>VZRM01007832.1:59749-115251 GCA_013397955.1 Grantiella picta
GAAGAAGAAGAGAGAGAGAGAGAGAGATATTTCCTTGTTAGTCTGTATTTGCTATCTTGAGACTACCAGAACTCTACTGGTATTGTAATTTCATTAGCCTATTTTCATTTGCTTAGAAATAATGCATCTGGGAAGAAATTGCATGGCAGGATGAAGTGGAAATGAAACCAACTAGGATGAGTAAATCAAGCCAGCTGAACCATGTTGAATAATATAAATACACAGTGGAGGAGTATGGTAAGAGAAATTATGTTTACGTAGTCAAATGATAGATTGATATCAGGCTATCATGCCTGAAGTATCTTCTGTCCCAAGAAAACCTACACCAAATTATATAGTAATTTAAATGGCATGGTGAATCATTTATTTCCTCCCAGGCTTGGGGTTTACGTTTCATATTTTTTACACCTCATCACTTGCTAAATTGCAAATACCAGCTGATAAATTCAGCCCACTGGAATTTCAATCTGGGGATTATTTAAAGTGTCTTACCTGTAACTTTGTCTTTAGGCCCAGTGTTCATTACCCTGATACCAGCAGCTTTAAAATGATCAACAGTTGAAATATTCTGGGAGACCACTTTTTAAATGCACTCACAGAGGTACACCTCCATCCATTTTGTCAATTTATTCTGATGAGCAAGATCAGTATGTTTTCTGTCTGCATGAGCTAGGTTCTAAAAAGTAGAAAATTTGCAAATATACTTCCATGGTTGGCACCTTCCCATGTACTTACTGTATTCACACCCTAATTTCATGTCTCTACAGGACTTCACACTAGGTCCTCTAGGTGGATAATTGCAAAGAAAAGCATTTCTCAAGAAGTGGGGTCCATGTTAATGGGAAATGTAGGACAATACTGATAAGGGATTTATCAGCTACAAGAAGCAACTACATTGATGTCAGTGTGGTACTGTTCTTCGACTAACTAGAGAGAAAGACATGAAAAGCAGACATACGAAGATGCATAAGGTAAGGAGACCTCTGTGCAATCAATGTGATTACAATTCCTACATTCAGATTAAGTTACTAACCTTAATTGTAACTATATATTTTCTGAAGTCTAGAAGATTCATGAAAATGTTAAATATTACAGGTACACTCAGTTTCAAAATGTGCACAGACAAATGTTATGCAAACACTTTGTCTAGAAATGTCAAAAAGATCAAGAACTTTTCAAAAACATCTTTCTGTAATTTTATGTAACAATGCAGTGAATCAGCAACACACTACAAGAAACTGAGAAACTACTCACTCTGGACAAAGTTGTGCCTTGTAAATAAATGTAAAAAATTGTGCAAGGCAGGTTAACTCTCTTTCTTACAGAATAAATAACTTGTCAATTTGTAAAGAACTTTGTATTTAGCTCCTCAATCTATATTAAAAGGGCCCAGTCCCATCTGAAGCAATACATAGATTGTAAAAACAGAAACACTCTGATTCTCTATACCCCCTAATCTTAGCCCTCTTAATTTAATACTACTTAAAAAGCAAATCTGCTGACTGGCTAAAGCCACTAGTCTGTGCTGTTGCATAAGAAAACTGTATCGAGTCACTGCCTCAAAAATACAGTTGTAATCATTTCTATAAGCATGTTTTGTACTATTAAATAATACCTACTAAAGAGTTTGTAGGTATTATTTAATAGTACAAAACATGCTTATAGGATGAGCTTTAGCTTTTATTGTCCAGTATCTGATATTGTCCATATCATGATAATATTGAATTAGAAAGTATGTAACATTCAAAGCATCAGATTTGTTTTAGTTCCATTTTAATATTTTACTAGAAGTAAAAAAAAAATATATTAGGCTAACAGGTAAATCTTCAAGCTAGGGAATCCAACAGTACAAATATGCAGTAGGAAGACTGCTTAATGATCATGCTAAAGCTTCAAAAGGGTGTTAATGCTATTGAAATTGTCCTCCATTATTATACAGACGATTTAAGGGGCAGAGGAAAAAAAACTCATCCCAAAGGTAAAAATATTATTGATACCCTTACAGTACTAACATATGAGTAAGAGTTTTTTTTCTTTTATTTTGTGTCTTTCACAAACTGCAAACAGATTCTTACGACATTTTAGCAACAGATTTGTAACAGAGACTATAGAATATTTTTGTTAATGTGACTTTTGGCTTTAGTATTTCTTTTTCCATATGGACTTACATTAACTGCATTATAAAATAAGGCACCATTAAAAAAAAAAAAGAAAGGTATAAATCTGAAATAAATATCCTTCTTTCTGATTAAAAACATGAATTTCACATTCTACCGTAATGAAAATTCTTTGCTGATGACACCTGTAAGCAACTTCACAGAAGGGACGGCCTTCAGCATTTTCTTTTATTATCTCTGTAGATAATATCTTTACCAGCAGCTAAAGATAATCCTTTCTTGTTGCAATGAAATTTATATCTAAAATATCTATACTCTATAACTATTTCTACTTCCCCTATTAAGTTACCTCCGTCTGTGAAAAATTCTAAGAGTATAAATGAAGTGTTTTACTTATATTTTTAGTTTTGAAAGAACCAAAAGTATATATAACTTTTAAGATAGTAATCCTGGAAAATAAGTGTGTTCATGAGATATTTATAAATTCAGCAGGACAATTAGACTTTTTTGTCGCATCATCATTTTGATTCCTTGTCAAAAGAAAATATCATCAGAAGTCTACAATTCTGGACTCTCTATCCAGTTAAAGTTTATATGCTGTGCTATTCTCTTTTTTTTTTCTTTTTCAGAAATACAGCCATTCCTGTCACACAGATCCGTACCTTCAGAAGTTTAATAAGCTCAAATTATAGGCAAGCAATCTAAAGCATTTGCAGGTGATAAGCAGATCAAATATTCATGGAAATGGGTAATTCAATTTCAAATAACCACGGGCTGTTTATTTCCGCAGTTGTTTTGTTACCTGTACATTGCTGAATGTGACATGAAAAGTGTTTAAAGATTTTACAACACAAATCAGATTTTGAGTGTCAATGCAAACTTATCTTTCATATAATTTGGATACCATCAGTTATTTAGCGGCCTTATTCAAATATTACACATTTAAGAAGTATATTTCCATTTCAAAATATCTGAAATTAAACAATGCATGAATTGTTCTGTGTCCTCATTTCTACATGATCACTGCAGTAACGATTCATGACACTAAATTTGATACATACTAATTATTAAAAATAATTATAATTGCAGGCTTTAAAGTTTTGATTTATTCTGAGAGTCTAATGGAGCAGTCAAAATCCCAATCTATCTCTTTCTCTGATTAAATTTTATGGCAGGCATTCTCACAGTCTGTATATAATCCAGTAACAGATATTAAGGAGAAATGTCAGTGTGTGGAGAATTTTAACTATACAAGTGTCATTAACCTTAAACGTGTCATGCTGGAAATATTCTCTGTCTACTTTGAATTCATACATATATGCTCTAGTCACATGCTTGCAGAAGACTCCAAACCCAGGCTTGCAAGGCAGGATTCACACTCCTTCCTACCTAAAACTTCTGTTGAAATAAATTGATTTTCTGAAACATAATTTGGCATAATGATCTGATCACAAGTGTGTTTATTACAACTTTAGAGTATATTTCATTAGGTTAAAAGGAATTTTAAAAAAGTAATTCTCTTAATTCAGTAGTTAAAATTACATATTGCATTGATTAGAAAGCTATTTGCTCTAATTAAGCTAGTTTGCGAATTTTTTTAAGACTTAGTTGCAAGTGTGACAGGAAATAAGCATACTATTTTAGGTCACTATGAGGAAAGCCACATCTGCCACTGGAGTGGACCTGAAGTGGAGCAAAAAGGTAAAAGGCAAATTTTGGGTTATGCAGGAAGAACACCAGGTCTGCACACTCTGTTTTTTGAAAGCTAAATATTTTGATGTCTTGATTCAAGCATTCTGACTTAATCTCAAAATGAAACTTTACATTAGCGAGTTTAGTCCCAGGGAGAGTATTTTTGCCTTCATTTTCACATGCATGTGTTTATTGCTTTATAGAAATACATACTCTGAGATTATGGAAGCACATACACACCCGGAGCTTTTGGAGAATCCCATGATGGAGCAGGTGGATTTGTCCAAAGGCACCCCATAGGAAGCCTGTGCTGGAGCAGGCACTGGAGCAGGTTTGCTATCAGGACTTGTAACTCCACAGGGGACTCACACTGAAGCATCCTGTTCCTGAAGAACTGTCCAGCAGGGAAGGGAACCATGCTGGAGCAGCTCATGAAGAACCACAGACTGTGGGGAGGACTGATATTCAAAAAGATCGTGAAAGACCGTCTCCTGCGGTGTAGGTAGGAGTGTGAGAATGAAGGAGTGGCAGATGAAGTGGCCACACCCCTACTTCCTACTTCCTGTCCCTCTGTACCACTCAGGAGGAGGAAATAGAGAAATTAGAAATTAACTTGGACCCAGGAAGAAGAGAGGGAAGATTTGGAGTTATTCCTCCTTACTGTACTCTGGTTTGATTGAAAATAAACTAAGTTAATTTCCCCAGGGTCAAGTCTGTTTTGACTGTGACAATAGTGAGTGATCTCTCCCTGTCCTTGTCTCAATCCAAAACCATTTTGTTTTATTTTCTCTCCCATATACAGCTGAGGAGGGGAGTGACAGATCAGCTTTGGTGAGCACCTGTCATCTCTCCAGGGTCAACACACAATATATACTACTACCCGTTTGAAGGGCCTTGGATATTAGTTCCATACACTTTTTGAAGGGTTTAAATGCTAGACCTTTAATGTCTGTAATTGCATGGGAAACTCAACAGATGTGAAATCAGTGGATTTGTAAGGAATCAGCACACTGAGGTCTCAGTTTCCTCTGAAATGAGGTCAGGACCTACAGCGTTGTAGAGGAACAAAGTAAGAACTCATTATAGAGTAACAATTTTGTTTGCTTTGGAAATCTGTGTAATCCTAAATGAAATTAAATTAGAGGCATACTTCTAAGTATCTACTGTATGATAATAAAGTATTACATGCAAAATATGTCAAAAATTCAGGCCAATTGCCCAAGCAGATTTTACTAGCTACAGGTTTGCTATATGCTGGTCACACTTCCAGTCATGTGACAGTTATGTACATATCAGGTATTTGAGGTAGCAAAATTCATCAGTTAAGGCAAATAGTCTTAATTTTAAGATACATGTTTGTAAAGACCATAAAAATTCGTAGAGACAGCCCTGGTCATTGTCAATGCTAGTAGTTATATGAATTATAATGTAGAGAGCATATGAATATATAAATACTGCATTAACTTTCATGAATTGTTGCACCAGTGTAACAAATCAGTTTTCTGTGTTCACTACCTCTAAAAGTGAGACTGCCAGGAATTTTCTAATGTTCCTTTAATGAAGATTAGCAGTGCTACATTTCAATTGTATTTCTTAGCCATCAAACCATTTAGAAACAAATGAGAATATTCAGAGTAAGCAACCCTGCATCAGTTGAATTTCTCTGGCTGACTTAAGTAACTTCTCTACTTTTCCAAGTCTTCTTCTTCAATGACAGAGGCAGGGTCTTAAGAAATTAACATGCTATTCAATTATTTATTTATCTTTAATAGTGGCTATTGATTTTCAAGGCTTATGACTAGCAATGAGAAGTAATAAAATACATAATGCAATGGCATAATAAGGTGATCTGAAACTATCCAGATTTTTCTATCCTCAGGTACTATTCTGCGTTACCTGCTGCCTTTGTGCATAGCTTTTTTCTGTTTCCTTACTCCAATACTATCCTTCTTACTTTTCTAGGTATGATATCTTGCCACTACCAATCACTTTTTTGTGCCTAATCCATCATATCAGGTAGCCCTGCACACATGCACACCTTCTTTATATTCTGCTGCTAGTTTCCAGCTCTTGATGGCTAATTGGTAATGTTTAGGAAGGTTTTTTTCAATATTTTCAAAATTAGTTGTATGCCTTTCACAATGCTACAAGAGCAGGAAAAAGAGGGGGAAAAAAAAGGAAGAACACATTTCTGGCTAGAAGAATGAACATTTGCACTCTATTACCATACTCTGTCCTCAAGCCGCATCAGTGAAGTGAAATCCTCCATCTCCACTGAACCTCCCACTCCACTAACCTGTGTTTTTTCTCCTTGTTTTGTTACAAGAATTAAAATGAGAAAGTAGGTTTTTAGTTACTACTTAGCTGTGAGAGAGAGGCAGTGTCTGTTTCTGCCAAGTAACAGGTATTACAAGATTTCTTAAACAAATCTCATTAACCATAGGTGTAATATCTATTGAAAATAGGAATCAGAATATAATCCAGAACACGAAAACTATATGAAGAACCACAGCAACAGTAAATTGATGTCAAAAATCAAACTGGTGAAAGGCAGAAATAGAGGTAAAACATTGATCTCTCAAAAAGCAAAACTACTGTATGTTTTGCTGAGATCAAGATTCCAACTTTTGCCTTCTGGAAACTGCTGTCAGGAAGGTTTCCCAAAGGACTGAGGTGTAGGAGAATAGGAGTAATGATGTCAGGAGCTAGAATGGACAGACTCAGTTTTAGAATTTAAAACTCCTAGAGTCACAAACAGACTTACATGTCATTGCAGTTGTTCATTATGTCTTAAAAAAGAAAGAAATACAATTCAGCTTGGGTAGATCAGAAAAATACATCTTTCCAACTGTGGAAACCGTTCCCTGTCCAATGCCCAGAACAGGTGCAAAGCAGCAGTTGCATAGTTGGCAGTAATATAATACAAACAACTTTTTTGTTGTTTCAGCTCTATGCAGTATAATAAATTATGTCAATGTTACAATGTTCTATGCCAGTTTTTCTGGGGTTTTTTGTTTGTTTTTTTTTTTTTTTAATTGGAGGAACATAGCTCTCACTTTTCTGCACAGTTTAAATACAATTGGGTCTAAGAAATATCCTCAGCAGCTTGAAACTGACCTTGCATTTGTGGCATAGAAACTCTGCTGTGGATTTGGTCCCTATAGGGTAGATCAAGATCAAATTCTTCCTTTATCATTACTGTTCTTTTCTGTTATATCTGTGTCTGCAGTGCAAAACTGATACAGCATTAAATGCTAAAGGCTTGGTAACAGTAACAGAGCTGGAATCTGGCAGTTAACAGCTCCTATGTCTCCCGCAATATTAATTCCTTTTCCCGTCCTTTATTCCTTTTTGTCCATTTGTTCCAGCTTCTTAAGCTATTCTTTTAACTGCTTTCCTTCTTTTCATCTGGATGAAGTGAAAAATGCTTGCCTTTTCTTACTAATATGTGTGATGTGCCCAGAATACCCAAGTTCTTGTAAAAAATCTACAAAGTTTACTTTGTTAATATAGAGAATATCTAGCACAAAAAACCCAGAAAAAGAATGCTTAATATAAAATAATTTGCTTTTTGAAGGGAATAATAGAAGAATACAAATAGCCATGATCATTTATTTTCTTAGTTAACAGTCTCAGAATGATGAAATAATTTCTGTTGGAAGAGCCTTTGGGAAGTCTGCAGCCCCATTGCCTGTTCATAGCAGGGCTGATTCTTAATTCAGACAAATTTGCTCAGGGCTTTGTCCAGCTGAGTCCTGAAAACCTCCAAGAATGGAAACAATATAATGTCTCCAGACAACCTGTTTCACTGCTGGGCTGTCCTCCTGGAGAAAAGGCTTTTCCTTCTTTCCAGCCTGAGTCTCGCATGTTAAAGCTTGTTCCACTGCCTTTAAAATTCCTGCCACACACCACTGTGGAAAGCCTGGCTGCATTTCTTCCCCTTTCTTTTAGTGGTGCTGGAAATACTGTTGAGTATGCCTGAAGCCATCCTTTCTCCCAGCTGAACCAGCCCTGGTCCTATAGACTCTTCTCAGAGGGCAAGGGCTCTAGGCCTCAGCATCCTAGCTGTGTCCCCTGAACCCACTCCACTCTGTACATGCCCTTCACATATCTTAGGGATGAAAACTGAATGAAATATCCAGATATAGTCTAATAAATGTGACATAGAAGAATACAATCCCTTCCCTTGATGTTTCTATTCATAAAACCCAGTATATTTTTGGACTTTGCTTCTGGGGTACACTGCTTATTTCATACTACTGCTCTACAGCCATAGTTTCAAATATGGATGCCTTAACCCAACTTTTCCATTGCATTCTTTTTTTTCTTGAGAACAAGTAATAAAATTCTTGTGTTACACTGAAAAAATTTAATCACTTCCTGTACTGCCAGTGAAACAGCAATTTTCTTTACCTTTTTCAAGGGACACCATACTGTTTATACATCCCACCCTTCATAATCCTTCTATAAATGTTCTAATAGTGATTTTAACACTTCTATATCAGTTGTACTATTTCAACTTCTATCTACTTCACACAATCACTCCTTTTTCCCATATAGGAGCACCATAGGTACCCTGAATTATCTTCTAATTACATTATAGGTACACTGAACAATTTTCCAATTACCTACAGCTTGCAAAGTTACTCTATAACTACTTCATTTCTATTGTTATTTTTAATGTCAGTGGTGATTGCCTGTGTAAAAAAACCAGAAGCAATCTTGTCATGTGTCCTTTGCCAGTCCATAGAAAAGGTATGCAAACTAAAATAAGCAAAAGAAGTAAAACGAAGAAAGAAAACATAGCTGTATAAATTTGTATGTTCACTATAACAATGTAAGGCTACTACTTTGTGCTTTAAGCTGTAAAGAATATAAGGAAAATTGAAAGAAATTCCAGACCAGAGCTGACCTGTAACTTATGTGTGTATACAGACAGGAGAAATGTAGCCAATGCCTACTTTCCACAGAAATCAGATACTATCATATTAAATAAAAAAGGATCACATAAAAGTTGAAGCCAAAAGCTGATTATTTAGAATCACAGAATCATAGAATGTACTGAGCTGGAAGGGGCCCATCAGGATCACTGAGCCCAGCTCCTGGCCCCTATGTAGGTTACCCTAAGAGTCACGCCATTGAGAGCATTGTGCAAATGCTTCTTGAAATCTGTCAGGCTGGTGCTGTGACCACTTGACTCTTTCAGTGCACAGCCACCCTCTGGGTGAGGAACCTTTTTCTAATCTCTAACTTTAACTTCCCACTCAGCTTCATTATGTACCCTCAGGACTTGTCATTGGTTATAAGAGTAAAGAGATCAGTGTCTGTCCATCCACTTCCCCTCATAAGGATGTGGAAGGCTTCAATGAGATTGTCCCCCAGTCTCATCATCTCGAGGTTGAATAAACAAAGTGACCTCAGCTGCTGCTCACAAGGCTTCCCCTCCAGGCCTTTCACCATTCTCATGGCCCTCCTCTGGAAAGTGTCTAATAGCTGAATGTCTTTCTCATATTGTGGCACCCAAAGCTGCCCCCAGCACTCGAGGTGAGGCTGCCCCAGTGCAGAGCAGAGCAGAACAATCCCCTCCCTTGCCCAGCTGGCCATGCTGTGACTGATGTCCCCCAGGACACTCTTGGCCCTCCTGGCTGCCAGGGCACTGCTGATGCATGTTCCACTTTCTATCAGTCTGGACCTTCAGGTCCTTTCCTCGGTGCTGCTCTTCAGCCTCTTGTTCCCCAGTCTATGCATACAACCAGGGCTGCCATCCCAGAATGTGATCCATTCTATAGAATCCAGCACCTGCTGGCTGGTGATTGCCCATCTCTCTAATTTGCCAAGGTCTCTCTGCAGGGCCTCCCTGCCCTTGAGGGAGTTGACAGCTTCATCCATTTTATAGTTGTTGGCAGACAGACTTAGTATTCCTTCAAGTCCTGAATCCAATATCTAGCATTTCTTCCAGTGAAGATTTTAATACCTACTTAGAAATTTTACAGCTATGTTCTAATAATGAGCACAATATTCAAGTTACATTGCATAGATAGCACCAATAGTATGTCATCCTTGATTCTGTCAACTGAAAGGCGATGTTTCCCAAGAATACTTTAAACAGTTTAGAGCAAATTGATTCACCTCATCATAGGTTCCAATGTTTTTGGTTTTTTTTTCTTCTGAGGAAAGACAGTAAAACACAACTTTATATCATGTGTACTGCAATCTTTTATTTAGCTGTCATTTACAGAGGTTGATACTATTGTTTTAAATTGACATGTAATCTTAAAAACAATTCAAAATCTTTATAAAGAGAATGTGCATCAGCTATATTTTTCTTTCCCTTATATTGCTTTACTCAAAGCAAATAATTGCCTTAAAATAAGAAAAAATTACCTTAAGATGTGTATAAATTCACCATTGTAGAATATAATGCCGTATCTCAAATAAATTCCCCCTATGGATTGTCCTGGAACTGACAGTGAAATGTAACCAAGCTTGTGTCACAAACTGCCTGAAATGGTGATATATGTGGAAGAAAGTATGATCATTAAATATTGGAGAGATTCTCTGTGCATTTCAGTACTATCAGAGGAGACTTGTGACTTTATTAAGGAAAGGATAAGAAAAAAACCAAGCATTAGACTGAAAACTGATGGTGTGAAACTGTTTAAAGTGTGAGTAGACAAGACATCAGCACTGAAGATGAACATGCTTTATTGTTTTATTACATACTTTTATCATCCATAACATTTTTATTTATACTTCAAATTATCTGTATCTGCCATAAAGCTACTCTGAGCCTTTGTGTGAAAATATTCTCACTTAATATTTCCTAGGCTTATGGACTCAGAGTGCATAGAAAATTCTGTGAATAAGGGCTATTTTCAGAAAATTTTCTAGCTATTCTAAAGATACAAGCACACTGAGTCTTGGGACAACATGAGAAATAGAAAATGTGATTTAAAAAAAAAGTCATTGAAGGCAAGTTTAGTTATTTTGTCCTTAATTGTTTAACAATCTCCTTGATCCATTATACTGCTATGTGGGCATAAGGATCTGTCCACGCAGATTAAATTTCAGGAGTCTTAAAACATTCTCAAGAAGCTTCATTTAAACATTCACTTATGCCTTATCTAAGTCTTCATTTAGGCAAACCAACACTGAAATTGGCTTGAAGATATGGATCTCAGAATTCAGTGGTTTTATTATTATTCTTTTATAGCCCAAGATTCTTCTAAAAGGACTACTTAGATTAATAAATATTTGTTAATGGTAGATTTACTTAAAGGAAAAGTAATTAAAATGTGATATTGCAAAATATTGTGAATTTCAGAGGAAGTAGGGAAAAGTTCTTTCTAGAGTCAAGATTTATGAGTGGCAAAGAAAAAAAACATATTTCATCATCAACACTTACAGTTGTAAACAAATAGTGGAAATTATTAAGGAGGAATGCAATTTTCTTTCAGTACAGACAGTTTTACAGGCAGAACTAGCTGCTAATTTCTCACCATGTGGAGTTTTCACAAGGTGAAGTGTCTTCTCTTGTCTTGAACCACCTAAGCATTTTCTTACTATCCATGTATTTTAGATACATAACTTTTGGATAGCATTTATAAGAAAAAAAGTCCTGCAACAAAACCCTCTAAATTTTACTAGTAATTTTTTTCTCACATCTACCTAATAGCAGGTAAAATGCCCAAATTTATACTCATATACCTGCTTTTTTGAAGTATCCTAATAATCTAAACCCACACCGCTCTTTCTTAAATCTACCTATATTTGTATATTTTCTGTATTTTTCCCAGTAATTGCTACTAAAACATGGATAGCATCAAACTAATATTATTAAGTTTCTAAAGTTCATGGGCAATATCAGTACTTTTACTAGAAAGTTTATTAAAAAAGAATACATACTTTCAAACACCTTAATCAGTTTTAACCGATCACTTGACAGCTAAGTTTTGGAATAAAATAAATGTATTTGTTTCAAAGACTCTGGATATTTTGGTTTTTATATGGTAAATAAGACTCTGCTTCCTCTCAGCATGATTCTACGCATTTGAGCAGACAGATTTTTCGTGGTTTTACTCACACAAGTAGATATGAATAGCATCTGCTTTGTTTATAACCCACTGATATTTTCATTGTTGAAGTGGGAACATTTAAGTCAGAAACTTTCAGTAAAAGCACTGTGTATCAGTGGTTGGGTACTCCCACAGAAGAATTTCCAGAAGAGCTAATTACTCTTTCAGGGCATCAATGAAAAATCATTGTTTCTGAAGAAATCATCATTGTTTGTTTCCTTTTTTCTCTTACCTGAATATCAAATATTTCCTGAACTCGAGACATTCTCATTCTCCCTAGAAAGTCACTGAAAAAATTCAAATCTGTCCATATTGAACATACAACACATAATATTCCTAAACCCTCGGGTGGTTGACTTTTACATATTTTTAATCATCATTGAGTGTATTCTCCTTTATGAGAGTACTCTTCAATAAGACCTTGAAATAAACAAACCCATTTCACTGCAGAACCTCTTCCCTCCTTCCTTATTCATCAAGAACTAATCTCCTTACATCCCTGCTTTTCAAGAACACAAAAGACAACCACAGAAAGTGGACAGACTTGATGATGAGTAGCCGGTTTGGAAGGAATGAGGGAGGTGGTGGGGAAGGGGGTTAAAAATCCTTTTTGTGCCTGCTACTGGACTCTGACCAAATAAATCTAGGAAAGACAGTACTCAGGATGAGGAATATAGTTGGAAAAGCTTATTTGCTTTCTTGTCTTGCTTTATATCTATACGATTTTCCTGATTTAACAGGCATTCTCAGGGAACTTTGATGCACAAATTAGAATCTATGTCTCTTCTTATCTGCATGCTAATCGTCTAAAGAGTTCAGAATGTATTTAAAATCTAAAAAAACTCTGACAGATTGCTTCCAGCCATAAAAACAATGAGTTAAAAATGAACCTATTTACAATTCTGTTGAGGTTTAAGAGTCTTTTTTCTGTTAAATCAGAAGCTATATAAAAGTGAGATAATATAGGAAGTCAGGTACAATACCAACTGTAAAGTTTATATGACTCTCTATCACTTAATATGGTTGGATTTACCTTCATATGCATAAAAGATTAGTCACTAGAATTCTGCCTATAACGAAGTATAAACTGGTTGAAATTGACATTTAATAATAAATTTCTTTGGGGGAGTGACATGGAGGGGGGAGAGAGAAGGAGACAGAAAGACAAAATTTCCCAAAAATCCAGCAGTCTGAATACAGAGGTGGAAATAAAATCACGGTATGCATGATGTTCCCCAGGCTTACATGCAGTTTTGTTTTAATTAGAAATTCTGACTACATCAAAAGGTGGTTAAAGGTCTCCCTTGACCTAATTCTGGCAAAAAAAAAAAAAAAAAAATCCTATTTCTATTACATTTACACAAGTCACATTTTTAAAGTGTACAGCTATCATTAAAAGAAGAATCTATCCTGCTGTCTACATGAACATGTACAAAGAATTCAACAAAATTGCTCAATGTCAACAGGAGCAGTGGGACACTTTTCCTCTGTTTACTGCAGAGAGCAGTTCTATACCTTTTAATTTATGCCCGGTGACTAGCTGAAGTTAAAAGGATTTCCAGTGACCAAATTATTTACAGCAATATATCTCATTTATTGGTAAATATTTCAGTGACTATAAAATCACGCATTAAAATGCTATTACTTTCATATCCTTACAAAATTATTTTCTTGAATGGCAGCAATTTTACTTCTTACACGATACTAAAATTTGAAAACAAAACAAAATAAAAACAAAACAAAAGGGGAGAAATTCACAGAATTGCGGAATTACAGAGGAGGGAACAGGATATTGGACCTTAGTCTGCCTGGAAGCTACTCATGCATTTCCCACTAAAATCTGAAGTATAGATATATCTTCTAAACGCTGACAACTTAGTTCTTTCTAATAATGAAGTTAAATAATTTCAGGGAAAATTATCTCATTTCTCTGAAGATTATCAGCCTAACAGTCATGAAAACAAAATGCTAGAAATATCATGATCCAGTCAAACATCTCTTCAACAAACTGACTATTGGTTCACAATTTTAATGTTTTAACAAGAAGAGTCTTAAATAAATACAGCTGGTGTGAGGCTCTTTCATCTGAGCTAATATTTAAATATGATCTGGGCAATCAAAGATTTCTGTGGTTTGAAGAACTCGTAATCTAATTCATAAAAAAACGAGATGCAACATAGTACCTCATATTGAATTACTAGCTTGACTGAATAGGAATGAAGCATAAAATCTAAAAATCGGTTATCTTTAGTAGTTTATGGCATGTTAAATTCCTTCATTGAGTTGATACATAAAACATTTGTTTAACTGGACAAAGGCAGGCGAGAAGTCCTACAATTTTTTTCCTAATTTATTTTTTCCTTAATATAATACGTTCTGTTTTCTGAATTTGCTTACATTATTGACAATTATTGATAATGGAATAGTAGTACTGATATTGAGCAGCTAAGACAGAAAAAGCTATGCCTGATCTCTAAACCAATTTGCAGTATTTTTGTAGCTGGCATTGATATACTGGAATAGCACACTATAGTTTTTGGTCCAACACTAAATTATAACACTAGTTAAAACTAAATTAACATTAAATACATCTTTTTAGGTTATCATAACTAGAGTTCTGTTACCTATATCAAAAGAAGTTTCACTTTTAAAGATTTGTAATGGATTTTTTTAACTAATTTTGAAATTCTTATTCACTAGAGCTACGTGGATTTGAAGAGAAAAATATCTTAGTTCAGCAAAGAGTTAATGACCTTACATGTAAACTTCTGTTGTTAAAAAATGGATTTTTGAATCATTATAACACAAAAATATTTTGAAATAATTATTATATTAGAAACATTTTAGTCTAGCAGGTAGGTATTCTTTTTGGACATAAAAATGGATTTCTTCGAAGGAAGAAGTCAAACACTGTTTTATTGCTTAGCAATTAAGATTTATTCACTTGTCTTCCACAGAAAATTACCTAACACCTACTTCTACTGAAATTTTGATTCCTTGTCCCATGCCTGAAGATGTTTTCCAAGCTACTCACTACTGGATGAATAGCTACTTAATTCAAGTTTTTGTTTAGCTGCCAGCTGAAGTTAGCCCCTTTCAATATTGATGTTGTAAAGCACAGAATCACACAACAGTTAAGTTTGAAAGGGTTATCTTGTCCAACCTGCCTCCTCAAAAAGATAAAAAAGCTGCCAAGGACCTTGTCCAGGCAGCTTTTGGATACGTCAAAGGACGGAGAGTCCACAACCTCTCTGTGCACCCTATGCCAGTTCTCCATCATCTTCACATTGAGAAAGTGTTTCTTGATGTTCAGATGGAAGCTCCTGTGTTTCAGTTAAGGCAAATTGCTTCATGTCCCATCACTGGGACCACTGAGCACCACTGGGCACCACTGAATGTTTGGGGTTTTGTATTATTGCCAAGGATGGAGACTCCACGGCCTCCCTAAGCAACCTATTCAGCTGCCATTGAGAAGATCCTGGTTCTAGTTCCTTACACCCTCCCTTCAGATGTTAACACACGTTGAAGAGATCACCCTGAGTTTTCCTCTACTCCAAGATGAACAGTCCCAGTTCTTTAAACCTTTCCTAAGAGGAGAGTTTCTCCAGCCCATAAATCATCTTTATAGCCTTTTTTTGAACTCTTGCTAATATGTCCATATCTCTCCAATACTGAGGAACCCCAAAATGAACACAATATTTTGGTATATAATGGTTATGTGGCCCCACCAGTGCTCAATAAAAGTGGATGGTCATGTCTTGATCTGTTGACAATCCTTCTCCCAACCTAAGAAGCTGCTGGTCATCTTGGTTTCAAGTGTACAGTGATAGCTCATGTTCAGCTTGGATGTCTCTGTAACCTCTCCAAAATAATTTCCCAGATGGATAAACCCAGTCTGACTTTATTCTTTTCCAGGTGCCAGTTTCAGCATTTTCTTAGCTTCACTAAGTTGGTGTCAGCCTATCTCCCCAGGCTGTTGAGGTCCCTCTTCTTGACAGCACAAACCTCTGGTCTGTCAGTTACCCCTTCTAGTTCTGTGTCATCACAAAACTGCTGAGGCTACACTCTACCCCATTCTCCAGATCAATAAAAAGAATACTGAACAGGGTCAGACAGGATTGGCCCCTCTGTGTATCACTAGTTGCCAGTTTCCAAGCAGATTTTGTTCCACTCACCACCACACTCTGGCCTTATCTGTTCAGCTGGTTTCCAAATCATCTCGCTGTTAACCTCCAATACTTATTAACAATTTGTTTGTCCAGATGTCATGGGAGGGTGTGACTGGTACCTCCTGCTTTTGACCCCTGGTAATAACGTCACCATTGCTCTGTAAAGAATTCCTAAAAGAAACTGCCTCTTTAATGTCAGAGGAAATAGTCTGTGTCAAAAGACAGTGAAATCTAAGTAGACAGTATCTGCTGTTCTCTCCTAATCTACCAAACCTGTCATTTCAACATAGAAGGTTACCAAGTTGGTCAAGCATGAGTCTCTCTTGCTAAATTCATACTGACTGCTCCTGGTAGTTTTCTTCTTGGTCAATTGCCTGGAAATGTCTTTCAGTATTAGTTGATCCATTGCCTTTCCAGCTATGAAGGTGAGGCTTGTAGTTCCCTGGTCCTTCTTCTTGCTTTTCTTAAGATAGAAGTGACTTTTATTTCCTGAAGTGCTCAGACAAAAATGATCAAACGGCTGGAGAATTTGCCTTATCAGGAAAGACTAAGGGAGTTAGGTCTCTCCTGCCTGGAGAAGAGAAAACTCAGGGGGAAACTGATCAAAGCATTTCAGTACTTAATATGTGGCTACAAAAATTTAGATTTGTGAAAATCAATGATTATCATTTATTAGGTATCAACAACAACAATAAAAGTGTATATTTAGTTCAAGTTGCCATTTTCAAATCAGTTTTCTGTGTAAAATATGGCATACTCCAGCACAAGCAGAAGGTAAAATAAACCAGTACTGTTTCGTTCCCAGTTACCTGCAGCAAAATTATAAACTTTGCAAACTAATTGTGCTGTGCAACTGACTCAGTGCATCACAACTTGATCTAATAAAGCTTATTGATTCATCGTCTTAGTACTTAGATGTTGTGTTGAGCAAACATGAAGACCATGTGTATTGCAACATGGAGGTCAAGTTAATAGTTCCTCTATGACTCAGAACCCTCTAGGCAGAAGGTTGCCAAATGGATCAGGTTATTGAGACTGGTTGGATCTTAGAGGTCTTTTCCAACCTTAATCAGTCTATGACTCTGTTAGAATATGACAGACCGGTCACTGAACTGAGCTGATAATTCTTGAGCTGACTTGTATCATACACTACACATTATTCAGAATTCCTGTCTCCCCCGCTTTTCTTGTTTTTTCATTATTCGGGGCATGAGATCCTGCTTGAGTTCAATCTAGGAAGCTCATAATATTCCATACAATATCAGAAACAAATAAGCCATTCACATAAAATCAAAATTTTGCCATTTATAATTGGTTGAATGTCTCAAGATAGAAAGATATATTTATGTAATTTTAATTTTCTGATATTAGTCATTCTTGTCATACTATAGGAGACACCTATAACCATGTTTGGTTTACATAAAACAAGAGTTTGCATAAATGATTTCTCAACAGGACTTCAGTAACACATTAAAATAATGGGTCTTACTACAGCAGACTTATCTGATGACAGTTAGCTAATTTTCAATACTTGAGAATTTAGAAAATATTTTGACAACTAACAGCAAAAGCTCTCAAGCCAATTCCAGTTCCGTAAAAGCATCACAATTTTTTATTCTGCATTCATTATCATGGATGTTTATGTTGTCTATTAGAAGAAATTTTTTACTGTGAGTGTGGTGCGATACTGAAACACATTGCGTAAGGAAAGTGTGGATATCCCAGTCCTGGCAGTGTTCAAAGCCAGGTTTAGTAAGACCTTAAGCAGTCTGGCCTATCAGAAGGTGTCCCTGCCTGTGGCAGCAGGGTTGGGATTAGATTATTTTTACAATCCCTTCCGAACCTTGACATTCTATGACTTCTTCACATAGTCATAGAACCACAGAAGAGGAATGAACAAGCATGGTATATTACACAGTATTGTCAGGTTTCTAAAATATTATGCTTCAGCTCTATGTTCATCTCAATGTTAAACAATAATGAATTTATATTCAAATACTCACATATTAAATAGGGGAGGACTAGTAAAATATCTGTGCAAATAGGTACATACTCTATTTGGTATGAACACAGGCATCCACATACCATATACAATCCATGATACTGCAATTGTCATCAGACAAATAGTTTGATTGACTTCAAGGCCTACACCAAAAAGAAAGGCTGATCATAAAGTTCTACTAGAGCTCAGACTTACTGATTATCCCTGCTATTAAGTTCTGCAGCTTCACTCATCGTAACACTCCACCTCAATAATGCATTGAGCATACAGGCTGTATTTCCGGCCCTAAATCAGTCTCTAATCTCTAATCTTTCACTAAGTCAATTGCATACCTACAATAAATCTTCCTATGGCCACCCTTACCTTCATATGTATGGAACTCTGATGCATATAAATGCTTACCAATGGAAAATTTGTTCTCATTTCCCATTTCCCAACTGTCAACTTTTTTGTTGCCCTCCTTAGTGGTAGCTGAAGGAAATTCCTTAAAATTAGACATTCAGTTTTGTTTAGTAATATCTAATATTAACCCTGTTTTGGTGTATTGCCCAGCAATCAATGATTTTGAGGGTTTTGTTTAGCAGTTGTCTGCATTATATGTATGCCACCAGAATATGTCAAGCCAGATCTTCTGTACATTGTAAGCCTGGGACCTTATATTAAAATTTCCCTAATATGGAGACTAATTTCATCCTGTTATGCTTCTGAAGCATGAGGTCTAAAGTATTAATTCACCTCACACTTCTTAATGTCACAAAAATGTATGTCTTCAAACAGAAAAATGTTTTATTAAAATCCTACAGAAATGTGCTGATGTAGTAAACCAATTCCTCTTTCCTTCAAGCTGAGAATCAAAAAAAATTAGTTGCCAACCATCATCCCAAATTTTTTGTTTTCAATTTGACAAAATTGGAGGTTTCTCATTCTTATTTCCATACCGAATCCAAAGCATGCCTCTGACCCAGATCAGACTGGTTTTGGTATTGGGTCCCAGATGTATTGAACTTGAATATCAAGAGACATATTTGAATTAAAATTTCATTTTAAAACAGAATATACATGAATTTATTGATGGCATACACAATGATGCAACCAACATAAAATTATTATTTAGTTTTACCTGTTTAAAGTTACAGTAATGGGAAAAAAATCAATAGGATCTGGCTGGTATGAGATCATGTTTCACCACTAAAAGATGCCTGAGTAAGACTTACATACAAAAGTGAAAACTGTGAGAATGATTTATCTGAAATTCTTATTGGCACCTTTTCCAGTCATTTCTGACAAATTGTGAGTATGTCTAAATAACGTCTTCATTTCAAAAAAGACAATGCTTTAGAGCAATAACCCATTTTTAGATATAACCATCTGAAGCCCTTGCATACCTCACAACTACTGTTTGTGAGAATATTTCCAGAAGATTAAAAACCTTGTGTTGTTTTCCAAATGTATATGACTGGTTTGCTCTAGAAAAGGTACTATTGAGGTATTCTTCTGGATATTATTAGCCTCTAAATATATGTTGCAGACTGAGGTTACTGTTGATGTGATTTTATTTGTAAGAGAAAATAAACTGCGTACAAAAATAAAATTCAAGGAAGCCTTGGTATTGATAGGTGAAGAAGGGGTCAATTTTAAAATTTGAAGAATTTATTAATAAGTAATTATATAAGTTTTATTATATTCAGTATTAAAGTTGAACTTGAAAAAAATGCAGGGTGAGTTCTGCTAGGTCTTGCTGACAACCTGGTTGAAGTGGAACATGTATCTAGTCAGGAATATAAGTCTTAATGACTGATTTCAAATGTAAAAATTAATTGGACATCATGGGACAATATCAAATCCAAATGGGGAAATAAATTAGGAGAAAAACTATGAACTAAATCAAAACATGTTAGACTGGCAATGACCTTTGGTTCAAAAAAACAGTCCCCTAGAATCAAAAGCAACCCCAAAATAGAATAACTCAGAAAATTATTATCATCCTAACTCCTAGTGGGGGTTTGGATTGCACTACATTTTATTAGAATACTGTTTCACAATTTTGCCAAGTTTCCTCTATCAAACCTTTATCAATTTTACCAAATGACCTGGAGGAAGGGATCAAACACACCCTCACCAAGTTTTCTGGTGACACTGAACTGGGGGAGTGGCTGATCCACCTGAAGGCTGTGCTGCCATTCCGTGGGACTTTGATCAGCTGGAGGGTTGGGCAGAGAGAAACCTAATGAGGTTCAGCAAGGGCAAGTGTTGGGTCTGGACCTGGGGAAGAACAGCCCCAAGTGCCAGCACAGGCTGGGGCTGACCTACAGGGCAGCTCTGTGGAGAAGCACCTGGGACTCTTGGTCGTCCACAAGCTATCAGTGCTCTTCTGGCCAGGAGAGCCAGTGGTGGCCTGGGGTGCATCAGGAAGAGGGAGGTGGTCCTCCCCCTTTATTTGGCCCTAAAGAGGTTGGTTCTGGAGTTCTGCTTCTGGCAACCAAGCTTCTGGAGCCCAAGATTCTGGGATTGCTGTGTCAAGTTCTGGATTTCCCAGCATAAGAGAGACAAGAAACAGCCTGGAGAGGGTCAAGTGGAGGACCACAAAGATGATCAGAGGTCTGGAGAGTCTCTTACGAGGAGAAACTGTACCTTTTTGGATTAGAGAGCAGAAGACTGAGAGGGGATCTCATTAATGCTTCTAAATATCTCAAAGGCACGTGACAAGGGGATGGTGCCAGGCTCTTTTCAGTGGTGCCCAGCAACAGAAGGAGTAGAAGTGGTTACAAATTAAAATATAACAAGTTCCATTCCAACAAGAGGAAGAACTTTACATGGAGGGTGGCAGAGCACTGGAAAAGGCTGCCCAGGGAGATCATGGAGTCTCTCCCTCTGGAGATATTCAAAACCCACCTGGATGTGTTCCTGTGTAGTCCACTTAGGTGATTCTGTTTTGAAGCAGAGTTAGATATATCCAGAGGTCCCTTCCAAGCCTAATGACTATGTGATTCTGTGAGTCTTTTTATTTCAATGCAAAATCCATTCAAGGACAATATTTTTCTTCCTACAGTAACAGTATCCTGTTGTTTAAATGGAACTTTTTCTCCATTTAACTTTTACATGTACTTCAGCCTTTCTCTGTGGTACCCCACTGTCTCTGCTTCATTCATAGAAATAAATTGTCTTAAATACTTTCAGTTTTTGTTTTATTGTTCTAACTGTGTAGATATTTTCCATGGTTTTAAAAGAGCAAAACTTAAAATCTTCATCTGTATGCATTCTATTTTGATTTCTTTGAATTTGTGTTCACTAAATTGTCATAGAATTTTTTCTCACAGATTGCATTATCCTAGGAAGGGATGCTAGGGATTCCCAGGGTTACTCAGTACTGCACAATGCCAACAATATTTTACCAATTATTTTACCTGATTTATTTTATAAGATGCCAGAATACTCTTATGTCAATATAGTTACTTACTGTCCTGTTGAGCAGTTAATCAGTACAAGAATTAGCTCAGTCTCTACACATTTTGCTCTCCCAAAATATTCAATGAGTTTTGTTTATGCAGCAAAACTCCTGAAAACTCAAAAGTTTCCATGACGGAAGAAACTTGTCCTCAGAGAGCTCTTTTTATAGGATACAGGAGCCATAAAGTCAGACCCAACATTAAAATATGCATTTAAAGCAGAAAAAAGATAATCTTGTTAGGAAGAGCTCTTAATTATGATAAAAACATCACATGCTTTGAAGACCCATATAACTGATCTAACCTTTAAAAACCACCACTGATTTATCTCTCTGCCATCATATTTTAATAATGAATCTCTCTGATAAATGTGCATCTTTTTAAAAAGACACACAAAGGGCCATACGTGCTTACCTTGTGTGACTACCGCCATTGATTTAATGACATCACTTACAGAAATAAAATGGATAAGACTGCAGTTTCTATATATAAATGCTGAGCATTTATTTTTTAGAGCTAGAACTGGTTTAAAATGCACTATAATGATGGAAATATATATGTATTCAAAGAAACAGTACTGACCTACTATCTGCACTTTTGTGAAGCTATTTTCAGCACCTTTGCACATTTACATTTTGTAAGTGGGAAAGGAACATTTCTCTGCATTGCTTTATAAAAAATAGGGGCTTACTTTGCTTTCTGTCTGTCTGGAAGCATGCTTCACTGAATATAATTTCAAAATCTAATCTTTCACAGCTTGTCTTTTGGCTTGTGGCAAGGACATGGCTTAGGTCAAACTGCTTGTTTGGGGGGGCTTATTAGTAAAGCAGTATCAGTTTCAAAAACAAGGTTGGAAGCAGTTCACTCTCTTGTAAAGCTCAGAAATGCTCACACAGGCCTTACAAACACATAGGTACCGGTTACGTGCAAATCTATACTAAGCAGAACAAACAAGGTGATGTTTCCCCAGGTAATAAAATGTAGATGTTCCTTATGAAGGCTTACTTCACTATATGTGCTATGAAGAATACATTGTTCTGAATATTGTATCTTTATCAAGTATGCTAATCTTCTGAGGATTCGTTGCACAACATTGTTATTGTTAACATTGTTGTGGTCTGTTTCATATTATATTATCTCTTCACACTCCCAAACTGCAAGCTCAAGTTATTCAACTAAGTAAGCAAAGCCTTTCAGGCAGCAATGTGACTGGACTGAAATCCAATCAGATAATGACCGGAATAATAGATGGTCAACTGAGGTCAAATGTAGCCCACACACAGTGGAGGAACAGAAGAGGCTACAGAAGTATCACAGCAGCAGGTGATTACCTTCAATTCAGGTGCTGATGAATTTCTCATTAACTAATATAAAGCCTACATGTAAGAGTATGATACAAAGAATAACCCTAGAACTGATCCAATTCTGAGTATGATTTTGAAAAGCACATAAACCAAAAGCAAACATAAATCCAATAAATGAAACAATTAATTAAATGTATGAAGGCATGATACACAATGGCTTATCTAGTAGATGAGAACCCATGATCATAAAAATTCCACTGTGTTTAAATTTAGGTCATAATACACAAAAAAGGAAAAAGAAAGCTAAAATCACAGAACTAGAAAACTTAGGTATAGATAATTAAGGAAAGTGCAAACTATCCTTCACTTCATAGTCATACTTGTAGCAGTGCTACCACTTCATGAGTTAAATATAGGAAAAATACATCACGGAGCTTAGCTAAATATTATAATTGAACTGATTAAGAGTATAATTGAAAGACTAAAGCCAAATAAGAAATAGAACATCAGTTTTCATACAAGATATGTAATGTAAACAAAATGCTGGTAAAAAATGGAAAGGTATATCAAAATGAAGAAGTAGGATTATTATGACATGCTAAATAAAAAAAACAAACCAACAAATAGAAGTGGATATAGCATTATGCATAAATATTAAAAAAAATACATCTAAATTTAAATGTAAGCATGAAATTTTAATACAGGTATTAGTATGACTAAGACTGACTTCTGAACTGCTTTAAAGTCAGATTGGGATGGGGAAGAAGAAATGAACCCTGGATTATGTTCACTTCAAGATGAACTCACTTTGTCATATTATTCATATCTGCACACATGTTTAAGATTTTCCTGTAACACTGAGGAGTCAGAAAATAATTTAAACAAAAGCACTAATTTTAAACATCATTCTTATTTGCTTATTTTCAGAGACAGGTGTGATGTTCAAACTCTTATTACACCTATACATAAGCATGTCCTATCCCTATTTATCTCTGGTCTCAAATTGTATTAACAAAGACTGGAGAAAATGTTCATCAATGGTATTCTTAGTATAATTCTGTGTAGCCAATACTTTGTATTACAGGGTGATGACATAAAATCTGAGAAAATGGATGCTTGAACAACCATTTTTCTGGTTAAAATCGTTTAATGTCTCAAAGAAATACAACAAATCAGGGATACCTTGACAGAGCTATTATATGCAGGAAAAAGGAAATGTTTATATATAGTCAGCTTATGATGCACAATTTGCATAATGTTATAAAAGATAAAGGAAATAAAATTACCATTCCAGAAGAAATTAATTATTTAAAAGGTGGTAATATAAATTAAACCTCAATAAAGAGCTGCAGTGGATCTGTAGTTATTGTTGTCCTTTCATCCTTTGGGCACTAAACTATTACAAGACAAAAAATCAGCCAAAATAATTCTATTTCTCTTTAGAAGCAATGAATGGATTTTATCTAAATCAGTGAATAATGTGAGATGAAGTGGTCAGAATATCTGAGAAGAAATAGTCATTCCCATTGCAAATTTTATACAAAATGCAATATTCATATAGATGATACATTTCTGATATAAAAGCTGTACACTCTTTCTCTCCCTTATAAGGAGAGTAAGAATCTGTAGATTTTCCAAAGATGAAAGAGAATTCAGGAAGACACAGGCAGTTGAAAAATAAAAAGGAAAGATAAGTATTTCAAAAACACTTGACCTACTGTCAAAATATAGACAGGAAAGAAGCAAAGAGGTACAAAAAGAGATTGTGGAATATGTTAACAATGTAATAAAAAATTAAGATGAAAGGTTATTGAGAAAAGCACAGACTGTTCTTTGAAAAAGTGAAAAAAAAAAAGGTATTGCATTCTACTTTCAACCCAAAAAGCAGAGAAATATAATCACCAATTTATCCTCATATCACAGTGAAGTTCAAAATTGCTCTAGGAAAATTCCCTATTCATGACACCTCCTGTCCACTCAGAATTTTAAGGTTTGGAGTTTTCTTTTTAAATTTCTAATTTTTAATTTTTTAAATAGAACTAGGTCTTGTTAAGATTTTTTAATTTATTTATCTTTCCATTTAGAACCCTTCTCTTTTTTTTTTTTTTTGGTCATGTGGTTGAAGATGTGTCAGTCTTTACATTTGTCTGAAATTACTCCAACTAGTCATAAATTACTGTTTTAGGAACATCTAATGTCCTGCCAGTTGCAGCTGGGAAATACAATGATAGGCTACTTTTGTCAGAATTAAAAAGGAAACCCTGTTAGGTTGGTATTCTGGTGCCCTGGGAAACTCAGTCTCATTTAAACCATTTTTCATACGAGAGATAATGCTTGGAAACTATGTATCATCTTGGTTTTTTCCCCTTTCTTTTTCCTTTTTTTCCTTTTAGTTAAAAGGCAATAATGCAGAAACAGATCTTTTTTTAAAACTACAGTTTTCAGCATTCTGCATGTGTTTTCCCTACTGCACATTGTAAGCACAAGTTACTACAGAACAACATATATTTAGAGAGGAGAGGCCATGATTTAGCAGCAAAAAACCTGAAAAAAGCCGCATTTTCAGTGAGGAGTTCCACGTGAAAGTGCATGTCACAGTCAGATCTTCCGTACCTGGCTGCAAGTACAACAGATGAAAAAGGCTGTCACTAAATGGGAGGCAGGCTGGCAAACTAAATCAAATCTATCTGAACCAGTAGCGACAGAAGATCTGTTAAACATACCCCAAGAGGCATGACTCTGAACACCTTCACAGCGGATAGAACAGGCTGAGCTTGAAATAACCATAAGAAACAGTCAGCTAAAATCAGGTCTGTGGCATCTGTTAGCCAACTTTCCTACAGTCAGTGCTATTCACAGGGTAATATGTACTGGGATATAAAGGACTAGGAGGATGAAAACATATACATCTGTCTTGTTTTGAAATCAGAAACAAAGAATTAATGTTCTGCATGCCAGAAAAATTAAGCTCAAATTATTGTGCAAAAGCATTGTACTGTTCTGGGAACCTTTAAAATAGTTCAGTAGTCCAATCCTGATCTAATAAGGACAACTGGCCTGGTTTACATGAATAATCCTGTTGATTTCAGGAGAGCTACTTGCATGAGTAGGCCAATTATAATTTTGTTCTTGCTGAGCATTCACATATCATCCCTCTTGAGCCTTGAAATAATTTCTGAAACTCTTAAAAATTTGTCTACAATTACTTCTTTTTAATATTATCTTAATGTCCATATTCTCCACCTTCAGGATACCTGTACCTTTTTCCTTAAACTGTGTTAATAGTGTTTGATAAAATGATATCCATAACCCAAATAATGCATGCATGAATACCAAGACAGGAAAGTTATTAATCCGGGGAAAATGAAACATATTATATTTCTTTTTAGGATAACACACTTTTATTCTTACACACATCAGTTCTATGTCCTACCATTATGACTCAGTCAGGTCACAGCACATGAAATCTTGCTGTTTATACATAGTCTTTGTCATTTTCTCCCTACTGATTTTAGCACTGCCTATCCAAATCACATCACAAATTACTTGTTTTATTTAAAAATAATAATATGGTACACAATTTATACGAAAAATCTCTTCCTTCTTCAGTCAGTAGATTACTTCCCCCCAGTTTTTAAAAAATGTCCAATAAGGAACATAAGACAAAAAATGTGACTTTTAAGCTGTTCTATGTTATGTATACAGTTATGCCAAATTATTTTATCTGAGGTAATATTATTGAAATAGCTACCAAAGAAGCAATGATTAGCCACTTATTGTAAAGTGTAACCAGATTTTTATTCAATATTACAAAATTGCATTGTTATGTCTGCAATGCAAATTTTACATTTGTACGTTCTTGAACTAGATTAACAACATTGTGGCCATGAAGATGCTGATATGCATTCTTTGCACACAGCTTAGCAGGGAATGAACAAGGTGACTGCAATTCTCTCATTTTTAAAGTTTGGACATCTGTGCTCTTGTTTGTTCATTTGTTAGCTACAGTAGGAAAGCATAAAATTCTGAATCAAGGTGAAGTGGTGTAGCATTAGTCTGCTTGGTGAAGTACATGGTGAGTTTTCATCATAAGCAAAACTACTAATATGTGAAGATTTTCTTGATGTGCGAACTAATTGCCACAGCCTTATAATGACACTAGTTTTATTAATAGACTATTATACAGTATTAAATTGTGTTAACATGATTGCAACCTTAAAGTCTGATTTATTATAAACACATAATTAACAAGATTACCAGATTACATTGCCTTATTTTTCTTTGCAATGAATAAGCATTTATTTTGTGTAAGTTGATGAATTCATTTCACCCATTCAAAATGATCTACGGACAAACAGAACTTAACAGCAGAACTTTCTTTTACAGTTCTTTGCTGAAAAGAACAGAAAAAAGTATTGAAAACAAAGTCCTATAGGACTGCATTTTACGGTCTGAAATGCAAAATCCAGAATAGAACTCCACAGCTGATGTATCTTCTGCTATTGGGCGAATGGCTAATGTTGTGATAATAGCTGCAGGCCCTGCACCTATTTCTTAATGTGTTTACCCTTGGCCTATTTTTCTGCCCTTTCCCCACCCCCTGTGGTCCTGGCCACGCCCTTGGGTTTTCCCTATTGATTCCTGTACCCTAACTCCACCCATGTACTGCCACTGTGCCCAGAGGTCACTGGACCAATGTGCTGCCCCTGCCCCTGTCTCCCTATAAAACCCCTCACCCTCTGCCATTTTGTTGTCTATGCATATGTGGTTTATGCACATGGTCTGTGCACCAGGGGAGGTCTTTGGCCTGTGGTGCAGCCATGTGAATAAAATCTTCCACTGACACCGTGTGTACACCCTCCCTGCCTCCTTTATCACTGCGGGCTGTGGAACAGCATACGAAACCAGAGCAAGCCTTTCGGCTCCCCGGCCAGTGAGAGTGCAGTGCTCTTCCCTGGGATGGAGGGTTTGGTGCACTGAGGTACTGAACCAGGCTGGGCAGAGGTACTCTCAGGTAAAGTCTGCTATAACATCCTTTAAACTGCAACAGGCTAACAAAAATTAGCTAAGTTCACAGTACATGGATGATTCCTAGTTTTTATTGTACCTATACAAGGAAGCACGGTCTGATTATGATAAGGTTGCACCTGTCCTGTAGGTAAAACAGGAATATCAGTTCACAACTTTAGTTACTTAATAGTGCCCATCATCCTTCAATTGATTCATATTCACATGAACATGTTAATAACAAAACACTAACTAAAATGAAAATTGTGAGTCCATTGAAGTTTAGTCATTTCTGACATCAGCTCTAGCAGACCTAGCATTTTATCTATAAAAATCAGTTTCTTAAGAGAGAAATAGAAAAAAAAAGGGGTTAGAAATAGTGTAGGATATTCCAGAGGCTTTTGCCTGCATATAATGGACTTCACAAGTGATGAGTTAATATTCCGAGATACCCTGAAAACTTTACATAGTAATTATACTTTTAGATTTGTGTTATACATTGGGTATGAATAAGGAATCTAGCTGTACCTATCCTTATCCCTCTTTCCTTACATAATTTAAAAAGCTTTATTCCTTACATAATTTAAAATTTAAATGGAGAAGAAACTTTGTCATAGAACTAAGCATAAATACAGACATCTATAGTATTAAAAGAAGTCTAAAAAAATGCTTTCTGTTTCAAAATACAATGCCACATATATGGCCTCAGAGATGGAATCTTAGCATCATAAATAATAATGCCTATTAAAAACATATGATATCAGAAGGAAATAGCTGCCACTTTTACATTTATTTTTTGTAAGGGCTCACAATGAGATTTTATTTAGACAGATGTCCAGTATTCCCGTGTAAGTAAAACATACATGAGCTGTCAAACAGAAAAAATAAGCAGGAATAGAAATAATGTTGCCAAATTTGTTAGTGAGATTTATGCATCACCAAAGTATTTGTAGACCTTTTCCCATCAATGTTTAAATGAACCAGTATAAGAAAACTATATTCTGAACTTATTCTAGATAAGTCTTACAATTCACATTTTACTACATATCAGTAGCTACATTATGTTACAAATATGTCACGTTTCATACAATATTTAAAAAGTAAAATTGGGAAAACCCTAATAGAATGTTTTACATGAGATATGCTGCTTTGCAAATAACTAAATAGAAAACAAACAGCCATACTTGGTTTTAGAAAATAAAGCCTGTTTTCTGTCATTATACTTTCTCCTTCAAGTGGCCCAAGATAACCTCATTCACATCTTTCTAATTTATCCTTTTTACTAGTTTTCCCTCTCTTCACACAAAGAAACGTGCAAGGAAAGATAGCCTGTACCAGTACTGCAATTAATTACAGGGGAAAAATATAAGATTTTATATTCCCTCCTACTTTTAAAAATAATGCAACAAATTTTAACTACTGCTTAAAAAAAACCCCAAAAGCAACAAAAAGTGGGTCCTCTGATACCTAAAATTGCATGTGTAAGGGCATTATTCTCCTTTAAAAGGTTTCTGCACCACTGACCTGAGATTAGTTGTTTGTACAGATACATGAAATTCTGTCTATATATAGAGTAAAATATAAGCTCTTTATGTCCTCAGTGGATACTTTGGAGGGTGACTGAAAGCACTTTAATTCCTGAACAGACTCTCTGCATTGACTGCATAAGAGGCCTGGATTCATAAACTGGCTGCCTGGATTACTAGCAGGAGAAGCAGTAACCTTTGCTTGCTTCATTTAACATACACCTGTTTGTACAACTGTGGGACAAATCCACACAGAGAACCGTTCCATCAAGGAAACTAAGAATGTGCCGTTCAGTTCTTTTCCATTTTGGCCTTCCATGACAACATCTCCTTAGCTTTCTGTCTACTGTAGACTGGTAGGGTTTATTTGCCTACATTAGATGCTAACACTGGACCACTGAGGGCATTTCTATATTACCAACTAGGTCAAACAGCTCTGATCTGTAGAGAGAAACATTTGGTGTTGAAGGTCCAGAATTCATGATAGACGGATTTCAGATATTTTGTTTTTCTCTTTTCACTATGAATTAAGTACAGGTCTGGTACCTGTCGTCCAGCATTGTATCATATGGAAGGAATCCAGTTTGTGCTTTCTAGTGCACCCTAATTCAAAGCGACCTAAACTGATCCAATTTCCTTTAGCAAGCAGGTATGTTATCCGGTATGCATACATATTCTTTATTCCTTTCATCTGTAATAGAGCTGATCACCTGTATTCACCAAAACAAAACAAACAAACAAAAAAATACTACCGTTACCACTAGTTAAGTAAAATTGCTCTTAATAATATAATATTCTGATTAATTTTTGGACACACCCACTGAGTATATCTGACCTTAAGAGATGTAACACATGTATTTTTCAAGTTTATTAAAACTGAGGACCCATAATGAAAAGTAAATTAATGTATTACCTTCCTAGTTAAAGATTCATAGTCGTATTTCTAAAAGATAAGATTTTTTTTTAAATTTTAACTTTGTCCAGTAAATTAAAAAAAAAAAAACAACAAATTATTACTTCATCTCAGTAAAGCTTTTTAGTCACCACAAAAGATTTTGACTGCTTTTACTACTAAAGGGAACAATAAAAAAAATCTTAAAATGGAAAGTAATTTTATAGTTAAATACAGAAATAATTCATTTTTGTTTCAAACCAAAATATTTCACTGTATTTTTACACTTGTGTTCACACAAAATGGGAAAATGAATTAATGAGCTGCATTATTCAGATATATCTTTTTTTCAGCAGAAAGAAAATAGATTTGTTTTTTTAAAACCCATTCAGGTAAAAAAATATAAATCAAACCAGCTTATATACACTTGTAAGTACATTAACAGATTTCAGTGATCCTGAAACATCATAAAATAAAATCAATCATATTAAAGTCTTCTTCTTTATGTAAAGAAAGACTTACATAGAAATATAACTAAAGAATGAAATAACATAAAGCAAGGCACCATATCTGTCTATCAATTTGTTTCTTAGATTTCTCATAATGCGTGTCATCAATGCAGTTTGCTGGCTAAACTGCACATTGGCCTAACAGGCAGTCAGCAAATTAAAAAAAAAAAAAAGCAAAAAAGACTTTGAATAAAACTGTTTCATCAGCTGCTTCTGCTGAAGATCCCCTATTGTCTGTTCTTTAGCAATAACATTATTCCATGCAATAATGTGAAAACCAACACATTTCATCTGAAAAGGAGGTTGTCACATTTGAGAATAATTATTTTCATGATATAAAGCATCATTACCCATTGATTGTACTGAAACATAGCAAGAAAAAGGAGTGGCTCACATCACCCAGAAATTGCTATGTAATAATTTTGGCACACGCCAAAGTAACACCAACAAAACTGAAAAGCTGTTATTTGGTGAAATGCTAAAGAGAGATCATTAAGGAGTGAATACTCTTACAGGCCTTGTATAAATAATTAAAACCATCTGTAAGATGGGAAAAAAACCAAAAAACGTAGCCTGAATTTTTCAAAGTTGTCTGTGAGACTAGAGGGAGCTAGGTATCCAGCCTTCACAGGCAGCTTTGAAAATTCTGTTCTTTGTGTTTCCTCGATTTTTTTTTCATTTTTTTATAGGGAGGGAGAAATCACAACTCTCTTACCTTACGTGTTCTGTACTTTTGATACAAAAGAGAGGAAAGGTAGCTTTTGTGTATAAATGTGTTAACTCCCATGGAGTAAACCATAGCAGGGAAAGGGACTGTTGATGTATGCTTTATGAGATAGAATATATCCAATGTAAAGAGGAAACATAAAATGTGATGATACATGTCTTCTATAAGAAGCAAGGCTGTGTGCTACTGCTAATTTTATCACAATACAAATAAAAGCACTTCTATTTCCTGTGTGCTGTGGAAGTGTTTTCAAGTGATACATTGTTTTGAAATATAATAGATAAAGCATAAAAGAAAACACAGAAAATTGCGACAAAATAAGTTTCAGTGACAGGATCGCTTTGGACAGCAGTTATTATATGAATTCAACACGGCCAGATCCTTAGTTCCCAGAAAATTAAACAATCTTTGTCTTTATCACATTTGCCATCTCCTTTATTAATATCAGTCAAGTCAGGTTTAACATTGTTTGCAATCTATGTCAAAGAACAAAGCCATTTTTATCAGTCCTGTTCTCACTCATTACATGCAAATCAAGTAACTAATTTGATCCTATCTAACTGCATCTTACCTAATTATCAGTTTAACCTGGCAATCAATATGGCAGACTTGGATTCCTTAAAAAGCAGAGAAGAATATCACCTGCCAAAAAGATCTAGAGAATAAAGGAAACAAATTCTAAATTCTAGAGGAAAAATTGTGGGCAAGGAAGAGAATACCTGGCTTAAGCCATGTTGTTTCAGAAAATGATTTTCTTAAATCCGGGTCAAGGTGCAGAAGACTGTAAGCACAGAGAATAGTTGGGCTTCTATCATCTCAAGGAAGTACCTCAGAATACTTGGAAGACTGTGAATAAACCTAAAGTATCTAAATCTTCCTCAGGAAACTGACGTTACAGCCATCATTACGTTCTGTCAATATCCAATCATTTTTTTGAAATGCTGTATAAACTATAATTTTTCCCTAATCCTTTATGAGCCTCATTATTTTAACACTCAAATTTTCCCCACTTGAAGTGCCTGACAGAATGCCTGGCAGATTTAAGTGCTGAATTTGTTAAAGAAGAATTTGTTAAGGCTATTTGATAAAGCTTTAGATACCTAGATCTAAAGAGAGATGGACAGAGAAGGATATTCTTTCATCATTGGTGACATCAGCTATTGACTGCAAATTTCTGACGAGGTAATGAAATTTTGCCTTGAACCCAAGTAGCCAAAAAGACAGAAAATAGATACTGTGTATTTTATTCAAGGAAACCTTAAAATCCTTAAATGCGTTGTTCAGGTGAGCTACTTTATTTAATTATTCCTGAAAATCTTATTAGGATGAAGTTCAAGTTCTAGAATAAAATAATTGATGTATATTATGCAGAATTTAAAGTGTGTACATTGGGTTTGAGTGGCAAGGTTTTGGTAGTGGTGAAGCTACTGAAGGGATGACTTCTGTGAGAAGCTGCTGGACATATCCTTTATGTCTGATAGAACCAATGCCAGATGGTGCCAAGACACACTGACCAAGGCTGGGCCTATCGGCAACAGTGGCTGATGTCTCTGGGATAAGAGATTCCAGATGGGGAAAAGCTGCTGAGCAACAGCAGTTGTAAGTGAAGAGTGAGAATATATGCAAGAAACAGTCCTGCAGAACCAAGGTCAGTGAAGAAAGCCAGGTGGGTGGCGCTTCAAGCAGCGGACCAGAGATTCCTCTGCAGCCCAGGACGAAGACCATAGCGAGGTAGGCCGCCTCACTGCAGCCCGTGGAGGGCCAAGGTGGAACAGAAATCAACCTGCAGCTCTTGCAGGACTGCATGCTGGAGCAGGTAGAAGATGGATGTGACCCTATGGGAAGACCATGCTGGACCAGGCTCTCAGCAGGACCTGTGACCCCACGGACTGCGGAATCCAGTGGAGCAGGGTTGCTGGCAGGAATTGTGATAATATTATGGGATACCCACACTGGAGCAGCCTGTTCCTGATGGACTCTCTCCTGTGCAACTACTCAGGCTGGAGCAGTTCATTAAAAACTGCAGTCTGTGGGAACGACTCACATCGAGAAAGATCATGGAGGGACACCACACTGGAGAAGGAGAGGAGCATGAGGAACCTTCCCCCCGATGAAAATGGGCAACAGAAACAATGTGTGATTAACTGATGCCAGCTTACATTGTCCATCCCACTTTGTCACTCAGGGGAAAGAGGGAGAGAAGCTGGGAGCTGTTAAGCCTCTGAAGGTGTTTTCAAGATCTGGGTTGATTTCTCATTTTTCTATTCTAATTTCATTGGTAATTAACTAAATTAATTCACTAAAGCAGAGTTTATTTTGCCTATGCAATAGTTGGTGAGTGACCTCTGCCAGTCCTTATCTTGACCTATGAGCTTTTGATTGTATTTTCTCCCCTGTCCAGATGAGGAATGGAATGTTAGAGCAGCTTGATGGACACGTAGCAGTCAGCCGAGGCCAACCCACTACAAGTGGTGTGTATTCTGAAAATAAATTTTCAAAATTGTGCCTATTAGCAACAATAACACTAAAATCCTGCTGTGTCAGCATCATCACCTTACCCAGCAGTGATGAATAACTGTCCTCAAAATGCAAGGCTTATGGAAGCATAACAGACAGAACTGGAACTGTGAATTAATGAAATGTAATAATACACTTTTGTCACTTACACCAATTCTTCCATTTAGGCAGGACATACTACGTTGTCGATGTGTTTCTACATTTCTCGTAATGTTTTCTTATCACATTCAAAATAATTTCTTGACAATTACGCCTGTTTACCAAGAGTCTATTTTAATCTCCAAATAAAAAAAAACTATGGAAGTAAAAAAAAAAAAGTATGGAAGCAAAAAAGTCTATGGAAGTACTGTGTTCTTCTAAACTCCAGAATCACAAAGCACTCACCTTCACAAGTAGATTTTTTTAAGGTGTATGACCAAAAAAATATTATTTTTTATTTCTGAATTGCAATTCTCTTTCCACACCAGAGACTCATATCATCTGAACATATTGAAATGCTATCTTAAGCTCTTAACCTGTGAATAAGGCTCATATTCACAAACTGAAGACAAAAGTCTCTAATGATAGAAAAGCAGAGATACTAATTAAATTGGGTGGGAGGCTACTGCCATGTGCTGAACAATAAAGAAAAATAAATCAGTAAAGAAAAATCTTTCATTCATAGTCCAAGAATAAGAAAATTTTAAAGCATAGATAGAACTGAACTATTTAATATATCGTACTGTGCAGTGTATTGAATACATTTAATTAAATTTATTTGTAATTTAATTTTTTTTTTAAATTTGTATTTAAATAATTTTTAACTCATAGTTAAATCATATTTAAATCATAGTTAACTTTAGTTAACAATATCACACAAATATACACTTAGTGATCTCACTTATCTTACCAACACAAGCAAAAGAAAAATGTGAACATAAAGAAATATTTCAGAAGTATTAACTCACATAAAACACCTTCCCAACACTGCAATGCCCTTTTCTGTTATTTGTCACTAGGACATTAAGTTTGTGCTTGTTTGTGCTTGTTATGCATTTATTACAGAAATAATTATACCTTATTTATAAAGGAGGGTAATATTACAGTAATTTTTAAATGCCTTGGACATCATGGCTGGTGTCTTATTACAATGCATGAGGCATAAATACGTGTTCTCTGCTCCTGTATTTTTCTGTTTCAACTATTTTCAGTATTACATGTAAATGGAGGTGTACAATGGATTTTACACAAAATTCACCTATGCCAGGGAAAAGGAAGAAGATTGAATAAGACTTTATTGTATTTCTCTGTGCAAAATATCCCTCATCATGTAATTACTACTCTTTTTTCAACTGAATACTATTCAAAATTTTCCATAGATGAACATCAGTTTTGTCTGTGTTTAGTAGCACAAACCAGAAATATGAAAAAGTGTTTGGTTATATATTTACTTGAATTCCAGCCACACTTTTCTCAACTGCATCTTTAGTCAAACAGCTTGCAAAGAGTGTCACTGCACTCATTTGCCTACACTTGTTGATAACACTAAACTAATCCAAACCTGTCTCAAAACAGCTGTGCGACTGTCTAGATTAATTCTACCTCTTATTATTTTTTTTTATTTTCACTGACAGGAGTATTTTCAAAAGTACATTATTATACCAGCAAATAACTTCCCACATGCATTATGTCCATTTTGGGACCACTAACTTCCAAATACATGTACCACTCTGTTTATAAGAGAACTAAGAAGGGGAAAAAAAGTGTACTTAGAAATAGAGCTAAGTGGCACGTGTTCAACTTTAGAATGAGCTTAAAGGTATCAATTTATCACTTTATTATTATGCGTGAATAAATTTAGAAGCAGATTAGCGGACTATGGATGTAAATAAATTGATATGCACGTAATCCTTGCAAATGAAAATTTGCCTATCACACTGAGTAGCTATGCAGTCAGATGTTGAAAGATTACTCTCGTAAATGAAGGCATAAACCAAGCATTTTTTTCAATTAAATGTTGCAATAATTTATTACTAACTACCAAATAATAAGAAACCAGTAGAATTCATAAACGCATTAATTAAATAGAAAACAGATGGTATTATTTATTAGAGGGCCACAGTTTTCTCTTGGGTTTACAAAGCTCCTGTGATTGCTTTGCAGATTTTTCTCATTTTATTTTAAGATTTGTCCAACTTCTGGGCAATATTTCTATGTATAAAATAAAGAAGTTATACAGGTATATAACATATTTACAATAGATCGAACTGATATATAATATAGACAATTACTAATTACCAAGGTACTCAATATTTATAGGAACTTAATACAAACAATTATTTAGGGAAATCTATATAAGAAAACACCTCAACTGATAAGTTGCTGTTTTCTGACATTTGGAAATTATTGAGCCATCTTTTTTCAAGATGTAATTTTTTTCAGTACAGAGAATTTTCATGTGTCAAACAGACACCCGACACCCCCCAACCTGCCCCAGCTCTGCATCCTTTAATAGAGTATCAGCTTAATCTGTTTTCACAGGACTCAATGCAAAGGTCTACCACCAATTGTCCAAAAGCCACACTGGAATCTTGAATAGTCTCTAACCACTTTCCACTAAATAAAAGGGGAGTCTTTCCAATATTTCCTCTCTTGGCATCCTGTATTTGGCTGGATAGAGTTATTTTTCTTCCTAGTAGCTAGTATAATACTGCATTTTTAATTTAGAATGAGAATAATGCTGATAACCCTGATGTTTGAGTTGCCAATAAGTAGTGCTTTCCATAAGACAAGGACTTTCCACACACCAGTCTATGACCAACCCTCCACCAACCCTCACACCAAAGAGACTGGGAGAACACAAGAAGCTGAGAGGAGACATGACCAGGACAGACGACTCCAAGTGAGCACAGGGATATATCACAACATATAGTGTCATGCACAGCATATAAACCAGGGGAAAAGCTGGTGGGGGGCTGTTGCTGAGGAATTGGCTGGGCATCAGCGTGGGTGGTGAGAAATGTAAGTGTACATCCCTTGTTTTGATTACTTTTGTAATTATTCTTCTTGTTATTATTAGTATTATTATTATTACTGCTACATTATTGCTATTATTATTGTTTTCCCCTCCTTTTCCATCCTATTAAACAGTCTTAATCTTAGCCCATTATATTTTTTTTTTCAATTCTTTCCCCCATCCAACTGGGAACCAGGGGGTAGTGAATGAGCAACTGTGTGGTGTTTAACTGCCTGCCAGGTTAAACTATGACACTTCTTTAGTAATTTCCTTCTTTGTCTAGACAGCAGAATCACACAATTTGTCATTCTTATGAGAAGGAAATGTCACTGCTATGTAGGTGCCTGGGCAGATTAAGATAATAATATGTAGCTATTCTTATCTTTTGGTCTCAAAGCATTTTCCAAATGAGCACAAACATACATACATATTTACATGTATATAAGTTTATGTCTATATACCTATATTAAAAAATCTACATAAAACCTTTTCTTCAGAAGAAGAATAACACTCAGCATTTTTTCAGGAAAAAAAGACATAACTGAAACTCTGTGCTTTTATTTTGCTTTTGTCTTACCTGTCAACAGACAGCCATCTTCTGATATTTTTATGCTGAAGTAATTCTACTTGATTCCTGAGGGCATTGCTAGGGTTACATTCCTTTTGTAATAAAGGGTTTCAGACTTTGAAGTTGAACTGAATGCTGACAATACCATATGAGTTATGAAAAACCATATTAGTCAGTTGAGATTTTTCTTTTTTATACATGAACAAAATGTTTGTTATAGGATATTTAGTCTGTGAGAAAAAGCTGTTGTGTATGTTTGCATACAGGAATGTAGATTATATTGGTCTGCATATGGGTTGGTCCGTGCATTCATTTGTTTTTATTTTTGATGTCAGTAACTCTCCTTTTGTTTTGTGCAAATTCTTTTTCATAGGAACACCAATACTGAAAAGACCTAGAACAGCAGTAAATTCATTAAGGATTTTATTAAGTCAGCTAGTCATCAGGTACAATTCATCAATTGCGCACAACTTTCTGCTCTATTTTTGCTAAATGCATCTTCTCTGGAATTTAAATTATGACGAAAAAGTGGCTGACTAATCTGAATTTCTCAATTTATTCATGTTCAATAAAAAGCTGTTCATCAGCTTAAACTCAGCTATGAGTTCAAATCAAATTTAAACCACCTGGGAGTAAACAAAATTGCTCTTCTTCCCTAGCACGTCAGCTGTGGATAAAAATAACAAGCATATTTCCAAGGAGCTCAAGATTCTAAACCTCTGTTTCTACCAACAGATTTTACTGAAATGACTTAATGATTAGAAAGAAGCACCCTGGGTGCATTTTAGATTAAATATTTTGATCCATGATTAAAGAGAACAGAAAGAAAAATAGTGGTAAGGTCCTATTTGCAGATTATAAAATGGTTTTGCTTTTCATTAAAGTCAGTATTACCTAAATATTCATTGCACACAAATTTTAGATTATGCTGTCACACTTGCTTGACTATTTTTCAGTATCTTCATCATCCTCTGTCTCCCTCTTCCTTCTATTTACAGACCATGTACAAAGCTTTACCTGGAAAAACAAGATTACTGAAATTATTGGAGTGGACAGGTGTGAGATGTGAGGCCTTGGCTATAAAATACACAATTTAAAATAATGTTTAGCTAGCTACCTATCTAATTAAATACTATTTTGTGTGAATTCTGTTTAATTCTGACAAGATAGCTCTGTTTAAAACCCTCGAAAAAAGACCGTGTGATTGGAAAAGCCAACTGTCAGGACCCTTTTAAGACACTAAAACTGCTTACTCATCAAGACGCCTCTGATACAGTGCAGCACTTTACACTGGACTCCTGCTGCTGAGAAATTGCTACATATGAAAGAGGCAGGAGGTGCTCCCTCACTGCAGGAGCTGCTCTCAAGCTCAGACCATTATTCTTGGGCCTTGCCTGAGCTGTATTGAAGGTGTGCCTGATCATGTGCTCAGTCAATATGAATTGACACAGAAGGATGAATTATTTTGTGGCTTGACATTGGATCTACACTGTCTTTACAGAACTGGTAAGCACCAGATTGTCACCAGTCCTGCTTTGCTCTTCTCAGTTGGATACTGTAGAACTCTGCCCTTGACCTTACAGACATTGTCCTTCTGTCGCTACTTGCTCCTGTCCTACCTTCACTTCTTAGCAGCCATTCTTGCTGCTCCTACACTATAGATTGTTAAATTACAATTGATATATTTTTAGGTAAAGTATCCCAGTTATAAGATTTTGTTGTTGCAAGGATTATACACGTGATGAGAGTCATTCCATTTCAATTGTTGTAAACAACTGGTTTTGTATGTTTTGGTATGGATAATGGATGATAACAAAGTCTACATCTAGGCTGCTAGCACATGAGCTGCTGCAGAACATGAAATGCAGGAGATTCTCCTGTGCAACCACACTCCTTAATACCTGACAAAGATGTAACATAATATCCTTTTTGTTTTTATCTGGAAGGCTGTATCTGCCTCAGAGTTAGTCAGAATTTTTCTTTGCTGTGTAGTCATTCTTTTTAATAGAACACACAATACACTGCTTTGTGGAACAAAAGGTGAGCCAACAGTTGCAGCAGCTGTAGCCGCTGTCTCAAACAGTGCAATGACTCAACAAAGGAAGAAGTTGTAATATGATGTATCACTAAGTAGATTATATGAAAGATGGTATAAAATGAACAACACTCCTTTTATTTTTTTACCTTTTATACAATCTTCCTGCTCAAAAATTCTTTTAGGAAAGATGACATCTGCTATGCTGGTGACATAAAGCTGTGTTTCTGATAGAGTTTATAATGCTGCAGCTCTTAAGGATTTTAGGGAAGATCTCAAATCAATAATCACTAACTCAATGCTAAAGGATGCTGACTCTTATACTGGAAAAAATAAAACACAAGGTAGGGAAAGAAGAGAAGAGAAGAGAAGAGAAGAGAAGAGAAGAGAAGAGAAGAGAAGAGAAGAGAAGAGAAGAGAAAAACCCAGCAACCTATCACTTACCTATCAGACAAATGGCAGGGATAGGATCAGAATTCATGTGATGCTAAGTGTAGTTGGTCAGGAATTTAGACAAATTATATTCTTTTATCCAGAAATAATCAGTGTCAATGAAATCTTTATCAGAAGAAGGAATTTTGAAGTCATAAAACTGGAAAAATTCTTTTGCAGTTTCACAGCTTTGCAGTTTTACAGTATTGTAGTCAAAGCCAACAACACATTGTGGACATGAGACAGTTTAGTAATTAATGCCCTGATCACTTCTAAGGTGTGTTTTCCCTTTCACTCCAGATGGGAGCAACTTGAATTTTGATTTCCTGTATCTCAGTGGTTTTTAAAGCTCTAACATAAGCAAAGAGCTTCAGAGATCTCACAGATAATATTTATCAGAAACTACATAGGGAGATACAGTAAATTAGATAGATAGATTTTGTTAATTAAAAATGTAATGCCAAATGACATAGTAACACTTATTCAAGTTGGCAGTAGTTGGTAGTTTCCAGTTGAGTAAGTAGCAGAAACTTTGAATAGAATCACAGCATTTTATCAAAATCAAGTAACAAAAACATGCATGGCATTAATAATGTCTGCATATGTATATATATAGATGTATCAGTGTCATTTTAATGACTGAACATGGAAGAATTTTTAGCATCTAATTTATGCTACACCATTTATTCTGCTTATTTACTTGACTGTTTTTATGACAAATTTAAATAGAAACCTAAATATTTATTAAGATCTGTAAATTATCTTGCTCATGATCTTAAAAGAAGCCAATTCTTTATGATGTTTAACTCCTAAGCCCAGAAATCAATAAAAAACAATTAGGAAAAACTTTTTTTTCTGCTAAAGAACACCTACTTTTCTTTTTTTTTTTTTTTTGCATCTAACTGCAAGAATAGCTAGCACCTGTGTGACTATTCAGCCAAGTTTTACATAATTTTGAAGTTAAACTTGCTCTCCTCTAGACCCGACATTAATGCCAATCAAATCAAAAGTAAAATATGTCTTAGCTTTCTCCTGAATTACTGAAATTGTGATCATATATGAATTCAATAATGAAACATGATGTTACTAGACAGCACACACTCTCTCATCATCAACCTTATTCCCAGAGAAGATCAAACTGAAGAATCACTGCACAATTAATCAGCTATTTCTTGCTCTGCTTTTCTGCTAAGAATGAAAAACAAAAAGCTAAAAGGTAACAAATTTAAGAATGCTTAAAGAAGTTGGGTAATTCACTAGAAGGTGTGATTTGTTTCCTAATAGATTTATTCCCTATTAGAAAGGAGTTGTGGAAGCTTCATTGGGGTGACTTTCGAAGGATAATGTTAACAGACTGATGGTGACATTCAATCTATTTGATCAAACAGCTACATACCTATGACCACGGCTTGATCTTGGAAATGTGTTCGCTGTGGTTAAATGGTAAAAGGAATTCTGAATTTGGTAAGCAATGTCCTTATAGAAGTTATCTTCAGTTACATTTCCTCAGTACATACATTTCCTCAGTTATGATAAGTAATAGAGTTCTTGTAATAATTAACGAATGAAATACTGATTTATCTTCTGACTGTGTTTTTCATACATCTTAGAAATGGTTTCATAGGTGGCCCGCATGCACTAAGCATTAATTCAAAGAATTTGTCATGGCTCCCTGTTTTGCCCTACTCTTTACTATTTTGTGGAAATGTACAGACATCTTGATTTAACTTACAGCCTGATTTAGTTTTTCTTTAAACACGGCTATTTATAGGTGTGAACCACTGGCCTGCACAGCATATATCTAGCCTAATAGCCAGCTCTATCCTCTCTTCAGCTTTAAAGGATGTGCCTAAAAGTCATCATGTTTATGTTTTTGGATTTTATAAATACAGCCTACTTCAGTAGGTGAGTAGATGTGCTTTCTTTCAAACCCATCATTCTGAAAATGCAAATATGAATTCTGTCAAAACTTAATACTTCAACTAACGTTACATCATGTTGCCAAAATGAGGTGTCATAAAGCAAAAATAGCCTGAAATAGAAATGTGGAGCTCAACCATCTTAGGATAGATACATTAAAAACATAGAATTCCTTAAAAATGCATTAATAAATTTTTCTTGCTTCAATTTTAAATTATTTCTCTGTGTTTGCTACTTCTGTGGATGAGTATTCATAAAGAACACCAAGTACAACCATATTATTTTTCTCTCCAATGATAATAGAATTATGTATTGATATTTTTTTAAAATCAAGTTAATGCTTTAAGCAAAAGTTTATTTGCGTAACCCAGCAAACCATATTAATGTTCCTGTTTATGGACATAATAGAAATTAATAAGAATATTCTTGTAAAAAAAAAAAAGCTTCTACTTTTATTACCTCTTTTATTATTCAATGAAAATATGTTTCTCTCCCGGAGTAGCAAGCATGGCTGGTCCCCCAAGACAGGCAAAGGAATGGATGCTTCTGATCCCTAGACACCTAATCTGAACAAGCCAAGGTGATCAGCTGTCATTTTGACTCATCTCAGAGCAGATAGGTGCCCTGCATATGCTCCTCCAAAGAGTGAGAAGTGGGTGTTACAGGCTGCACTGCCATGATAGATGTGCCTTAATTCCTCATTCTCCAAAACCTCTGCCTCTGATTTTTTACCCATGAGAGAGTCAAGAGGATTCTGTCCCTCTTGTGTATGTGAAAATAAAAAATTTGGAGAGAATCGAGTGAACTCTGGGTGCTCACAGCCAACAGTGCCAGTTAAGAAAACTTCCAAGCATAACCTTTTAAAGGAATACATGTTTTAAAGCAAGATTTCTTCCTAATCCTAGTGTTACATGCTTTCTCTACATACTGTGATAGAGAAAAATTAAAAAAAGACAAAAAATGTTCTACAAATCCATGTATTGTTAAAAAAAAATTCTTGGGCTTGTTGTTACACTCAGAGAAAATTCCTGCCACCCCACAGCCAGGGAATATATGGTATCATTTGCTGGTTCCAAAACCCATTAAATCAAAATAGGATTTTATTTCAGGGAACGTATTAGTGAGGGAAAGTTTTATCTTGCTACCTACTGTCAGTTTTAGTGTAGTTCTTTGCAAAGATGGCAGAATGGTGTATTCTACATAAATTACAGAGTCTGTTATTGGTACTATGACACGCGTTTCCATTTACTTCCCGTTGTCTTGGCAGTACAACTCTATTGTGGCCTACTCATATGTAATTGTATTTGCTTTTCACCTGCAGTGCATTTGATTACTAAGATTCTTTTTAGCATTTTTTGTAGATGAAAACATGAATTTTTGCCTGAATTTTGTGTTTTGTGTAATTATAAACAGCAGCATGTAAAACTTCATGCTGGAAAAGCAGGAGCTGAAGAATAATAAAAATTACAACTGAATATCTCTTCAATGAATGTTTTTATTCTAAAAATAAAAATGTCTGCATTCAATAAAGTAAGCATGTTTCAACTTAGAATTTCAAAGTGTAAACTCCCCATAACTTCTCCAATCTACACCTATAATACATTCAACAGAATATACCCATACAGCAGATCTGATGTTCATTACATAATCAAAGCACACACTTACTGAAATGACTGGGCTGTTTCCTAACTCTGCTCACAAAGGAAGATTACCTTATTTTTCAGTATTTTTCAGCACAACTTCTTCTGTGACATATTTTAGATATAAGATTGTAATGATTGTTTACTTCTGACTCTCAGGATGCTTCTCTGTTAACCACAATGCATTCTCACATGTAGAGATAGTTGATGAAAAGAAAGGACCTAATTTTTTTTTCTCCCTGACAGATACATTTTCAAAAACCTTGAAGCCTATACTTTGACGTTCATTCTTCTTTCATTGACTAAACTATACTTTAGATCTCAAAGCTATGCATACACATAAGTAGTCGAAAAGTGTATTTTTCAGCACCTCGTATTATATATACAGCACCTTTTTCGCCAAATACTTGACTATGACATTTTAAAAATAAAGTGCATAGCAAAATAAAGCAAAGTATGACACTTTAGGTCTAATAGGTTAACAACACAACACAGTTTTATTATTTACCATATATTTATCTATAAATTAATGAATTAATGTCTTTTTGTGCTATGATTACTACTATCAGTCCCAGTAGTAGACCTTCCTACTTTTCTTTGACTGTTGGCAGCTTCCTTGATACAGTAAGAATATTTTGGGTAAGTTCTTTGCTGGGCTGTGTGGTGAACCAAACAAAAAGAAGGGAGAAAATGATGAACAGGTTCATCTGATGGTGACATTAAAAGAAATATCTAACTTGCCTAAATCAATTAACCTGCCCAGTGCTAATATGATGCACATTTTCTGTTTCCAGCTGAATTAAACTTCTGTTGATTCCTGGAATAAAAGACAGTGAAACCTAGAAGATTTTAAGAATGATAGCCAGCTAAGTCACTGCAAATAGCTTCTTTCAGATGTGAGATGGAAATAAATGTACAAATGAAAAAGAAAGAAAACATCTTCTGCACAGTAATGTAAACTATAAAAAGCACATCCTTTTTAATAGAACTTTATGATGCCTTTTTATGCTGACTGCGGAGTCTGTTCAAAGTACCCATGAAAATAAATTACAAACTGCTTGGTAATTTTTTCTGCTATTTTGTGGAAATTAAACTTTTTGCTAACTGCATTTATACTGGATTTTTTTCCCATACTGGTGGAATATAACATTTATCAAAGATTTTCTTTGAGGAAAATAAGAAACAGTAATATTATTTTAATGATGTATAGTAAGTTGCTATTGTTCTCTTCCTACAGATTGTGGTTCAACAGTTTGTTTACACCCCCTTATGAGTAGGTCACTACTGAAAAAAAGATCTTGGTCTGTGTTGCCTTCTGTCCTAGTTATTTGTTCCTATTTCTGCCTTAATTTCTGTGCAGTATGTTTATCTTACTGAGGCATTCTTTTGTTGTTGTTGCTATTGCCAACAGCAGGGACATAGTTGGAATGTAGAGGGGAACTGGAAATACAGAACAATAGATTTAACTGTTCTTTGTGACAGATTCCAGTGCTAGAACAGGTAAAACCAAAACTTGAAAATTTGCCTGAAATTACACTTTATTTATATACATATTTTTGTATACATATATAAATAAAAATGTATATATTTTTTATCCAGATGGTTACACACGTGTACTTGTAGAAGTATGCCTGTTCAGCTTCCAATATATGAAGATTTGACATTTGCTCAAAATCTACCAAATTTCATCGCAAATATATTCCAGTTGTACAATCTTTTAAATTAAAAATCAAAACTTAATTACAAACAGATCTAAAGAATAAAGACTGATAAAAATTCCATCAACAACAAAAAGCTGAAAGTGATTGAAAGCTTCAAGGTTTCAAAGCTTTGGAAGGGTTTAAATAACATGTTTTTATGCATTGCAATAAGTTTTAAAAATCCTGCAGTAGGAAAATATGAACCTGTAGAAAACCAAGGAGGCTGAAGACACCTAATTTGATGGTCAACTTCTATATAGGCAATGTGAAATTAGGGAACTCATTCTGAGATTTCCAGTTTTATTTCTCACTCCTGGAAGGTTCCTCCTTTGCTCTTATTTAACTTCACTATACCCTATTCTTCTTCAGAAGGAATTTTAAACAACTGAAGATACTTCTGAAATATTATTAATTAATACTTAAGGCATGTAAAATATTTTGTTTCACGGTCCCACAAGTCAGGTAATGCAGAAAAAAACCAAATACCTTATCTGCTGTGTAAATTTTTTCAGTTTATGACATCAAACCAGCCATACTTCTTATGTTTGTTTACCTCAAATTTTTCCGTGGAAAAGGTGAATGAATAATTACATAACAAGAAAAAAGTTATTAAAAGTATTTTCAACATACCAGAAACTTATAGGCTGCAGTATTATTTAAAAAATGTTTCTGAATACAAATATAACAACCTCTGCTTTATTGCATTATGCCATCAAAATGAAATGTGTTTATCTTCTCTTTCTTTCGACAAAAGCTATATGAGAATTAAACATTTTCGTACCAAGATGATAACTAAAGGTCTTTGAAAGGTAGGGGAAGATAATGAATAGGTTTGAATGATAGCAATGAATTGGGGTTTGGTCTTCTTTACCTTAAAGACAACATTTCAATCATAACTATTGTCTCAAATGTAGTTCTACCATGTCAACTGGCTTTGGCACGAGATTAGAAATAATTTAACTACAGCCGTGATTTAGGGGGGCAGAAGTTGCTAATTTAGGGGGGCTAGAAGCTGAATAATTATCTTTTGGAACTAATTTAGGAGGCCAGAGGTTGGATAATGATTTACTAGAGGCTACTTGCTAAAACAATATATCGCTTGGTTTTTGCGCTTGCCAAGCAGAAGGGGAGGATGCAAAGAAGAACGTGGGACTATTGATAAAAATTACTGAGTGTGACCGAACATCCTGCTCTCGGACCCCAGAACTGGTACAAGTTGGTTCTAAGGCTTGGACTTGGACCAAGAACTAAGGGAGCATGTGCAAGGGAACAGGGTGAAGAGTTCATCCTGAGGAAGACTACTGACTTCTCCCCTCATTAATCTTTTGGGACCCTTGCCCACAATTAATCTGAGACACTGCGCTTGGGTGAGCATATTTAAATGAACTTTGAACTCATTATGATATGAAGTGGGGATAGATATTGAATATGTATAGGAGCTTTGTCTAACTTTATGCATATGTAATCTGTAACCTAATATAAACCTAGTGAAGTGCTGCTGACAGTGTGCATGTCTTTGGAGGGGCTACCCACCATGCACCCCAGCTGGAATAAACACATACCTACTTCATAACTATCTGAGTTGTGGAGTCAATCTGTGCCTCAGCTGCTACCTAGAACAAATTATAGCTGGCCAACCCAGCCATGGTTTCCACTTAGTATCTTGAGCAGGTAAGAGCTGAAAGGAGATCCTAATCATTCACTATCACTAATGACATACAAAGACAATAGAGAAAATTTGGAATTATGTCCTCTATAGCACTAATATTTCTGACTAATATGTGTGTATTACCAGTCTGTAATCCACTCAGAGGACTTTTGACTTTCCTTTTTGGGTTCATGCATAAATAGTGTTTTCTGTGCTTGAGTCAGGTCAAATCAGGAAAATACTAATAGAACTTTGAAAAATAAGAAGATTCTTATTTACACACAGAAAGTATTAATAATCCCATGAAATTGAGATAGATAAAAATAAGCAGAGAAAATGCTGCTGAAGAGAATAAGAATAAGGTATTTTAAAGAATTTATGTGCATAGAAAACTTGACTTCTGAAACACCTCAGCAGTTAAGGAACCCAGCTAAGTTAATTCTTGAAAGTGTGGCACTTTATTTTGAAGAGGGATGAAGTTGTCTCAAAATTTCATTTACTTTTTCCTTTGCTTTCTAACTGTCATTGATAAAAAAATCAACTACATGGTTAGTTAATGCATGAGTTTATGCTTAATTGTGCAAAGTGCCATTATAGCATTCTAGTGACAATTTCTGTGTACTTTACATAACAAAGCAATTTAAATTTTAATATTATCAGTCTCTATTTTAATTTACATATACAAACTGGATTTTGAAATTCCTACTCAAAGTCTAAGTGACCGATTGCTATTCTTATAGAATATGGTATAATAAGCAAGGAAGCAGCACACATTTAAGACTCTTCCTAAGTTCCAACTGTTTTATTCTATGTTGGTTCTTAATAAATTTTTAATAACATATCTAAAGAATTTCTAAGGAAACACAGAAAATATCTGATCACATTACTATAACACTTGTAATTTGGTATAACAGGAAGTAAACTGTGTGATAGATGAAAATCACGGTCATTCTTACACAGAACATCTATCATCTAACAGTGTTAGCAGGTAAACCAGGTTAATGCTAACATACACCAGATTTCTTTATTCTTTTTTAATATTGTTGCTCCAGAAAAACAGATTTTCAGTTTAAAAATAACCTCTTACTTCAAAGTCAGCAAGCACTATGAAAGCACTAAGAGGAACTACTGAACAGCTATATCATTAATTATTCTACAAAAATGGGATTCCTTTAACTATAATATCATCTGTCTTTCAGACAATAAGGATTGCCACAAGGTATGCAGAATTGATTTATGAGGAAAATTTCTTTTCTGGGGAAGGTGACAGGCTTAATAAGGGATGAGATTTTAAGAAGACTCTAATTAATGTAATTAAATAATTACCCCTTAACTATCAGCCATGTAAACTAAAACTCATATTGTCATTCCTCATAAAGCAACAAAACAAGACAGTCCAAGGGTAAAAAGAAATGATAATGCAATTTCCTAAAAGTCAACTTTATCAGGTTTTTCTACCTGCTCAAAAGGGATACCCTATAGCATTTATGTTCAAAAGGTAAGCTGTGAATTTCTGTCTCATGCAACTTCATCACAGAACTGATGGACAGCTCTTGCAATGATGACAAACATTATGAAGACTTTTCTAGCCTAACTCACAAATCTTTTCCTAATAAGTCCCTATATGAATTTTGATTAGGAGTTAAGGGCTTGTTTCAACAGCAGCAACAAGATACTGTGGGTAGTTTTATGTATATCCATGAAAACTAATCAACACTATTGCAATTAGGTCCAGTCTGGATACAATGTGGACATGAAGTATGGGTTTTCTGAGGAAAAAAATTGTATCACAGCCTAAATATTATTTCTTCCAAGTCAATACAACAATTATGAGACTATCAGATAGAGGTGTTCTATCCACACTATTTTCCAATGAATTGTCAGCAGGCCTTGGCCCAGGTCATGTTGCTGGAATGCAGAGGGAAAATTAATGTCTAGGAACAGGTGAGAAAATATGTACATTTAAAGTTTTGATAAAGTTTTGGCCACAAAATACATGTTCACATGCTCTGTGCAGAAGCAGATGAAATGTTGCGCTGAAACACTTTGTGCACATGTTTAACATGAAGGATTTTGGAAATTAATGAACTCCATTAGCAAAGCTTTGTTGCTGTGTCCTTTAAAAATATGAAAGTCTCCTTTGCAGCAGTAGTTTTGAAGATTTATATTTTGATTTTGGGCCTCTGTCATGATAAGAGGAACAGAAGCTCTGTGTATCCAGTACCAAATGTATACATTTGTCTAGGATTTCCCAGCCAGAAAATTGTTGAATTATAATATTATTTGGAGCACTGAAACCTTTTTTTCTAACAGGATAATGTGCTATGATTTCTGAGTTATTAAACAAAAAGAACAAAAATAATGTTTCATAAGGATTAAACCAGATGCATATTAAGTACTAGTCACACATAAAATCATTCCACTGGGAAAGACTCTCTAGCTCATGTGACAGACTGAATTTGTCATGAACCTTAACCTATTTTATATGCTGTACCATACCCCAGTCCCAGTTGAGACAAAACATGATTTCTCACTTGGACTGGCATTTCTTTTCTTCTGACTATCTGATTAATTTTACAAATAATTTGTCAAGGTTTATTTTCAGTACATTTAATATGGATTTTGTTGAAAGAATGTGAAGGTTTTTGTCTCCTTTATAAAAGAACACTAGAGCACTTACTTGACCTTTTACTCAATAGTTGCAGTATATATCTGTTGGAGAAAAATGGCTACTACTGCCTAGTATAAATTATTCATCTCTGGTTTACTAGTTCATAGGTCACAACTGTAATATTACAGGTCTTATCCTAGAAGTTAGTAGCATTGTGGTTACGAGAAAGAAACTTTGCAGGTATCTCTCAGACTTGCAATACTCACTGTGATAATGGTTACTCATTATAAAGTATTTTTAGAAGTATTGTTTCATTGTAGAATAGAAAATACCCTGTTCCACAGCACAGTAGTGGGTAGGTCTGCCAGGTTTTCTTACAGTATGGGTAAATGTTTTGTTTTTCTTTTTTTTTAAATTTCTATTAACTTCTTAATAACTTAAATTCTAGAACAGTGGTAAATTTAAAGGCCCACACTTCAGGGAACAACTGGACACAAGAGTGAAATTCCCAGCTCCTTTAAAGTCGAAGTCAAATAACTGCTCTGAGATAAAATGCGTAATAAGATCTCTGAAACTGCTGAAAAAGTTTAAACAGATCTTCAAAACAAACTGCAACTAGTTTCCTTCCTCTATGTATCTTTTTTATCTGCAGTTCAAACATATGTAAAGATAATCTATATAAAGTGTGTTTTCAATAAACTACTTCAAAAGTCTTATATGAATTTATCTCTGAAAAAGGTGACAAGTGGATGTTATACAATGGACTGAGCAGGTACAAGCTCTGAACTAGGTTGTCATTAAATGTGTAAAAAGAAAATTACCCTCCTGCAGAATACCAGTTTTTCAGTCATTGTGATATATGTTACTTCACCTATGTATAATTTTTTTGTCTATTAATTTTAAACCCAAAGAGTCCAGTGGTTTAAAAGTAGTTAGAAGGCTAGAAATTTTTGTTCAGATGGAATTTCTCTTTCAGTAAGACAAATTAAATTAGCTCTCTTCTTTTACTGATGTGGAAAAGAACTGCATCTAGTTTAACCCATACCAGATTTCTAGTCTGTGATTTGCACTGCCAAACACAGGAGAGGGAAATTCTACTTTGGTTTCTGTTGTTCTAGTGATTCTTAGAATTTGTTTCATGACTAAAAAAAGCAGTTATTTCTGCTTAGCGTGAAATCCATCTTCCAAAATACAGGCATCATATAAAATCAGACTTGAATCGCACTATGAAGTCACTCATGATCAATTGTTTTCATTTTTAAATTCAAAAAATGAGAATAAACTCGAAGGTAAAGAGGATAATTGTTTTGTTATTTTTGTTTGGTTTTATTTTGTATTAATACTGGCTAGAACCAGCTTCCCAGTTTGTATGGATGGAGTTGAATTACTTAGGAAAATTCAAAGGAAAATTCAAAGGAGATCGTGAAAGATGTATTACTGTTACTAGGACATACTCAGAACAAACCAGAATTTGTTTTATGTTCACACCTTTTCCAGTTTTACAAATACTTGTTAATGCAATAATAATTTAACTTTTCTCCAATTATTTTCAGAGGCTGAGGTTTTTCCCCAGGTAAATAAAGAAAAAGTAGGCATTGTGGTGTCATTTTTCTTTCTTACTTTTACTTGCCCTTAATAATTAAAAGTCTTTCAGATTGATAGTCTTGCAGGCATTTCTACTGAAGTCAATAGAAATGCTCACATTTGTAAATTATTTTGACAGAAGGATCTTTGATTGTTTTACAAAAATAGAAACAGGTTATGCATAGCTGAAGTGTGAACCTGTCAGTGTTTATTCAACATTTTACTGCTGAAATGGATGAAAAAGTGTAACTTTTTAAATAATGATTTTATTTAGGAATATAAACTTATTGGACTCACTTCTGTCACTGATTCTGTTGTAATAGGTAAAGGTTCACAGATGGTCTTTAGTTGAACACAAAACTTGGGAACATTTTGGTAGTCAAAATATTATCTAATCAGCATCTCTCATTAGTTAAAACCCTTGTTTTGGTAGCTGGCATTCCAACAAAATACATTTTAAACTGATCTTTTAATTAGATTTTAAGTTCATCATTGATTAAACTGGATGGCATAATCTGATCTAACATTTAATCACACATTATTACAATTAAATGGAAATTGAAGACATGGAAGCTGCTAAAATATCAATTATAAGAAGTGATGGAGGTGAAAGGGAGGTGGAGGAAGGGAATCCATAAAGCAAGACCTTCATAAGAGTCACAATTTAGCAGGAGCTAAGGAAAGGCATTTTCTTTTCCTAGGAAGGCAAGAGATTTACCTGTGAGGATCAACAAGATTACAGAGGATGGTTAAAAGAGATATTTAGTAGGTGTTTCAGACTGATGGTACCTGAGAGAGTTGCAATCACAACGTAGCAGCAGATTGAAAAGCAAGAGGAGGTCAAGTGAGACTTAATGTAATAGAGAATGAAAGGAACAGTGACTGCTTGAGGATGTGGGTTGGAAGGAATTCAGAGAGCAACTGATTCCTGAAGGATTAGCATTGCAAGCATTGTGGTAAGGTGTCAGGATACCATTGGTGAGACAGAGGTATAAGGAATGGCTTCACATGGGACACAGAGCAAATTCAAGAACTACAGGCTACAGAAGAAACAAAATAGATATTGATAAATTGTATTCAGGGCTTTTTGTTTATCTTTGTGTGTTTGAGTTTTTTAGTTTGTTTTTAACAACACTACTGTTCTCCAAAGTGAAAACATCTCTATTGTCAGGCTGCCTGGAAAAAGGATAATTTCCAAAGACACAAAGAAGTGGGCGAGCAATGTCAGCAGCAGAGGTGAGGGCAGGACACAACACAAGATCCCCAAGTGTACACCCAGATTCAAGGCAGACTTGTCCTGCGTGTCCCAGGTGAGCCCAGGAGGCCATATTTATAAATATATTTACATGTTTGCACATTTTCCACTAAAAGTCTTTAATTCTACCAGTGCATGCTGACTTATTCAAATGTAAATTGATTCACATTAGGCTTCTGTGACTCTTGTCTTGAGTGATAACTCAAGAACTAAAGAGCAACCAGCAACTGTTTTCATCAGAATAATATCCTTCTAACAGCTCAAGGGACATCTTTTCCTCAAAACAGATTCTGAGTCAGTTGATGCTGATACCACATTCAGGTAAAGTTTAGCAACAACATTTCATACAGTATTCTCTGAAATATGAAAGACCCAGGAAGTCATGAGGACCACCAAGATTCTTCATGTGTGAATGAACCACAGAACTAACTGTATATAATGCTATAGTGAACAAAAGGAATGCATTTCATAGATTGAACTATTGAGTTGATTTGCAAAGGAAGAAGGGCTGGGCTTGCGAAACTACTGAATTTCTGAGACAAATAACCTAGACTAGGTTAGTATTGAGAAGAATAATGTTAAATTGCATTTCAATGATAACAAACGAAGCCCAGTCAATTTTATATTTGTTATTTATGAATATTGTGTATCTGTATATACGCACATAATTACTATGATTTGACATGCACTTATATCTACCATGCTACATAATGTACAAATACTACATATATTATATATCTAATCATATACATATTTATTAATGTATTTGTAACATTCCTAGCAAGTCACACTCATGCTTTGCTCCTCTGCTATTCCTTATCCTCACCTGTCACCTGACAACAATCAGGTTTTAAATGAAGATAATTTTGAAAAATAGTATGACTGGAAAGCAGAGAGATCAATACTTGTCATCAAAAGACAAATCTAGTTTCTCAGTAAATCTGTCAAGAAGAAGCTTTACTGCTGAGAAGAATTTTAGCATAAAAATATTTTATGACAGAGAAAATTAACACCAGTCAATTACTGTTTTTTGTGAACATGGTCCTTATGCATCAAAGTTGGCAAATTGCAGAGTTTTTTCTTTCAGTAAATCATCAAACTGTCTTTATCAAACTGAATCTTTGCCTTCTCAGTTTAAACTAGAACCAGTATTATTCTAATCCCTTACCAAAACTTTGCAATAAGGTGATCCGTGCGCACTTACTACATATTTTTTACCAAAATCCAATTTGTCCAGAGACACTATAGAAGAAATGGACATGACAAATATTTAAAAAGAAGTGGACAAAGCCTAGCACTTTTTGAATACTTTTTCTTGCTCATGCTAGGAGAGCAATGAAATATAGAATAAAGCTGGTTAACCTTGTTAGTGGCTGATTATCCTTACTTCAGGGAAATATTTTAATTTGGAAAAAGAAATGGCAAAGAATTCTAAGAGTGAGGAGATATAGATGTATGAAGGAAGACAAATTGGTAGCAGAATGTAACCTAATGTGGAATATAATTGTCTTGTCTAAGACAGACAAATGAAGTGTAACTGGAAAACAAAGACAGGAGATTAAAAAAAGAAGACAATAAACCCTGAGGGACTTGAACTATGTTGGATGATGAAAACTGATTGACATAGTACAATCCAATACATAAGATTGCTACAGGATTGCATGAAAAATTCCAGGTCATGTGGTCCAGAGGAACTGACAAAACACTCATACTGATGCCTATTGGATTTTTAAATTCGTTCTTTTATATATTCTCTGTATTCCTTACACATATATTTGGAGCTCTGTAGCTTATTACTGCATTCATAGCTAGTTTTCCCAGTAGTTCTGCATTCCCTTTCCCTAGGCAGGAAAACAAATTCCAGAGCTCCAAGCCCTGAGGGGTACGAGGCCCCTGTACTATGTTGGTTCTTCCTGGGAACCAAGGTTGAGAACGAGATCTTCAAGACACATTTTCATAAACAAGTACAGCTAGTACTAAGGGGTGAAGGCTCCAGAGAAGGGGCTTGACCTCAGGGGAATTGCATCACTACTTGTCCTCCTAATTGATACTTTTTATCAATAATGCTAGTTACCTAAAAGCCATAAAACTATATTCACCCCTGTGAGGTGGGTTTTTGGGGATATTCTTCAATAAATGTCCCTTGACCTCCAATAAAAATCCAATTTTATGGTACCACCTATACTAAAAATAAGTCAAGTTTCATTTCCAGGTTGAGAAAGGCATCGATACAAGAGCCTTTTTTATCCTAGTTGATGGGGTAGCCTTGACCAATAGGTTTTTGGATATCTTTAGTGGAATGCAGTACCTTCTCAAATCTCAGTAACAGTCTGCTTTTCTATAATTAAAAGCTAAACTCTAGCCATAATTGTGTACACCATAAAGTAATACTATATGGTAATACTGAAGAAAAATAATAAAGCATTAAATAAGTACCATTTGAAACCCATAATATGCATATCTTCCTTAACACACCATCTTAGCTTCCAAATAAAAAATCAAATCCATACCATTAAAAATAGAATGCTCATTTAGCCTTGTGAATATAACTTTTGGATGAATTAATTTTATGTCTGGGTTGCTTATGAAGACATGAAAACTTTATTAAATTTTAAGAAATGGATGACAACAACTGGAAATTTTTCGACAGAAAAATGTTAATTTGACTGGTAGCACACTCAGGTATGTCAGGATTTTTTTGTATTATATGTATTCAACTTGCTATGGAGTAATTCATACTTGTTCAAAAGCCTTAAGGAGGGCAAAAAGTCCTGTCAGATTTATTCCCTTCACATCTAAAGAAATCACCATAAAAATAAAACTAATTCCCACCATTTCTGAAAAAAAAAAAAAAAACACCAAAAAACTGTTTGAGAAAAATATTCACCTTTTTCCCAAGCACAACAGCTTTCTATACCAAAGATTACACAAACTGAACTCGATTGTAATTCTTGCTCTCAGGGGAAGCTGCTTGCTATTTGGCAGCTCTTTGATTTGTGATTCTTTGATTTTGTAGCCTCTTATCTGTTTCATAATTCACACTCTCCTTGCCTTCCTTAGCAGCAAATGTATTTTATCTCAATGGCAGACCATGCTGAAAATGAAAATACAGGAAGAAAAAAAAAAAAAAA
>VZRM01007832.1:115257-288957 GCA_013397955.1 Grantiella picta
AAAAAAAAAAAGATGTGTCCTTTATGTTCTCCCTAACTTTTTTGCTTTGCACTTTTATATCCATTTTGATTCTGGATGGTTAGTACTCAGGTAGTGCCAGTTTGTATGCTTTTGGCACAACACAGTATTGTACAATTTGGCACTTGTATTTGTCCCACTGTAGATAACTTTGAACTCTCCGTGCAATTTCTGCTTTGCTTCCTATGAGTATGTAGATAGCAAGATTGAGTGTTACATCTCAGAAGCTTACAATGCTTGTTCAAGTTTGGTGGGTATTTTGTAAAATATGCTCATGTATAAGAAGGGTTGCAAACAAAACACTTCCATTTCTTTCTCTAGGTTGCAAACTTTAGGGAATTGCTAACATCCATGCCACTTTTTACTGTCTTCTCATCTGAGGCAGAACAAAAGGTCTCTTTACACCTAAGCAAATTTTCTCAAACTGTTCCTTTACCACAAAGCAAGAATAAACAATACCACTAAGTGATTTTGTCCTTGCTCTCAGGGAATGAGCTGGGCAACAGGTGGCCCTTACAGAAGTGACAGACTTTCTTAGATACAGACACAATATTTTATTGAAGGAGAAAATAAACATTTTATTCTCTCCTCTTTTCACTCCTTATTTCACAAGATCCAAATTTAAGAACTAGATGCAAACTTTGATTATTTTTAAATCTAGGAAAGATGGAGTTTTTTATTTTTGAACTCACTGTTTGCCAACTACTTATCTTGTTAGGCACATTATGCAAATTATTATTCCCATTTTCCCTTACAAAATGTGGTCATATAAGGATTGTTTTTGATAACTTCTGAATTAATAATAAATTCCTAGCAATGACACCAGAAGGAAGAACCATGCTCCTGGTATAGTAATAAAATGGTTCTGCATATATCATATGCATATATCTTCCCTATATCATATCTGCATTTATGACATAGGAAAGATGCATAAATACATGAGTTCTGTGCCATTTTGAAGCAAATATTCTACTGATTGCCACTTTAAACTGATTCCATGAATCTCAGGAAAAAAGCACAGAATCTTTTCATGATACTATTATTCAAAATTAACCAAACACAAAGCCCAACAACCTCAAAAAATGCATCAAAAACATTTCCCATATTTCTAAAGGTCGAGCTTTCAACAACATTAAAAATAGTTTACTAGCATTAATATTTCCAGCTTTAATTAAATAAGTGTGGAATAATACTAGGGTGATAAACAACAAGTTACTAAAGAATTCTTTATATGGCAAGTTCTGTAATTTCTTCTGAAAGGAAACCAGGAGAAACACAATAAAATACTTTTTGTTACTGGACACCACAATTCTTGACAGCAGCTATAAATGTAAATTAATGACACAGAACTATCAAGACTGAACTAGTACTGGAAAGTACCATATACGCGTGTATGAAAGTTAAACAGTATAGAACAGGCATCCTTGCAATAAAGCTTTAACAAAATGATAAGAAACAGAAGCTATCACAAGTACCTGTGCAGCCACCAGGGTGAAGTAGTGGTAACTTACCATTTTCCTAGATAAATGTTATATTATCAATATTTCTTGCTTGTATCCATCCACCTACTGAGAACATAAATGCACAAATGGAGCCTCAGTAGTTACTAGCCTCTAGCTTAAATAAAAATTCATTGTGTCAGATTTCATGCTCCTCAATGACCTGAAATCAAAATAAGCACACATGCTTCTGAAGAGAAATAAACTTATATGTAAAATGTTGCAAATCATGTTAAATAAGTTATTCAAATAATATGCATATATTTTTATTTTTTGATCTGCTAGAATATCATAAAATACCTTCCATAGCAATAGAACTTTTTGTTAACACAGCTGATCTGTCTACGTATTTAAACATAAACCCATGTATTTTATTTCTTGAACAGAGCTCTACATTTCAATGTCTTTTTTTTTCATATTCACAGTAATAATTTTTGAAGTGAGAGAGGAAGCATCTTGTCACAGATCAAAAAAATCAAATTTATGAATTTTATTTTGTGTCTTGTGTAAATACAGGAATGAACCAGATGCTTATTAATTAAGTGTGGCAGATGACAACAAGGCACAATGGCACATTGCACCAGCTGTGAAGACTGCACACAGCTTCTTTTCTTCCCTATCAATCAATTTTCATATTATCAAGAAAACATTCCAAGTGTCAGAAAAGGTGTCAAAAGATAATAATAGTGAGAAGTAAGAATTTGTCGTTGCTGAAGCTTCAAAAACTTTTACCTGGTTTACATTGCAATCATGCTTCCAGGTGAGAGAAAAAGAAAGAAATTTAAGTTTTATAGCTATTCCAATTACCTTTTTTCAGTCTTCATTTTGCAGTCAATGAATAAGATATTTATGAACTTGCACCAAAAATAGTATGCCACCACGATAGAATACACTCTTTTAAGTTTGAAGAACACGTACTTTTTACAAAATAGCCACAGTGGCAGGAGAATTTTAAAATTTAGATAGGATAAAGGCCAAAAATATTAAAATAACACAAAAAAACCAAAACCAAAGCAAAATGTTTCCATTAGCTTGAGTGGGCTTTGTTTTCCTTCCTCCTCCATTATGAAGTGAATGTATTCTTTGGTCAAATATATTATCATTTTAGGAAATAGTGAAGGTAGTAAATGGGGACATAACTCAGATGCAGCCATTAAGGACAGCCAAGAAAAAAGAAAAAAAGGCAAATTCCCCCTAAAAAAGGAAGGAAAGAAATAGTAACAGTAAAACGAGCAGTTTTTGGCACTGTTGCACTTCAAGATTTTGAAGTTTAGCACATGCAAAATGTTTTGGCAAGTCTAATCTCATAATTCTATTCACTATAATACTTAAAAAAATAAAAAATGGTGAGACAATAGTTGGCAAATACAGAAAAAAGATAATACATATCATCAGACTCAAGTACTTACAGAATATATTTTAAAGATTATTTGTGCTACCATCTTTTTTTGATGACAGTATGCTGCATAGGACTCATTGACACTTTTCCTTCCAGAACCTTTCAGAATTAAGTGTTCTTCTTCAGGAAGTTGGCTCTGTGTAAGCATTTCCATTAGCTGCAAGCAAAATTAAGGCTGCATAGCAGAGGAAAACTAGATTGAATTACTTCTAAAAATTCCTTCTGCAATCAATAGCACCACAAAATACCCTAGTAAAAAACCTTCTAATCGAAGTGTATAAATAATATCAGAAAATGTTTTCTGATATTACCTCATTTACTACTTAGTTCAGTGGCTTAGCTGTTTTGGGTTTCTTTCAGAACTTTTAAAAGGCTCATTAAGCTTGTTTTGTGTAATTTTGTTGGGTTTGGACATTTAACCAAATGAGCTTGAATTCCATTTTACATGCACAATGGAATTTGCTTTAACTGCCACTCTCTAAGGAAAATAAAAATTCCAATAAAGTAATCATTTTGATTAGTAGAGACTCCTAAGTGTATGTAGGTTTTTGGTAAACAATTTTTATTTTTATTTTTTATAAGTATGCTGTATATTTAGCAGAAAAAGCTAACATTTTCTGTCTCAGTAAAAGGACAATTAACACACTTTCAAATATGCATTTTGAGCTTCTCTTAAATTGTATTTGCAAATTCAGATCAAATGGGTCAAACAAGTTTAATAAAAGTAGGTTTGGTAAGGAGTAATCTAGGGACAGTTCTGTTTTCAGCTTGCTTCCTGATATGTATCAGTTTTGTCTGGGGCAGACATGGATTCAGTAACCTTCCTTCGCTAATGTAGCCACACCTACAATGACCATTTTCTATTAAAAAAAAATTTACCTTCCACAAATCTTTGAGGCTCACTGCTGTGAATTGATTTAGTTACTAAAAAAAATCATTAAGGAAAATAAATACTCAGCGCAATCATGCTGTACAGAGTGAGATTGTGGTTAAAATGCCCAGGTTGATGCCACATTGAAGTGACAAAATTCAATTTCCCCACCGCCTTGCCAAAGAGCTGTCACATATATTTTGATGGAGTATTTTTTTTGGTTTTGCTGTTAAATGAGCTCCATTTTGCATAAAATAATTACTTAGGTGAACCAGAAAAAGATCGAGGCATAAGAATATGGCTTCTCAGATGTTATTCTTAGTTATCCACCTGAAGAAGATCACACTATTTTCTTTAGGAAAAGGTAGAAGAGAACAAAACATCCACACAGAGATAGGAAAAACACTGAAAAACTTCTGATCCTGCTCCCCTTGTTCAGGAGCACTCAGAGCCCATCACTGTGATTTCCATGGCTGTGAAACTTCAGAGACCATAGCCTGTCCTCTGATATTACTCGTATTGGATCTGTGGCACCGTATATGAACAGTTAGTGCAGTAGAAAATTCTGAAGAGAACATAATTTTATATATGTAGTGAATAAGTGTTGCTGCCCACATGGTGGAAAACATAGAAGACATGGACATGGAGAGCGATGAAAGCCCAGAGGTTGACTGGGAAGAAGAAGAGCCAGAAGAGGCTTGGAAAGAAGATTGCCCTTGGGATAGGGTGACCGAGTGAAACCCTCCCAGCAACCTCCGGGGCGATTAATCTGAATATGCAGAAATAACTAACATCATTTGGCAGTTGCTCTCTCCACCCCAGTTTTACATATATGGGTTTGGTTCTAGAGAATTCTCCTTTGTTCTCTGTTGAGTTGTTACTGATTGGATGAAAATTGGTGCAAGGCGTGGCCTTGATGTGAGTTCATTTGTTAATACTGTTGTCAGTAATTTGTGTTGCATTTCATTGGGCCCTTCCTCTGTATCCCCTCCCATTTACTGTCCCATAAAATCCCTTACACGCCCCTCCTCGGGGCTCTCCGCCCTGACCTCTCGATCCCTTCACACCTCTACCCTCTCTCCAATAAACTCTCGAGAGCTCAGTGGAGAGACTGCGTCTCTTTTGTCCTTAACCGCGTGATCTGTGGGCAAGCCCTCCGCATTCTGAAATCTAGAGAGAAGTGGCTGCTCCTCAAAAGAGCCAGGAGAGGACACCACAAATAAGGATTGATGCTGGCCTGAAATTGGTCAGTTTTGACCATTCCCCTCACAGCATCTTCTCACTCCCAGATATACATACACAATTACCTGTATACACACACACATTTAAACCTAGATATATATACACACATATAAAAGGTACTGTATGTTGCTGTGCATATTTGTATATGTATGTTCAATTCCAAGGGAGATAAAATAAATCAACACATTGTTTCTAGCTCACACATAGTTCAAATAGTTTCTAGTTATTTTGGGATGGACTTTTAAATATACTGACGTAGGTTAGCAGCAAAACATACGGTAATATTCTTTCCATGCCTTTGCCCATATAGAAATTCTTGCATAACACAGAGCACAGGGATTCTGACATTGCACTGTACATTTTTCCTTTCTATTCCACCTTTATGCAAATTAAGTTTTGTCGTTTTCATAGAAAAATTGACAATTTAAGGACTCAGAGTTAATATTTGAACAAAATCAAAGTGATAACCTCAATCTTCTCTTCCATGCTTTTTCTTTTCAGAGGAAGACTGAAACAAGAACAACGATTTGAGCAATTTGAAAGCATAGCTCCTTCAGGAACCATAATGTCAGTGGCTAACCTACTAACACTGTGCAAAAGAATTATGAAATTAATTACTCTTTGTGTCCTCTGATCTCAATAAACAAGTTGAATTACTTTTTGTTTTTCACATTGAGATCAGTAATCAAAAAGAAACATATCAGGTTCCTCCAAAAACGAAAAAGATTAGCTTTAATTGTTAACAATCAGCAGGTAAAAAATTAAAAATAAGGTCACTCACATGTGAAAAAGGACTGATACCCGACCTGAGTATCATACATTTTTACTTTTATGACAGGAATTATTTTATCTTGAATACTTTTTTAAGTCAGACATTTTTATGGCTGTTTGTCCATTAGATTGCCAATCTCACAGTTTTGGTAGCTTCCTTTATCCTACTTACAATGTGTGAATGACTGGATGTCTTGGATTATTAAGGTATATAATCAGATGTCAATCATAAAGCTATTTATGTCCACTTCTCTTTCAGGAGCACAATAAAGTTATTACTGAAGTTTCAAATAAAACATAAGCCTTAAAAGTCCTCTTCTAATAATTACTCTTTAGAAAACTATTTTAAACCCCCGTGATAAAATGTTTAGCTGAGAAATATTTGCTGAAGAGACACTGGTATCAAAGACAAGCATTTAGAACTTCCCTTGCTCTAGCATGGTGTGAATTTAGTAGAAAGGAAAGATGGAAAAATCCTTCTGTTTGTGGTTGCATACACTAGATGGCACTGATAAAGTATTGCCCGATTAACTAAACATCTTAGAGATTTTTTCTTTTATGCAGAATATTTTATTTCAGGATTTTAAAAAGAAATTAAATAAGACAGCATGAGAGACATAGCATTGCTTGCTCCAAATGGAAGTAGCCTAAATTTACACAAAAGTGTGAAAACTGCAGTTTGGGGCTTTTTTGTTTTGGTTTGGTTTTTTTCATCAGCAGTGTGTGTTTAAACTTAAGAAGGGATGCTATTTAGAAGACTGATTTCCCTTCCAGTCCATTAGCTCAATTCAAAGCAAAGCTTTTGCTATTCTGATTTCTACTAAGCTGGACAGGGGCTTAATGCATGACACTCATGCAAGGAATGCACATCTCATTTTGTGCTCTCTCCAAGGGTATTCAGAAAGGTTATCCAAGAGTATGGATAACACATCTGTAAAGCTTATCTCTGCTAATGCTGGGAGGGAGATGGGCATTTCTGGATGTTTTACCAGAGGAGGAAGCCCAGCTGAGTGCTCTGAGCTGCCCTGTAGCAAAGCTTTGTATGACCAGATACAGCAGAAAGGGTATAGAAAGACTAAACTCATACATTTAAAATTGGTCTCTATGACTATTCCCTAAAGTACATATTTTTGTATATACTCAATCAATATACATCACAACTCCACTTTAAAAAGTTGTTCTCCAAGAATCTGAAAGAGTACTGATAAGTATGTGCACAATATTAAGTCATTGCATGTTCCTTGTAGTTACCTTTTTTGCTAAGGATAACCAAATGCAGTATTGCATTTCTTGTAATAAAAAGCATTTTCTTTATACGCTATTATTTTATATAGGCTACAGAAAATATGACATGGTCTCTAATCCTTGAGGGTAGATAAGGTAATAACTCAACATCTGAGGTCTATTATTTCCCTATGCTTGTTTGTACTCATTTTAGCATAAACAATGAGACTTATTAAAGAAAATGTGTGGAACAAGCAAGCAGTTATGCTATGGTTTATCCAGTGATTTTTTTTAAATTAAGAACAACAAAAAAAACCCCAAACCAAAACAGATGAGCTGTAACTTCAGTAATTACATATTTTAAAACTGTTTTTAAAAAGAACCTTACAAAATATTCTGCCGAACTAAACAGAACTCCCTTTAAACATACAGCACCTATCTCTAAGTCAGTTTTACATGTAAGCACAAGTAATTGTATTTGAAATAGTGAAATACACTGGCTAAGTGTCATTCTTGAGAGAATGTTGTACAAATGTTCCAACACACTCTTTCAAGTCTTTGGCCTGTCCTTTGTTCTTTTTAGCTCTAAGCACCGGCTAACTGTAATTGTAATTGTTGAAGAATTCCTGAAGACACAAGAAAATAAATATTTCATGTATTATTAAACAAAACAAAGAGATTGTTATGATGCCTCCTCTTTTTAACTCACACTACATCTCTGCTTATGTAGATTTTCTGGGTACAAAACATTCCCTCAGAAGTTTTGGTATAAGCCAAGAATTGCATTTCAAAACCTTAATTTTTACTTCCTTTGCCTTTCTATATTTTAACCTCATGCTTTAATATTATCTGGTCAAATACACAAATCAGAATGATTCTTACACTCACTGTTGCATTTGAGATGGTTTCTACAATGAGTTAAGACTCAATTCTATTTCAGCTTTGGGCATCTGGGCTTATTCACTAGTTAAAATAAACTACATGTTACTACTCATCCCTCTCCTGGAAAGTGATTGACAGCAGCTGCTCTGGAAAGCACAGGGCAGCAATATGGAATGAAGTAAAGACAGGCATAGATCCCTGTAAAAAGTCAGAAAAAAATAATATATTTATTAATTTTATGCAATGTGCACAATTTCTGGGTATGACTTTAGGAATTCCCTTCCCAAAGAAGCATGAAGATAGAACGTGTCTCAGGGAGGTTAATTGTTCTTTGAATTTCCTTTACAACAGATATTAGCATTCACTCCGTGTAGTAGCCCCGCTCTATGTGCTTAAGAAAGCCATTACTCTAGGCCTAAATGGAATAAATAAAAAGAATAATTCTTATGTGTGGATGCTTAAAGTGTGAAAAAAACCCCGACATACTGACAAAACAAACAAACAAAAAATCTGACAAAAAACGTATTTTGATGCAGGAGTCATTTGAAGATTCTAGCCTCTTATTCATTTGTCCTGATCCAGTATAACTGGTCTGGCAAGCCTCCATCATTTTTGGTTAGCTGATACACAGATAAGCTCTATAAAATACTTTAGCAATTGCAGGTTTATACCATGACTGTAATATAACCTGGAAAAAAAAAGCCTTGTACTAAAAAAGAGATGTTTTAAAAAGATTAGTTAGCTTTGTTGAAACTCATTTAACTAAAAAGAAATAGAACCAAAATTCCTTAGAATTTTGAGGAAAATACTTCACTATACTGGAGGCTCTCATATTTACTTTTGTAGTCATTTTAAGAGTAATAAAATGAGTTCCGTTTCAGCTGCATACATCCAAATCTCATATCATATTTGCACTACAGCTTGCTTATAACATCAACAGGTTTATGATTTTGCCTTACTGTTCATAAATTCACTCAAGAATGAAAAAATTACTGAGAGATAAAGATGTTTTCCTTGGTCCAATATCTCGAACTTTTCAGATGTTTTTGTACACAGTATAGAAACAAAGTTCTCAGACCTTCAACCACTTCAACTACTGTATCAGGAACCAGGTAGTTTTAGGATGAGCAGTACATGGAAAAGATGGCCATCAGGAAGTGTTTTGTATATTTTTGAGAAATCAAAGTATGCTAATTTGGCCAGTCTTGTTTCTGGGACAACCACAGAAGCAAAAATATTTTCCATCCAAGGACACATGATAGTGGAAAGGATGGCTGAACTGGCAATGAAGAGATAAATAATAAAATTAAAAACAAAAGCAAGTAGTGAAATTTAAAAAAAAAAACAACTAAATATTTAGCAGAGGTTTTACACAAGGTCATATACTTTAATGTGGTTATTTCAGTGTGAATAGAATATGCTTCAGTAACTAATATAGACAGGGCAGCAAGGAGGGCATACAGCAAGCTTGTTACTCTTGACTTCTGCAGAGAAAACTTTGGCCTCCTCAGGGCTGTGCTTGATAAAGTGGATGGGAGAAAACTGTGGAGAGTAAAGTGACCCAGGAAAGCTAGTTAATACTAAAATTCACCTTTTTTCAGGCTCAGGAGTGAGGTATCCCAACAAAAAGGAAGTCAAGCAAAAATGCCAGGAAACCTGCATGGATGAGCAATGGGTTCCTGGAAAAACTCAAACAGAAAAAGGAAACCTGCAGACAGTGGGGACAAGGACATGGAGCCTGGGAGAAATATAGAAAGATTGTTCAAGGTGCCAGGGGTCAGTCTAGGAAAACTAAAGCACTGACAGATTTAAATCTGACCAGGGATGTCAAGGGCAACAAGAAAAGCTTTTACACGTACGTTGGTGATAAAATGAAGACTACAGAAAGTGTGGGCCCCCTCTGGGAAAAAAAAAAAAAAAAAGGCTGGTTATGCAGGACATGGAAGAAGGCGGAGGTACACAATGAGTTTTTTCCCTTGATCTTTGCCAAGTACACTAGCCACGTTGACAAAGTTACCAAAGGCAAAGGCAGGGGCTGGGACAATGAAGAGTAGTCTGCTGTAGAAGATTGGGTTTGAGAATACCTAAGGAACCTGAAGGCACACAAGTTGATGGAAACTGATGAGGTGCATTCATGAGCCCTTGAGGGAACTGGCACATGTAGTGGCTAAGCCACTATTCATCATATTTGACAAGGTGTGGCAGTCTGATGAAGGAAAGGGGAAAAATTTACCCCATTTTCAAAAAGGGAAATATGAAGATGCAGGTAACTACAGACAAGTCAGTCTCAATGCTGTCCCTGGCAAGATCATGGACCAGATCATCCTAAAAATAATGCTAAGGCACATGGAAAGCAAGGAAGTGACTGATGACAGCCAACAAGGCTTCACTAAGGGCAAGCAGAGCCTGAAAAATCTGGTGGCTTTCTGTGATGAGGTTACAGTGATGGTGAGTAAGGGAAAAGCAATGTCATCTACCTGGACTTGTGCAAAGCATTTAACACTGTCCCATATGAGGTCGTTATCTCTAAACTGAAGAAATTTATGGATAAACCACTTGGTGGATAAGGAATTGGGTATATTACTGCACTCAAAGATTTGCGGTGAATGACTCAATGTCTGAGTGGAGAATAGTGATGAGTGGCATTCCTCAGCAACTCGTGTTAGAGCCATACTTTTTAACACCTTTGGAGACATGGACATTGAGACTGAGTAAACCCTCAGCAAGTCTGCTAACAGCACCAAGCTTTGTGATGCAGTTGACACACTGGAGGGCAGGGATGTCATCCAGAGGGACCTTGAAGCGTTTGAGAGGTGGGACCATGCAAACCTCATGAACTGCAATACGTCCAAGTACAAGGTGCTACGCTTGGATGGGAGAAATCCCAAGCAAAATATAGGCTGGGCTAAGAATGGATTGTGAGGAGGAGGACTTGGGGGTGTTGGTTGACAACAAGCTCAATCGAGCTGGCAATGTGCTCTTGCAGCCCAGAAAGCCAAACCTGTCCTGGGCTGCATCCAAAACAGTGTGGCCAGCAGGGTGAGGGAGGGGATTCTGCCCCTTCGCTCTGCTCTGGAATGATGTATCCAGGTGTGACACACCCAAAACAAGAAAGATGTGAACCTCTTGGAGTTGGTCCAGAGAAGGGCCATAAAGGTGATTGAAAGGCTGGAGCACCTCTCCTTTGAAGAAAGGCTGAAAGAGAGGGGGCTGTTCAGCCTGGAGGAGGAAGTTTTTGTGATCTTATTGTGGCCTTCCAGTATCCAAAGGGGGCCTACAATAAGGCTTGAGAGGGATTTTTCACAAGGGCTTGTAGTGATAGGTCAAGTGGGAATGGCTTCAAACTGAGAGAGAAGAGGTTTAGATCAGCTACTAGAAAGAAATTCTTTACTTTCAGGTTGGTGAGGCAGTGGAATGCACCGCCTAGAGAAGCTACAGATGCTTCATCCCTGGAAATGTTCAAGGCCAGGTTGGACGGAACTTTAACCAATTTGGTCTAGTGGAAGTTGTCCCTGTCCATGGCAGGGGGGCTGGAATGACATCATCTTTATGACTTCTTCCAACCCAAATAGAATCATAGAGTTATGATTCTATGTTTCATGTGGAGAAGGACACAAAAAAGTCATTATTTTGTTAAACAATAATCTTTTATATAGTTCACTTGAGCTTTTGGCATTCTACAGATTCGTACAAGAGAGACAAATCTCAAATGGTGACTATTTCTTCATCAAATGTAGATTTTTTTAATAACTAATCTGATGCCTTCAATAACTGATAAATTTTGAATTAAACCCACAAAATTTCATATTCACGTCCACTTTTTCCCTCAGCAAATGATAGCACAGCTTCATGCTTCATTATCAATACTGGACTTAATATGACCTAGTATACTTACCCTTAATTTTTACATGCTGCAATTGAATTTATCAATTGCTTGCCAAGTACAGAAATAAGAAAAAAACAGGAAATAAAATCCTAATCAGAAAATGCCATGTCTATTAAAGAGTATATAAATCATTTAAACATAGAGTAGTTTATTTCCCTTATATTCCGTCTCAGACAGGTGGTTATTTTGAGAGGAAGAATGTTTAAGGATTCTGTAACTAGAGTTTTAAGTTTAGCACAACTTTACTTACATTTAGGCACAAGTACCCAAAAAAATCTCACATACTTAGAACACTAGTTTTGAGATTCTCAGAAGACAGGAGCCAAAAGCATCAATTAATAAATTATGAATGAGAAAATGAATTGATTTTTCGAAGTCTAAAGTGCTTAAGGAACTTCAGACATTTTTCAAAACTGTACAGAGAATGGTACATTTTCAGATATCTCTAGACATGCATATATGTTTCAAAACACTGTGCTGCTCATTTCTTATTCTTGTTAACTCAATTATTTTAAGAAATTTTACCTCAAAGATATGTACATATCTGTAATTAAAAAGAAAAAAATATTAAAGAGAGATGATATGAAAACACTGCCTTTTATAGATAATTGGGGAAAAACATGAGCAGCTCTTTTGAATCATTAGTGCATAGTTAGAGAGAGGAAAAGAAAAACTCTATCCACAAATTTTTATTTTGGAAGACAATTTACAAATCTGCCATTGAAATAGCACTATATAAATGCACGAATATACAACATAATATTTAGCGAACACAGATTAAGTGAAAAAATTGCAAGGATTTTATTTATAACCACAATGTTTATCTTGATGTCCATTTTTCCCCCTTAGAATAGGACAGCACAGCTTTGACCCAATATGATAAAAGATTGGCATAATGGGATCTAGTATACTTACTTTTTGAAAATTTTTACAGTCTGCTATTGAACTAATTCTATCAATTACCTTATCTAACATAAATTTTACTTTGATTAACAAAAGCTGTGAATTAATAGTTTTTGCTTTAGTTTAAGTAGTTGAAAAATTCATTGAAGTTGAAAAATTTCAGTGAAGCTTGACAGTTTCTGGATTGCTCAACTAACATTTTATAGCCCATCTACTATGTTATTTTCATGCCTCTTTTGTGGATTTTTTCTTTTATTTTACATGTTAATAAACTTAAATTTTAAAGAACATGAAATATTAAATATTCCATACTATTTTAAAACTCAAAGGTCATATGCATTTTGCCTTAACTGGAGGTTATTTAGTTTGGAATGAAAGACTACCAAATTACAGAGCTCATCAGTTTAAATTATTATTCACAAACCCAGAATTGTTATTTACAGCTGAGACTGAAACTGTTAGAAATGTCTCATGAGTTTCAGGTAATAAAGGTGAAAACTGCTTACCCTAACAGTACATTAAACAGAAAAGAAGGGGTTCAATTTTACTAGGACTTATTTCAATAAAATCCTTTGAAACTGGCAACAAGGGGTAGTGGAGAACATCTTTCTATTAAAAAAAAAAATTTAAAAACACCAATAAAAATTATAAAAATGCAGTCTTCACACTTGTTTATTCTTTAAAAACATTTTAAATTTATTGTATTAATACTCTGAATTTCAACAGATTATACTCATCACAGATGAGAAACCTCAGTTCATTCTATTGTTACTCATAAAGCAACAAAATAATCTGAAGAAAACATCACATTAAAAGAAGTCTGAGATACTAAACACCAGTCTTTACCAGATGCTGGAACACAGGTGAAAAGCCTGAAGTGAGGCTGACGTATACCCATTGATAAAGAGTCAGCTTACTGAATACTCAAGCAAACCAGACATAAATTAATCTGTGTGCCCTAAGGAATGTACCCATGAGCTGGTGGCCAGCAATTCATGGCCACTAATTTTTGAAGAAACATAACAATTGAAAGAGGTGTTTGAGGACTGAAGGACAGTACTTCCCCCTACCTTCAACAGGGGCAGGAAGGAGGATTTACAGAACCACAGGCCCATCTGGCCTTAGCTCCATACCTGGGAAGATAACAGAACCACCAGACCTGGGAACTCTTGATGGACACAAGAACAATATATGGGTGATCAGAAGTAGTAAACCTGGATTCACCAAGGTGAAGTTATGCTTGGCATATCTGACAACTTTCTACAATCAAATGACAAATTTCTAGATGAGGGGAAAGGAGTAGATATCTTGAATTTAATAAGTCTTCTGACACCTTTTCCCATAACTTCCTCATAGGGGGAATAATGTGGTATGGGCTGGATGAGCAGAGAGTGTGATTGGCTGAGAGCTAGCTGCCCTAACAGACTCAAACAACAAAATATAGGGCAGTAATGAGCAGCACACCCCAGGGGTAAATACTGGGTCCAACCATGTTCAATATCTTTATTAATTATCTGGATGATAAGGCAAAGTGTAGCCTTAAAATGTTTGATTATGATACAGGAATGGGAGGAGTAGATAATATGCCAGAGGGCTGTGCAGCCGTCCAGACCTCATAGGGTTGGAGGAATGATCTCATGGCAACCTCCTATATTTAAACAGAATGCAATGCAAAATTCTGGACCTATGAACCAGGCATACAGGATTCATAATGGGCATTATTCTTCTAATAAAGTACTCAGGGAAGGCTATATGGGATCGAATTTGTACATGGAAACAGCAGTGTTCACAGCACTAAGAAGGCCAGTAGAGCTTTCCTGGAGTGGATTAGGTGGAACAGTGCCAGCAGGTCAGGGAAGGTGGTCCTTCTCCTCTACCTCAGCACTGGTGAGACCACACCTAGAATATTCTGTCAACTTTTGGTCTCCCCAGTACAAGAGAGACATGTAGCTACTGAATTGCATCCAACAAAGGGGCACAAAGATGACTTAAGGGCTTGAGAAACTGTCCTGTGTGGGAGGACTGAGAGAACTGGGAATGTTCAGCTTGGAGTAGGAGAAGGTTTAGGATGATGTCTTTAATTCATGCAAGCAGATACAGTGACAGTGCAAAGAAATTAGAGTCAGGCTGTTTTCAGTGGCACCCAGTGACCTGACAAGAGACAATGGGCATAAACTGAAACCCAGATACTTCCATCTGAACACCAGGAGGCACTTTTTCCCTGTGAAAGTGATCAAGCACTTGCTGAGAAGAGTTGACCTCTTCTTGGAGATACTCAGAAGCTCTTTGGATGTGGTCATGGCCAGCTTCCTGCAGGTGACCCTGCTTTAGCAGAGAGGCTGTACAAGGGTCACACCCAACTTTAACCACCTGTTTCTGCGATTCTGTTGTTTAGTGAGTCTGTGAAACACTATGATTTTAATAGTTACAATAAATTAGTCATCAACACTTGTTACATACGCTATGTGAACCGTGACTGATTTTCCCACATTGAAGCTCAATATATTGATAAGTGACTAACACAAGGGTTACAAATAATGTTTCAGTACCAAAATATACACTAGTTCTCCCAGTAACTGTGAATGTAGAACACAATAATGCATAAGCTAGGTCATATCCACAGAATCTCACTCTGCTAAGAGGCTGTATGAAAGAAATGAGTTTATGCACAGTTATTTCTCCCTGACATACTATTTTACCTTCTGGCAATACAATTTTAGCTTCTGGCAATTGCCATTTAGGGACAGAGGATAGGTAAAAGTTAATAAAGCTGTACATGAGGTTGCAATTTGGAAGAGATACCTGATAATTGTTGTCACTTGTTTCAAATATTAGTAACTAATATAGTGTAATTAGTTGTGTGTATTTTCCTAAAACTGTTTTTTTTTTTTTTTAATTTAAAATATTTGTGCAGGTTTCAATGTTACCAGTTGGAATCATTAGTCATTAATGGTGACTGACAAGCAAGAAGTATTTAAAGATAGTTTCCTGAGAATGAGGGAAATACGTTTCAAATAGAAGTGATTGTAATTTTTTCAGCAAAATAGGCTTTTGAACATAACAAGCATGAGAGGGTTAATTCAATGATAAAATGAAAAGTAGGCCAGTGAATAAAGTGCTTCCTGGTCAGAATCAGGGAAAGAAAGAAACGACATTTGCCAAAATGCAAAGTAAAGATGTTTACCACCTATCAACTTCAAAGTCCTTTTGCTGCCATCTTCTAAATCTGCTTTCCATACACTGACTCCACATGAATCTTTAAATTGTCTTGTTTCTGTGTACCCCTAGATACATGAAGAGACAAGAAATCTCAACATTTGATAGCATGATAAACACTCCTTCAGTGTCAAGTTAATTGGCAATTCTTCAAAAAAGGGACTACTGCTTCTGGACAAAAGGTAGTTGAAGCATGTAAAATAAGAACATGTTTTCTTGCTGAAAGCATGAGTAAGTGTAAAGAAGAGAAGGAAAGGATATAGAGTAAGAAAACATTTATTTATTTTGTATACCTAACATTAGTACTATATGTATTTTTAGCATATTTCAGTGAACATATACAGAACTTGTTATAAAAGTGTATGAAATAGTTTACTTTGGCATTCAACATAAAAAAAATTACTGCTTTAACACAATCAGTGACACAGTAGCGGTGTAGTTTAAGAAAAGTATGCCTGATTTAAATTTCAACATGCTGACCAACAAATTTACTAATTCAGTTTAAATTATTAGAAAAAATTAAGTTAATTTCAAAGTAGGAATTATCTTCCAAAATTCAGTCTTCAAGATTAAAAAAAGAAAATAAAATTATCTGATTTTAGCTCTTGTGATAGAGGTGGCATGTAGTAATTAGATAAAGGGTACAGAGCAGGTCTAGGTTTGCAGATGATGTCAGACATCGACAATGGAAGAGGAGGGAGTTAAATTTACAGGGAACTAAAATTTTAACTACCTAAGATTTTATTAAACAAAACCACCTAAAATCATTTTTTTAGGTCAAAATCACAGAAACATTTAGAGAGATTCCAAAAACCTCTAGTCATATTTAAAATGGCATGTCCTATTTTTATACTTTTAAAAGATCAATCATTCTGGAGTTCTGATAAATACTATACAAGAATAAAAAAAAGGAAATTAAGCACTATTTTTTGGAAAAATTAGTTAAAGATATTTTGCACCAGTTTTGTACTGTCTCTCTCTCATCTCTCAATAGTGTATTGTTCAGTTAAAGACCAGATGGGCTCTTTTTGTTTCAGCCTGCAAAACCAGAATTTTTTAATAGATGACAAAATCAGAAAAACATTCCATGTATTCAAAATTAATATAATTTTTTGTAAAGTGGTAAAGCACACAGCTTTGTATCACAAGTCATCTTTATATGTCTGAATTTTGAAAAAATCAATTTTTCCTTCTTGGCTTATTTGGTATTTCTCATGATAAATGCTTACATTTCTGAATAAGTCAAAAAAGAAATGAATATGTAACTTATCTTTACAGAAAGATGCAACTGTGGAATAACATCTCGGTACCAGTGTAGACCATTATTGTAGACTCTCAAAGATGTCATGAAAGTGGATCTTTGTGCATAGTTGTTAGAAAAGTGCTGTGGCTCCAAACATAATTTACACCATTATAACAGGAATAAGAAATATTAATTGATTTTTCTGGTGTTATGCAAGGTCCAATATTTCATAACATCATTTAAACTAGGGGACAGTGAGAATAGAAATTAAACATTTCATATTTGTGGATACTCTCACACTTGAGGCTCAGTTGACCAACATACTTCAAGTATGTTACGAGGTAAAAAAGAAAAAGAAAAACCCACACCAACACAAACCGCCCCCCTTGCCCAAGTGTCAAAAATTTAACCTTTTTACTAGACTCTTGGCTATTTTGACAATCCTTTGAAAAAGACTTCTGGTGTTAAACATATATATCTGGCCCACCAATTCCTCAAAAAACAAGCAAAGCACAATGTGCAGTAAAAGATTTTTCCAGAATGTTAAAATTAAAAAAGTTTTTATTAGTTCTTTGAGCAGTAGTTAGATGAATAAAATAAAGATTTTTGTCAGGTAGGGACAAATTCAGTGTCTCCTAGACTCTGTAGGTTGGAATACATTTTGAAGGAGAAATGTTCAGTCACCACTTTAAAAGCGTTTTCTTTCTGGATTCTATCCAGGATTTATACTGAATCACTGTACAAAAGAACAGTGGAAATCTACCACTAATAGAGCATTAAGGGCTTTAACTTTGAATTCATCTCATTTCTTATGCAACCTCTAGAACACTTCTGAACAACAACTGTTTTACACAGGATTATAAATTTTCTAAAATTTGTTTAACTACTGTTTGGGCAAACAGTAGATCAACTTTCTTTCAATTTACTTTTTGGATCAAGATCAGGTCTAGTGAAGAGTGAAATGAATACTAATTTTTTTATATCTCAGCAATTACAAGAGTAAAAAGGAACTGCAGTTTAAGAGCCCCAGCAGATTTCTTAACATAGTGTGCATGATCAGGCAACTCCTATGAACAATTTGAAAGTCATATTATAAAAAGGCCCCAGTGACTTTTTCAAATTTAAAAAGAAATCAGTCTTATACTGTTTCTTTTGAGATCATTAAAAATTATTCGTTGTTTTATATATTCATCCACCATGTATACTTACCACATAATTCACAAGCCTCATAGGCATGGTAGCCCTGTCCTGACCACTCATAAGCACATACCACTTTACAGAAATGGCTGTAAATTTATCTTCTCAACAAAAATTTCACTGTATGTTATAAAAAATCCTAAAATATTTATTTTCATTAATTCAGGTCTTTTCTATGTGCATAATATAGGCCTATTTAGAATTAATGCTCAAAACTGCGTAACTATACCCCAAAAAAACAGATGTGCAGATCTATTGGTAGCTATAAAAATAAGAATCCCATATTTTTACTTGGATTTATTAACAGATATGATTATTGCCTATTACAAGCCTTCTTGGATTTAGGAACAGTGACAACAAAGACAGTTAAAAAGGAGATACTCATTTATGGAATGCAGTGATCATATATTCTAATAATAAAAGTCCTGCTTTTTCACCACAGAAACTCAAGTGAAGGACACTTATTATGCTGTAATTCTGACTATATTACAAACAAATACTATGATACTTATTACATGGTTAAAGGTAGACTTTTTTGTCTTTCAGAAGCATTATTTATGACTGTGTCTGATTTCATTAACTTCAAAAGACAGTGGATTACATCAGATCCATATAGGTTCACATAAAGTTTTATTTCCAGATTGGTGTTCATATATTCTCATAAACACGTAAAAAACCCCACAAATATTATAGAAAAATCATTCATGGAAAATCTGCAAGAAAAGCCTTCAGATGAATTTCAGAAATTGTACTATTTCTTCAGGAAATGAATCATAAATCACACAAAATATCAGAACATCTTTAGCTATTTAAGAATGCTAAGGAAGTTGTCCTGGATCATTTCACTGATGTCTCCCATGTTACAATCTAGAAAATAATAAGGAAAAAAATCAACAAACCAATCAATCAAGCAAACAAAAAATCCCCAAAATCAACCAACCAACCAAAAGTAACCAAAAAACAACCAACCAAAAAAACAAAACACAAAGATCAAACAAAACAAAAAACAAACAAAACCAAAACCAAACCCAACAAAATACAACAAAAAACAAAACAAACAAACAAAAAAAACAAACAAACCCCAAAAAACACACAGGAAAAAAAACCCCAACTTAAACAAAAGAAAATAATAAAGCCCGCGAAACCAACTAACCAAAAAAACCCACCCCCTACCAAAAAACAACCCAAGTGAAATTTCAGCTCATATTTATCTGGACACATATATTTTCAAGAGAAGAAAGGAAAAAAAGAAGAAAAGTGAACTATGCATGAATAGAAAAGGGAAGTAAACTAAGAATTTATATTTCAGTGGAGGATATGGTGAGTATTGTAGCAATAGTCCAAACATAGTCTTTTACTCAGAAGTTCATTACTGTTTGATGATATTCTCCAAAACAAATAACATGGAAAAGCCTATAAACAAACAGAGTAATGAAATAAAATGAGCTTAAAAATGGATTATTTAAACTTTCAGTGTTTGGAGTAAGATTAAGAGATAAATAATTTTCCCTGCTAAAGCAAAACACTAAAACTAATATATTTTGGTTTTTAATAACCTCTTTCAACTACAAGTCTTGACGTATCTCAGAAAGATAGATGTTAAATGCAAAGGTAGTCAATATACTAATCTTTTTTTGAAAAAACAGCAGAGTGTTGGGCAGTGCAGTATTTTATCTGAAATCATCGCCCTTTAGCTCATTCTGTTAGCTGAGCTTGCTTATTTAGGGACTAACAGTGGTACTTTTAAACAACAAAATAATCAGTGTGGATGCTCACACACTTAAGGTGCCATTGGTCACGTACCTACTGGCAATATTAAATGAGAGATCCAGAAGTTTTAATAATGAGGTAACTTCCTACCTCACTAGAATTACAAAATTTGCAATATTTGCTATTTGTCTAATTCAGTAAATAAAGATTGGAACATTGTACATTATTCTAAGTAAATATATAAAGCTTACTTCTCTAGGAGGAAAAAAATGTAAAGAAAGATAAAGGAAAGAAAATCTGCAAAACAATTGCCTTTAACTCTCCTGAGCAGGCTTTCTTTTTTTTCTTTTTTAAATTGCTTGTTAATATTGCCAATCCATTTTATTTTTCTTTCCTTAAACAAACACAAACCCTAGATAGTCAAAGGATCTAATGGAATGTAAGAAGGAACAAACCATTTCCTGCTTTCACCCAAGGTTTTAACAAATGGTTTCAATTTTCTTTTTCCTGGTGCCTACTGTTGATGCAGGAGCACAAACTTGACACAAATAAGTTTATCAGCATAAAATTCTCTCTTATTTACATGTTGTGATGATGTAGCATGTCAGCACTGTAACCATGCTTTGTACAGGTAATCCATTTTGGGGAAAGGATGACAGGATTAGTAGTAGAGGAACTGGACAAACTATTCCCAGTGATTAATCCTTTTCCTTTTCTTCACTATTTTGACACCGTTATTTTAGTGGAGAAACCTGTGGATCTGCAACAAATTTTTCTGTCTCTTTACTCAACAATGCTCACTGCTTCTGTTTGAAGATAGGAAAAAGATAATAAAGAACATAGAGGTCACTAAATTTTTGATTCTCTTAGGGAAAATGATTGAAAGTTAGGAGGTATAAATTTAGGAATATTTAACTTTCCATCTTTTCAAGACATAATTCCTAAATTACTTAGTAATGAAGCAATTAGCAGGTTTTTTGTCAAAATTTATTTTTTATGTAATGCTTATCTGTTTAGTGTTTCAAAAATATTTTTTTTGTCTCATTTCCCCCTATACATAGTCACAAGCAGAGAAAATTTCATGTCAGGCATAAAGCTGTCACACCTTAATGATTTATTACCCAGTGCTTCCTAGACTGACTTTGGGCTTCCTACCCCATAAAAGACAGGGCATAGTGAGAATGTGTTTTTGTATACATTGCCAGAAAATTTTAAGAAAAAAAATTGAGGGTTGCTAGGAATTACAAATGCAGTGAAACAAGTAACATCTGCACTAAAAAACAAAGATGTCAACATCAGCATTTGAAATCCATAAGTCGGAAATATCACGGAAATGAGTAGATTCTGTCACCTCAATATATGGATCTGAAGTTACATAAATTAAATTTGTGTGGTGTATTTTCCTCTTCTCCACCCTGAGAATAGCTATTAACATTAATTGTAACTGTATGTACAGATCAGATCAGGAAGAGACCTCATGCTGCAGAAAATAAAGTGTTCATACACAAAGGGGAGGAGAAGGAAATCCCTTATAATAACGTTAGGAGCTACTCATTACAAATTGGAAATTACAGACCAGATGTTTTTAATCTGTTTTTCCACACTAGGTGCAAACTCATAACAGCAGCACATTCATAATAGCAAGGATGAAGATTATAAAGTTATCATTTACTTTTCAAGCAACGCTCTGAGTGGCCCTTCAGAAAAAGAATAAAATCTCCATTAGTTGGATAGTGACCTTAATTCCAGATAATTCCTCTAGGGTTTTTGTGGTGAGAGAGCAGAGTGGTTTTTAACCACTTTTCTCCATCTTACTTTCTCTGTAGCAGAAGAGAAAGGGGTATGCTAAAGCTCTCCTAAGTGTTGGTTGCTGTGTTCTTTTTTTTCCTGCATTTTTTATGCCTTCCTTTATGTCATAAACCGCAGAAGTTTCAGAAGTTCAGCCAATATCTTTTTATTTCTCATATGCTCTTTTCTTTCCTCTTTCCTTACCAAACACAGACAGACATGTATATCAACTGAATGAACTTCCTCACTGTTTTCTTAGCAAAAACAGAGTGGGTATATGGTAAGAATTGCCATGTATCTGACTTTTGACTTAGTAAACATTCCCTTTTTGTCTCCTAGACAAGAAAGTATTCACTTTCCTCTCATTCCATGAGTACTCTGAGAATAAATCTTTTATAAGTCTTTCCAAAAACCAAGATTTGCAAAAGGGTTGACAACAAACCCAAAACATAGTCTTGGACTGAGTGTAATGATATAGAAGAGCACAAATTGTTTTGCACTGACAGAAACTATAAAAGCATCTTTTCCCTGCAAAGAATCAAGGTGCATTATTGTATATATCTGCAAAGAGGCATAGGTTTGTATTAAAAGATGAGGAGAAGTAGTGTCGCAATTCTGTCTAAACATATGCCTTGTTTCTGAAATCATAATTTCAACTTGCTTCTATGCTCCTCCAAAATCTCCCCAAGAACATCATCAGAAGAAAGGAGAACCGATGCTTTGTAAACACTTACAAATCCCCAAGCATCTATGACAGGTAGTCCAAAGTGTCTTGAGCTGACCCCCATCTGCTAATGCCTGTGCTGTGTTCATGGACCATATATCAAGGGCTAGCATAGCACAGCTCATATCTTTCAGTAAAGTCTGGGGATAAAATAGAATTACTGTGTAAGTATTCACACTTCTTCCCACATGGCAGCAACCTGTCACTGCAAATAAAGATGAGTTTAAATGAGTTACTACCTTTAGCACATAAATACCCTTATTTTCTAGATAGATATGATAGAGGCCAACATCAAAGAGACATAATTCTTCTTTATGCTAACTCTGTGCTAATTATGACTCCTATATGAAAGAATAAGTAAAACAATTTGCCACAATTTGTGTAGGAATACGCTAACACAATGCACAAAAAGTTCATGTAGTTCACTCTTTCGTGCTTGTGAAAATATTATGGATGGTAATGGAGTTGTTACTCCAGATAACTCTCAAGACTGAGAAAGTAATTATTCCTCCAAAATGCAAAGTTATTTTGCAATTATTTTCTAGAAATATAATCTGGTTTGTAAAATTAAATACATGCATTGAGTTCTTTAATTATTATTAATTACTTGTTTCTAAATGTTAACAATTCTTATGTCCTCTTAATTTTTAAAATAACCCATCTGTCCTGTTTTAACACGCTATTTACACCACGTAAATGTTCTGTATCCACTAGTCTGTGATAGAGACTTCTATGCGACCTCCCTATTGTGTGAAGGAGCAAGATTTAGTTTTAACAACGACCCAACTGTGAGTTTCACATATAATTGCTGTCTAGCCTCACAGAGACAATAATAATTTTTCACAGTTCTATCATATCTTTAGTAAGTGAACTCCTCTCCAAAATTTTCTCATACGGAGGTTGCTCCTTGAATTGAAGCATCTTTCTCACTCTTTCTGAATCTGACTCTCCTTCTGTTATATTTTGTCTTCCTGGAAACCTGAATTTTGTGCAGCTCTTAAGGTGCAAATGAAGGTTTACAGAGAAATAAAATAAAGTGGGGGTGTTTTTTAAAATTGCTTTGGGATTGCTTTTTTTTTCTTTCGACTCAACTTTATGCTCTATAAAGCTAATAAACCATTTTTATTTTTACAAAGACAGAGATCATAAACATATATGAGAGGGCTTCATTTTACCTCTGTATACAGGGCAGATATGCTTCTCTTTATCTGTATGGTAAAATACACAAAGAGAAAAGAAAATTTCCCAAGAATTTAGCATATTTTTTCCATGTTTATTGACTCATGCATTTCTGAATAAGAATAGAATCATCTTCAGTTTTACAGTACACTAAATGTAAATCATAATCTGCTGTACTATCAGCACAGACAAAAAGCTAATTAAAAATTCATATTAAATGATCTATCTGTGGACTTTCAGTGTGATGAAAGGGTCACTTGAGATAGTCTATATTACTGAATATTTCACTAGAAAGGTAAAAGAGTGCACTCTGAAGAGGCTCACGTCAGTCTTCGCCATCTAGATGAAAGAATCTGGAAACTAAAAGTATACTTGCATAAAATTGCCATGCAGTTCCTGAGCATGATATGTAACAAGAAAGGGAAATACTACATAAATCTTCAGCATAAATGAACTAAAAACAAAGTATTCTAGTAAAGAAAACTTCCTATACTGTTTATGTACAGAGGTAACCTCATATGCTACAGGGAAGATATAATTGCTGTGAAATACAGTACCTTTACTTTTTTGTTGAATTCAAACGAATCTAAAGCATATAAAAACTAAAAATCTTCTGATAAGGATTAAAAGAATAAAACCTTAATATTAGCTGAAAATACTGAGAATATATATTGAGGATATATATTGAATATACACTTACAGTTTAGTTGTTCTGTTTTAAATATGCAAGAACTCCTGAGTTTTTTTTTTAAAGAACCAAGCAAAAAAAAATTACTAAATGACAGTGAACAAATTCACTCCCTCAGTGTCTCATATAATTCAGCTGTTAAAATACCATGAAATTCATATACTGGTTGACTTTTTTTTAATGATCACAGGTGCAGATCTTTATCTCTGTGGTTTAAAATGGGCTAAATTACTTTTCCAGTAGAAAGCATGTAGACATATTACTACTGTATGAAGAAAACTATATTTCTATTTACCCTAGAAAGCATCATTTCATTGGCATATACCTAAACATCTTTGTTCCAATAAAAGCTAAAATAAATGGAATAATAGAGCAACATAGTGACATATGTAGTTCCTTCTTCTGTTTTACTTGCTTCCCCTCCCCCACTTTATCAGAATGAGTACCAAAAAAAAACCTGTTGCTTTTAACAGATTATATTTCTCTATAAGTGTTTTTTTTAAGTGTTACTCAAGATAAGTGCAAAAAATATAATAATAGACTATTCAAAATACATACAGTTGATTTATAGTAGTCGGAGTAAAGATAAAGTATATTTTGGACACAAAGATGCTGGAAGTTTCAATCCTTTTTCTTCAGAGTGTAAAAAAATAAGATTGTTTTTATCTTGGTCCTCAAAATCATGGTTGAGAGAAAGGAATGGTTAATTTAAAACAGTCAGTCTCCTAGCATTTTTTTATTATTTTAATCTAAAAATCCTAAAACTTTATTACTTAATAGAAATTATGTTCCCTCATGTAACTGATCTCTGAAAGCACAATTTTTTTCTCTAATCAGATGTGCATGAGACAGTGACAGAGTGGTTACTTTCAGACTGTAACAAAGCTCCTTGAGAAAATACAAGATTCATTAAAGTTCTAAGAAAAAACCCCAACATATTGAAAGTATTTTTCGTATTATTCTAGGACTTTAATAAAAATAATATGGTTATAGAAATACATTAAAATTACAGTCAGTATAAATAAAGGAAAAGAAAAATCTTTGATCTCAAACAATTACGTTTACAAATTGCAAAGCTTTTTTCCTGTTTCCTTAAAAGTGTATATAAAACTTTTTAGCAGGAACCATATAGGCTAAAACAGAATTACTGGTCTGATATCCCATATTTCACCACAGAAAACACGTCTACTTTAAAATTTTTATTAGAAAGTTACACAATCTGTACACACAAAACATAGTCTCTTTTACATGAAAATTCTGTCTAGATTTTTTGATCTGAGAAAACAATGTGTGCAGAAAATTCTTTATACTGCAGTGTTTTTTCACATTGCCTATATCATGCTGGATATTCAAAAGGAGTCGTTCATGGAGTGAGCTGTTGAACATGACTGTATCAATATAAAAGAAATTTGTAACTTTGAATGAAGCATGTGCACCACAATACTTGCTTTTCTTCTAGACTTAGAGACAAATGTTTTCATCCCTGTGCCTCTGTCATTTAAATTCTTTTTTGATTGGGAGAAACCCCAAAGTACAATTTTTTTAGAATATCTACACTTCAGAGGAAATTTTTTCACTCTTCTAAAACCTAATAGTATTAAAGAACCAAATGAAATTACAATATTCAGAACATATATTTTGGGGAAAAAACTAAGAATGGCTGTATCAAGACAGTGATATTACAAGTGGAAAACAGATTTGGAACTCCCCTTCTGGAAGAGTTCTAACAGTTTGGCGTATTCTATACAGGTTCTCTCTGACAAAAGGTAGTGACCTAGCAAAATGTATAGGTATTCAAAAGTTACAGATGACTCCACAATAATAATTTCTAGCCACTTATACTCAACCTTTCTCTGCAGATGTTCGTAGGACAAATAGTTTTTGCCACGTAGAAAGAAATCAAGCTAAAACATTTATTTTCTTGCCAAATACCTCTGTGCAGCAACACCAGCTGATCCTGGCATGCTCATTTAGCTCAGGATAAATACAAAGTGAAAGCACCAAAGGGGCTGAGCTATTCACAAGGAAGAATTAGTCTTCATCAATCCAAAGTTTTTTCATTGACTATTAACTGTCCTGCAGCTTTCAGCTTTGCTTATTTACTAAACTGCAATTCTAGAAGTTGTTGATTTTTCAAAAATTAATTTTACCAAAGCTTTTCTACTTAAATGCTAAGTTTCACTTACAGGTATCTCAGCCATTGAGTAAAACTCTTAAGAAATATAACTTTGCCAAGAAGCAAGTTAGAGTGACAGAAGTATGACATCAGCATAAACTCCTTTTTTTAGTTTGCATGATGTTAAAATCGGATAAACACAATAACTACAAGTTTTCCAAAATAAATATACCACAAATCAGTGCTTAAAACAGAACTGGCATTTCTGAAACGTGATAAAATAAATGAATACACATAAGGACATATTGAAATACATATGCTTTTATGAAAAAGGTGTTGAAGACTACATTAAGAAACTTTAAAGATTTGTTCATGATCACTAGGCAATAAAAGAATACTGTCGAGATAAGGAAATCTTTATTAACTGGTAATGAAAAAAAGAATCTGTGTGGATTTCCTCTGATCAGTCTATTGGGTATTTGTTTGCTCTGAGTCAGTATATTTTGAATAATATCTTGAACTTGGATAAAAGACAGAAAGGTTTTGAGTGAAATTTATCTTCAGCTAATCTATTTATCATTCTCATAGACCACTCTTCTTTCAGGGCAAAAAATAATATTTGTTTCATGCATCTTCTGCTCTTGTAACCCTAAGTCCAGTTACTTCACCAGAGAACTTTTTATTCTAGACCAAGATATGAAAAATAGAATTTATCTATGAAGTAAGTTAATGTGTTACTTGCAGTGGATATGACTGGAAAAGCCTATAAAACTCAGAGTAAATGTAATGGTTAAAACTGGACAAAACTTTTAAAAACAAAACTATACTCTCCTCACCTGTCAGTAAGCTATTATTCTGGCCTTATGAATTCTACTAAATTTTCTATATTAAATAACAGAGCAAGTAGTGTCTTCCTACCACAAACATGAAACATCCTAGACTTTTTGCTTCATGTTAATCTATGGATTCCATCAAAAAAGAGCTAAGGAAGAGAACAGATTTGCTCACAGATTGTATTTTGCAGATGATGTCAGACAAAAGTCAATTACTTGCTGACTTTTGTACGATTGCCAAATCAGGTGCACTTATATTTTTTTCAACTTTTTAGGAAGAGACACGGAGATGCAATAATATAACTAACAAACAGTAATGTGAACATGATCATTTTCATTCTGGCACTGACACTGATCTTGTTATTATATTCCATTAAATATGTAAGGGATAACCTGTCAGTGATAATCACCCTACAGATGCTGTGATGGTGTAACGTCACTCACTACAGAGGGAATCACATCACAGGAGGCTTGTACCTCCTGCAAAATTAGAAGGCTGACTGCCAAACGTTGCAGGTGCATTGCCTAGCACAGGGGTTGCTTTAATGACTCAGAAATGCACAAAGATAAAAATTTTGTGAAAAACGGTCAACCTGCCCTGAAGACAGGTACATGGTATAGGCAAAGAAACAACAGGATCTCCTTATTACAAAACATACAAACGTCCTTACAGGGATTCTGTCAGAGTTTCTTGGTTTTTTTCCTTATTTGCAATACATGTAACAACAGTGTCATAAAGGATCTCTCAACATTTCAATGATAGAATTCTGAATATTGAGAAAGCTGATTGGTATCAGAAGTACAGTCATAAAGTAGCAGATCATTTGATGTAGAAATGAAAAAAATCTAAAGATTGCAAGAACTTTCCCTCAATACCTGCCACATATTTATCTTTAGATTGCATTGTGTCAGACCAGCATCATCTCCCACCAAGTTACATGGCCTGTATTTCTGAATAAATGCTGTTTTTCTTTTACCTGTGCATATATGTCTAATTCCTTGTTTTCCCACTGGGTTATATTAGCCAAACATGAAACTGGGTCAGCTTAAAATAATTCCGTGTGGTGCTGTAGGGGTGGAGATTGTTTGACTTCTTTTCACAAAAGCAAAATTATGTTTCTTACAGAAATGTATAATAAACGGTTTGTATTTGTGTGCAGTTCAACAGTTCAAAGAAATTAATCACATAGTCTTCACTGACTCTGATGCTGGTAAATATTATTTAGGTAGAACGGCAGGTAGAAAAGGAAATTAAAGTGGTGAAAGTATCTCACATAATTTGTGGCAATTGCCTAAACTGCTGATATTCTGCAATAACTGATTATTCCAGTTTGTTCCAATCACTACTGCTAAACTGTTAACAAGTAGCCTGCCTATCATATTTGCACATAACAACTGTAAAGACTTTACTCTGATATTTCTGACACAAATTTTAGGGATACCACCAAGGACGTATCTAGAGGCAACTGGAACACTGACACTATATAAACTACAATCAAAGGGGAAAATGTTATAATTTTTAATCCCTTTGATATAATAAGAAGATGTCACGCTTACATGCCTTACCCCAACACTCCATTATCTATCTATCTATCTATACATTTATCATCAAATATGAGCAACTTGTGATTCCTACATACTGTCTGAATATTTGTAATCAATAAATACTGTTCCAGTAATTTAGCATTTCTCTGGTTAAAATATTAACTGAGGGGAATTGCACTTAATATAAAGCATTATTAGAGGTTACTACGAATTGTATTCTAGTTGTTCTTTCATGTATTTAATTAAGTATTTAGAATCAAATTGTTCAATTAGAACTCAGGATTGAAAATATTGTAGATGAATTAAAATAACAGAAACAGTAGAAGAGATGTAGTAATAAACAATTACTTTAATAGGGGTGTTCTTAAAATTTATTTTTCAAGTGTAAGAAATGCAATTTCCATCATGAAATAAAAAATCATTATGTATAGAAAACATGTCTGTTTCCTCCCTTTGAAATGTTCTGTATAACATCAGAAAAAGAAATAAAGATAGGGTTTCTGCTGTAAGTGCAACCAGACTACTTATCTTCTTTCTTTATATAGGTTTTCTCACTGAGACCACCATGAGTCAAAATTCCAGAGTATCTGCATTTTAAGATTAGTTACTAGAAGGAAAAGGTCTTTAGAAACTTCTTGATATAATTCTTAAGTTCAAGAGAAGTGGTAAAAGGTGGTGGAGTGGTAAAATATGTTCAAATAATTCTCACAGAAAGCATCCTTAAGGCTAATCACTTTTTATATGACTAAGACGTTTGTAAGCCATCTGTTAAGTGCAGAAGTAATAGCCTGGTTTTCCAGTTTGTAGCAGCACTAAGATCTTAAATACAAAAAGCTGGGGAAATCTCCCAAAATACTAAAACTAAATAAACTGCTTAAAATATGAGTGCTTGTAACATAGCAGTATCCCTTGTGCTACACTAGCCACGGTTTTAGTACAAAATCTTCCATTCCATCACCTACTGAAGAAAATGGATAAATGAAAAATGAAATCTATATTACCCTGACTTTGACAGTTAAGACACATGCAGTTCATAAGATGAGCCCAGCAGGAATAACATACCTCTAAATATTTCCACAGAAATTTGAGTAATAAGAGTAAAGAATCTGAACTAAGTTTAGCAAACACATTATATTCTCACTGAAAGAAACAAGAAGAAGTTAAATTATGATTGACTCCTTTGGGCATGCAAAACTGGGTTGGAGAGCAGTAAGTAAAAACAACCCTTCCACAGTTCAATTTCACATTACTCTCTCTTAGGCAAAAAAACCCTAAACCAAAACCAAACAAAAAACTGGGCACTGGCTCAGTGTTGGCACGTACATTTCAATCTTCACAGCCCCGCAGGCTTTGGGATCAGGAAATATAGACCCTTACAGAGACTCTGAGGGAAAGGATTTAAGAGGCTCTTCCAATGCTGCATGTATACACTCATCTTTAGAACAAGGAAGAAAGTGATCTGATGAAGGTACATAATATACATAACATCATAAGCATTATTCCATGCCTGAGTGTGACTGCATCACAGCTCTTCTATTGATTAGCAACAATTGGTTAAATTTTGCAGTCTAGAAAAAGTAGAGAACATTAATGCCTTCATTTTATGCGATAGAAAAGCTTGTTCTTAGGCTAAGTGGGGCACCTATGATGGCATAAAATCAGTCAAAAGAAAAAGCAGCATAAAGCAGAGCAAAGCATTTCTTCATGCTCTTATGATAGCTGAAATCACATACCTCTGTATTACAGCTTGCACAATAATATTATTCCCCCTTTTGAGGTCTTGAATTCAGGGATGCACTTACCCGACTGTATGAGAAAAGATTGGAAGTGTTTTCCTCCTATATGTCTCCAATTATCTGCTTGAATTTCAAGATTTCTGCAGTAAAGTGGCTTTTTCTGCCTCTCTTTCTCCAGCAGAATAATAGGAAGAAAAGTCAAGAGATCTGGATCCTGTTAAGTGTCATAACCTTTATGCAGGTTCTTTTAGAACTTGGCTGCTAAACATCATTTTCAGGAGCAAAAATATGCACTGTTATCCAAATGAATTAGCTCCGTTGTGCTAGTTCTCACTTGGTTGTAGTGCAACCAGATGACAAGGTTTCAAATGTGTTAACTTGTGTGATAAAAAGTGTTGAAGAGAGTTTCAGTCCCAAATGAGCTAACAAAACAGCTCTTGTTTTTGACAATATTTAGCCCAAAAGATGGACTTTAACAATAGGAAAATTTCCATATATTCATTTCAATCTGAACAAGGACTAACTGCTTAAGTATATATGTGTACACACTATCCCAGGATCATTTTCTGCCAGTATTCAAAATCAAATGGGTGGAATTGCTCAGAGATTTCTCAGTGGCAAAAAACTGGTGAAGATTCTAGTACTCACTAATATATGCTCACATCAGGTTATAAAGGCCTATTTTTGCAAGCTACATTCTCACTTTTCATCTTTTTTAAAATAAATAAGCATATCCCAGGGTTAGTTCATAAAGCGATGGCTGAAATACAACATGTAATGAAGGAGAGATTTTACAATGTTGGAAATGTTATCATAAACTGAAGCCATAAATCCTCGTAATGCCTGTGTATGCAAGATCTCAGCATCCATAAACAATCACAGAATCAGTATTAAAATATGCTCAGAGAAGACGTAACTAGGTAAAACCTGAAGCAGTTATTCTGAAAGGTGAAACAATGACAAATAAATTACTAACCTGATTTGCTTTGTTTCAAACAAAACAGCTTTGACTCTTCTCAAGGGAAAAAATCTAGTACTTATCGTTTATAACAATATGTTTAGGAGGTTGATTTTATCCTCCATATTTCAGTTAATAGCTCAGAGTTTTTTGCAAATGAAAAAAGCTAGTTGTCAAAGTTGCAAATGCACATTAAGATTTAGGAAAAAAGACCTCTCTGGAAGGAATAAATGAGAGCTTTAATCTCAAATACCCTTTCCATGTTATTACTCAGGTCACGAGACTGCCTGAATGCATGGTTATAAAAGGGGTGGTTCATGGCTTGCTATTCATGGTATCCCCATTCACTAGATAATTTAGGATACTAATTTTCCACTATTAAAATTTTGAACAATCAGTTTGGATAAAGAGAAATAAAGTGTGCTTATTTTTCAAGTAAATTGTTGGAAAATCCCTAAAATAAAGAAATGATCACCAGTGGCCAGGCTTGCACTGTTTATCTAAATAAAGGATTTAATGAAACCTGGTTTTGTATCTTTTTATTTCCCAACAAGCTGCATCTGTTATAATCTCCATCTCAGAACCATGCCACACCAGTATCTGGTACCCAATCCTATGGCACTTGTCACAACTGGAGTTTCTTGTCACATTTCACAGATCATGTGAGGAGACAAGGGGGTAAAGGAAGACGTGGGGTGGGCAAGAAGGATCCACGACTGTGCCATGTTGCTCCCTTGGCATGATGTACCGCTCTGCTTAGACACCATTAGAGAAATTTCTGGGAAGATCCAGCATGAAAAATCGTTTACCTACTTATTTCACCACATCTTAGTAACCTCTAGTAAGTTAATACTAGAGAAATGTAACTTTCTGAAGTATTTGGTTGAAATTGACATAGCTTGAAAATTGTTGGGAGACAGGGAGATTGGGAAAAAAGAATGAATGGCTAAGATTCCTTTCTACAAGGAATGGTAAGAAACTCCTTTATGATAGCAAAGTAGTTGCTCTCCATGGTGAAACATACTCATTCCATAAGGTCACATATGGCTATTAAACTACCGAAACAATACCATTACAGTAATTAAGTGCTGAACATGTGAGACAACTGTCCCTTGAACATGGTCTATTTCCAGCCTTACATAGGCTGGGTGTATATAAAAAATAATAAAATAAGCCAGTTCTTTATTGGAACACATGACTTCCACAAACCTTTTCTTCCTGTCATCACCAGAGTCATCTGATATAAACAGTATAAAATTAAACTTTATTTCACGTCACTATTGCTAAATGTAATGGGTTTGCCTTTAATTACTTAGATAAATGAGCCTTTTCCCCCTTTTTATGCTACTGGCCACAGAAAGACAAATACATTCATCTAAACCAAAAATAATTGTCTGAGATATCTTTCGAAGATAAAAATAGACTGTGGTGCATTACATTTCCATTAAAGACAGAATGGGAACAATGTGATATATTTTAAGTTCTGAACATCTATAGCTGAGTTTAAGTTGTGAGTTGCAACTGAGGAAAATACAACTCCTGAGGTTGTATCACCAAGCAGAATTTTAAGGAGATTAAATGAATCTTGATACATACATTCAGTTTTCTGTTATTTTGCCAATAAGTGTAGGAGACAATACAACACGGCTGGGGCAACTTCTTTCCTTTTATTGTAATATATGCTAATTGAACAAAGAAATTCACATATATGAAACACCATCTATTGTTTTATCTTAACTTCACTGGGAAACGTGTATCATATAACTTAAATTCTCTCTGTGCTGTTCATATATTTTCAAATAAAAAGAAAATAGCCCACTTTTTCATAAATGCATAATTAATTCTCCCATTTCCAGCAAACAAATCGAAATAAAAAAGTGGGTTAAAAATTGTTTTTCCTCTGCTGATGTCCAGTGGAACCAGCTGGGTTCTGTACATTCAGACCCAGTTTTTAGCAGAAAATTCCTAATTCAGCTCCTGTATGATATAAGGAATGATTTTTCTTTTTACTGATTTTACAAAGCAGCACAAACCAACTATAGAATAAGTAAGAATTAGGCCAACCTCTATTTATAGGCAGTCTTCTTTGTGAAGCTGCTTTTTACCCTTTCAGCAGCTCCTTCACACCATTCCAATTTCAGCTAAACAGCTAAAATATCTGTGATTTTTTTTCTTCAAGTTTATATATTTTATTCCTGTGACATTTGCAAGAATTAATTGCTGATGACATCCTTCTCATCTCTTGGAATAATAAAACTATTGAGAAAAAAAATCTTTGAACTTACAGGCACAATATTGTTAGCAAGAACAGGAGCAAACAGACTTGCTCTCATCACTAGTTACTGAAATATCTTTTTGTCTATGGCTATATCTTTGAAAAACAGAAAACGTTTCCTCATGTGACAGCTGTATAACCATAATTGCTAACAATCACATTTCAAACAAGAATTGTGCTACCTCTGCATACTAATCTCTGTGAAAGTTACCTTTGCTATGTTGACTAAACAATAGATTACATTTTGTAAAGATACTCACAAACCAGACTTATATTCTTCTTCAACAGAAATAAATATTGTCTTATTTCACTATCTTGCTAAAATAGGAAAAAAAGAAAGACATCCAACATTCATAGAACTTGAGACAAAATTGATGACAAATTTGATAAGTGTATATTAAAAAGATTTAAAAAGGAAAAGAATGAAATTGAAAAGAAATCTGCTGTAGAAAGCCTATGACAAGTTTTTACTTGAGGATACAAAAAGTGGTCTCTAGAGTTTACATCTGCTGTAGAAGAAATTTCAGCCATAAGTGACATCTTCAGAACTACAATCGATGGAGAATGCAATGTGCAAATTTTAATGAGGGTAAAGGAGCTCTACGTCCAGATTTCTTCAAGTGAGCATGGCACCTTATGCCAGTTTTCTCCTCAAAACTGTTGAATTCCTTTATCAAAAACTGTAGATAGAAATCTTCATGCTACAAATGTGGTCCTGTGTTTTGACAGTGCCGAGGCATTAATTTGACAGAGAGAAGACCAAAAGTATAAATTTAACAAGATAAGTAAAACCTGCAAAAAATTCCCAAAGGAGCTACTATATGCATTAACATGAATACTATGTCTACATTTGAAAATATCTCAAGGTCAAAATAAAGATGTTTAGGTAAATGTAAAAAGTGAAATGCTACAACTGTTCTGTAAAAACTTTCTAAAAAAATCTTTATATGTAATTTTAACTGTCTTGTCTATTAGAGTCTGAGGTAGGAAAACCGCTTGGACAAAAATAGGGCAAAACAGAGAAAAGGAATTTTGTTAGAATAAACAGAGCAGCTGGTGGAAATTATAGATAATTTTCCAGTCTGGAGAAAAGAAAAAGGAAGGAGGAAATATCAAGAAATTAGTGGGGAAAGAACACTGTCAAATTAGGCAAAGAAATCTTTGCCTAATCTAAGAACTTTCTATTCCAATAATCTAGTCTCTCTTGATGATCAATTGCATGCTTACGTATGCAATTTTAGAACCTCACATGAAGTTCATACAGTCTTCAAAGACAGAAAAGTTGTATTGCTGCAGCTAAGTGCAATTTCACCATTCCTTTAAACACTGAAAACATTTTTTTATAATTTGATGAAATAGATTTATGCTTATGTTTTAGAGCATCTTACTAAATAAGGAGGAACTTTCACATGTCATCGATAAAAATATGTACTGTAAAAAGTACTTAAATCAACAGCACATGTGATATTAGTAACTGCTATGCAAGATCTTGAAGCATATTTGTCCACGTTCCCAGGTTTTTGTGAAAATTCTTACATCATTAATTCTACATAAAATTCGAAAAACATCTTAAGATATTTCAATACTTCAAAAAACCTTGCATGCCAATGAACAGACGTCTAGATATTACAAAAAAAAAAAAATTCAAAATATTTACCCAAATTTGTCAGTACAATCTCCCTGTTTCTCAAAAAGACAAAACATTAATGTCTTCAAGATTTCATTGAAGACAAATGCCTAGAGACATATTTGGGAATCTTTACTAATAAAGTCCTATACCAAGACACTTAAGAAATCAAGATGGTAGAGGAGAAGAAATATTTTGCAGATGTCTATAAAAAAACCCTCAGACTGAATTTTGGTTTCACACTATTTGTCTTGCACAAGACAGATGGATTCGCTCATCCCAAGTCAGGCATTCCAGTATCTACCTTGGCTTACAGAGTTTACTACTTCAGATCAGATTACTGCTTTTAAAGGATCAAATGCTGTCAGATGTCACAGATGAACATTTAATCAAAAGCAGTATATACCGATAAAGGCAGAGTGATTTGAAATTTAAAAGAAGCACACTGCTCCAACTACCATGCTCTAGTGGTGCAGAATGCAACATAATTATAACATCAGAAAGCATTTCTCCTTCAGGTTTTCAGCACTTCAATTCACCTGGAATATCAATGGGTTAACTTGTCCTTGCTTTCACCCTGTACATTATTCCTGCCACTGCAGGCAGTCAACTTCTACAACCTCTTGCCCTAAGAACCAGACAGAGATCACCAGTACATTTAAAGAGACTGGAAGTTCATGGACAACCGGTTTGTATAACCAGAGATATTCCTCTAACAATGCTGATGAAATCCTTTGGCTGTTGTGGAACTACAAAGTGTATGGACTGCAAATATTGATCAGGCACTATCTGAGAAGCGTGTCCTTTTGCTATGGTCAGACATAGAGCTTGGTCAGATAAAGAGGTGGGTCAGACATAATAGAAGCTTTATTGCATTTATAAGGTAATACACATCCAAAAATGTCAAACTGAATATTTTTTTGTGGTGATATCTCTTCCACTATTAAATAATTCAGAGCAGATGGCAAGAGTTCACATCAGAGCCCACTCTAGTACATAGAAAAAGTACCGGAGGGAGAGCTTGTGGAAGGGAGGAATAGGTAAGAGAACACTTGTGAAAGTGGAGACACACCCGTTTCTCTTCTCTTCAGAGTGGGACCTGACTGATCTTGCTGAGTAGCTCTGTTAACTGTTTTGCCTTGAATGTGTCTCTGACTGTGTTTTTTTCTTTTTTGTAACCCTGGTCTCCCTTCCATGGATGCAATTAAGGGATCTAAAAAAACAGATTTGACCTGTTAAATTTTAAGTTTTCCTTTTGACTAGGAGAGTCCTATGTGTCTACTTTGCTCACGGTTTAAACTACATGAAGTCATTTCCATTGTCCTAAAATTTAGCACTGCCCTATGAGACTATAAATGTCATTTTTATGGCAGCTTATGGGTAGAGTTCAATACAGATGAAAGAATAAAAAGGTCAGCAAAAGGTCTTCGAAGATAATCTGGGTTTGCCCTGACTCTGTTTTCCTCACCAATTTACGGAGGAAAAGAAATATTCTGGAATGAACAAATAAGCCAGAATTTTGATGCTGAATTGCAAGCCTTTATAACTGTGATGATCTCTAGTGAGTGAACAAGTGAAATTTCTGTCTCTCTTTGAAAGTCAGCTTCGGGTTAGATAGCAACATATATAACAAACACCCACGGATGTCCAGATCTTACTGTGGGATGTGAGCTCTAGGCACTGATATTTAATAGAGCTATATTCCAAAGTTGCAGATAATTTCCATATGCTATTTTTGTTAGCTGACTTTTCATCTTTCTTTTTTTCCTTTTAATTCCTTTTTTCTTTACTTTTTTTTTTTTTTTATTTTTGCTTCTTAACTGAATTGAGACAACCAGCAAATAGTTTTCTTCATTTTTATGTAGTGGAAAGTAGTGCAATAAAATAATTGGTAATACATTTCATCTTTAGTGCTTCTCCAACTACTTTAACATAAAGTGCACAAAATATTTTAAGTATGCCATAAGCACGGCATTTGAATAAAATAAATTTCCTGCAAAATCCATTTTTACCCCAGATTTCACAGCTTAGCTTGCCAAATTCAAATACCAGAAAACACAGAAAAGAGAAATGGATTTTTATTTACTGAAATTTTTTATTAGAGAAAAATTCTTTTTATCTTGCCTGAAGTTTTTATATTCAGACATAACTAATGAATATTCACAAAGTCAAAAAAAAATCTTAAAAACATTTAATTTCTACAGGATCTAATCAAGCTATGCTGATTCAATTTATTGAGGTCATATGGACAGAATTGAATACATTGGTTCAGATCAATGCCAGCAATTTTGTCAAAGTTAATGAATGACACCTTTTGTGACATTTTATACGAATTACATGTCATAGCTCAGTTACTCTAACTGCAGCTAAAAAGTAGGACACTGAGAAAAAATAGCATTAAAGGGGGAGGTGAGAGATGAAATTTCTTAAAGAGCATTTCATTTAGCATGTATTTCTCTTTCCTTACAATAGTTGAAGGGTAAATCTGATGTAATCCCAACTGTATTTCAGACTTCACAAATCAACAAAATTTTGTTAAAGCTACTCACAAGCCATACATATGCAACAAGATTGGCTTTTCATATTTTCGTTTTAGTGTCCTTTCATGACATTGTGCATTAAATTGACTGCAGCTGTCTCAGGAAAACCAAGCTCCCTTAAATCTTGAAAAACCTGTTCAGCAATAGAGAATTGCAGTGAAATTTCAAGAAAGTTCAGACAGAAAAATAATGAAGTTTATTTTCTTTTAACATGATTAATGGGCTAAATCTTTTAGTCAAGAAAAACGGTGTTAGAATATCTTGCCCAATATTTTCATACATTTTATTCTGTGGTCAGAATAAAACATAGAAAGATTCATTGCATCCTCTTTCAACACAGATTTCTTCAATACACTTTATTTTCAAGCATTTTATCAAGTGTAACATCACATGAATCAAATGTAGATATTGCCACATCTTCAAAGAGGAGATTTTCCCAAATCTAGCAGATTTTGCAAACAGAAAAATATTGCAAATATTGAGCCTAAATTTTTCATTTTGAATCCTGAATCACGTTACTCATATAGAACTTAAGTAATTGAAAAACATTCAATGTTCTTCTCACTCTTTAGTCACTGCACTTTGAAATGCTTGAAAGATTTTATTGCCTTTCTTTCAGAAGCCTTCTACCTAAATCACATTAATTTTGAACCTCACCAGACATTATTTTTTCCCTTTTTCCTAATGCTTTGTCACTAAATTAATTTCCTCTTATTTTTTTTACACAATTCTGTGTTGCTTCAGATAAAAATTAAATTAAAAGATAAGCCCCTGTCAAAAGTTGCCCTCTGTTAGGTCCCTCTTTGTCTTTGAGAAAGAGTTCCTTAGGCAGTTTTTCCCACTTTTTCTCATTTTACCTTCTTCTCAACTTTGTCTTGTAACATAATTTAAAAAGTGGAGTAGTATAACCTGTCTTGAACAATCTGCATAGGCTTCTATACATGGACCTGCTTAAGACAATTTATAAATTTGTAGCATCTAAGGTATTTTGAAATATATTTTGTTCATCATTAAGTAAATATTGGGGAAAAAATCCAGAAATATATAAATGTGTCTTTATTCATTCCAACCTTACTTGGTTTTTTTTTTTGTCTATCAATGGTTTCATTTCCACTTCACTTTATATGATATAAATCATTCCTTTGGTTAAGTATTTCTTGCTGACTTCCCTTAGTCTTTGACAAAATTATAGATACAAATAGAAATTCAGATAAACAGAGCAATTAAAAAGATGAAATCTGTGGAGATGACTGACTTTCCTTCTTTGCAGAGAAAAACAAAAAACAAAACTAAATCTGCAATTTTCTCATACTGAGAAGAAATAACAGTTCTATAAATCTATACTGAAAATTCAGAACCTGCATTGTCGTAAAGACTTCATTTATTTCAGAAATCTCCACACAGAAACTGCTAATAAGGAAGTCCATAAGGCAACAGAAAGAAGTTAGAAAAGTAGGTGTTCTGCTTCTTAATAAAAAATTCCAGATGAGTTTCTTATGCAGTAATGTAAGAAGTTCAGAGAACAACAAACTCATAAATAAAAACTAGCGAACACATGAAGATTTTAACTGTATGTATGTGCTGGTGGGATAATAATGACACCTTTGCATGTGACAAAGGAGAGTCATACAGATTAATCTGTAGCAAGCTGTGGATGAACAACATTAGCCTGATAACCAAACACAAACATTCCCCTCTCCCAAAGCACTCTAAGTAAAATTAATAACACCTTAAAGTCTCTTTTCAAGCAATCAATTAAAAAAATAAAACACCAATAAAAAACCCTCAAAACCCCCCAAAAAACCCAACAGCAAAAAAAAAAACACAACTCAAACTTAGAAAACAAGTAAGGTAAAAGCAAAGTGAGGTAAAACCGAACATACAACAACTGTCTGATGTAAAAGCAATCAAAGCGACCATTTTATGGTTACTTTTTTCTTTATATTAACTATAGTTGGCTTTGTTATATCTGGTTTTAATGTGGATGATGGGACCATAACTACATTTTTGTAGTTTTGCTCTATCCGTTCTTCACACCCAACCCAAACCTAACAACAAAAAAATCTTTAATGCTTGACTGAAAATACAAGAATGCCAAGTGGTAAAATTACATGTTAATGATAAACTAATAGTAGCAAAACACTTCAAGGAGACACAATCTCTATAAAGCTGTTAAATCTCTCCTCTACCACATGTTGCAGTTAGTACTAGATTTCACACATTTTCAAATGCTACTTACTGGTTTGGAGGATTTCCTGTCCTTGGGGTTAAGCATATCATATTTTCTTAAGTATTTTCTATTGCGTCTCCTATCCTTATGGTTCAGCATATGACAAGGATAGAAGATGCAATGGAAAATATCTAAGAAAAGCAAAATCTTTCTCAGATAACAAAATATATCCATACCAAAATTCTATGGTGTCAGATTCTTCCTGTATTATCTACCTAGATAATAGTCACTTAAACATTTTTATTCTTCCATTCTTTATATACGTGGAAGTATTTGCAAACTACAAAATTTTAAAAATTATGAAACCTGAGCTTACAAATATGACAAGAGCTAAGTAGAAAATATATGAGGAAGTAGATTAATCTCTTGAGAGGAGCTTCATTAAAGTATCACAAAACTAGATACCCAACAGAAAAATAAGGTGATGGTGAACAAATCTCTCACTCCAACAGCTCTGAGTATTGTGACTCTAATAACACTCATGACCCTTTGTGATCTATCATATTCTTCGCAATTCAATAGCTTTTTATTTAATTTTAAATTCATATCGTCTCAGAGATATTGTATCACAAGTGGGAGGTATGACTGAATGTACACTAAGATTAAAATCAGATTTTGCCGTATGAAATGTACAATTTAGTACTTTGAGGCTCACAAAGGTTGATGATGAAACACATATTACTTAGCAGAGAAGTTTATTTGCTATATACATTTCAGTGAAACCGAAAAAAAGGAACAGAGAGTGTGTTTGCAGAATTTCTCTGTATCATGTAGTTGTTGAGAAATAATGAAAAAAATCAGCTACCTATGTAAACTAATTTAAATTGCATGTAAATTGAAATTATCCCTCAGTCTGAGATAATCTTATTTTTTAACTGCAAAACTATATGGGGCTTTACAGCTGGACAGATTAAGTTGTTCAGTGGACAATCAGAGTAAATTAGGAATTAATCTTCAATTAATATCTCCCTCATGAATGATACAAGAATTGAAATTAAAATTTCCTATAATAAACAGGTGGACATACTTACAATGATTTGTCAGTTTTAGAAGTTCCCTATGGAAGTGAGATTAGCACCACCTAAGCAGAGGAAATAGGAAGCCATAGATAAAAAAACCTGGATTGAAAGCTACAGAAACAGTGAATAAGCCTGTAAAGCAGCTGCTTTTCATGGTACTTCAGTTCTCTGTAATAAATATTGTCATGGATGACCGCATGGCCCATCAGTGAAGAAGACTAGACTGGCACTGAAAAATTTCATCTGGTCCTTCAGTTCCCTCTGTTCAGTACACTGTGTTCCTTCACTGCCTACCTCAATGCCATAGAAAGAAGTATCCTGTTGGAAAACTCTGCTGTGAAGCCAATTTTCCCCTTGCCAATAAGAATTATGAACACTACTCTGCTGTTCAGAGGAAGGTACAGAGGGGCAAAGGGATCAAAACTGAGATTGATTAACAGGAGGGACATAGCAAGAGTGAAGAAAAGTGCACCTTGAAACAGAGACATGTAAATGAAGCGAGCGAGGAGACTAAAGAAAAAAGTAATAAAAGTAATTCAAATTTCTCTTGAATGAACTTCCAGATAAGCTGCCTTGGTATCCCCAAGTCTAAATCAGACCTTATACTTCTGGTATGGAATGAATCTTTTCAGTTATTCTTCTGTGGAAATTCTTCTGGGATCGTATTAGTGGCACTCTGTACATACAGCGTCAGGGTTACTAAGACAGTGTCACTTACTCCTCTGGAATTAATTCAATAGAGTTTTTTTGGTTTATTTTCATTTCTAACATCCATTGTCCTAAAAATCAATGGCTTCTGGATGCAACATATCTAACTCATAGCTATCCATCTGTATGAGCTAATTGCATGATCCAAATTATGACACCATCATTTGATTTATTGTACAAACATGCAGAACCCAAACTGTTAATTTTCATTATCACACATGAATTTAATACCACAGAATTAATGCAGAGATTTTCCTTAAGCAAGTTCTGAATATAATTGGAAAAGACACTTAAAAACAATAATGGTCTTGTGAGTACTGCTAGGTAAAGATGACCATGGAAGATAATGAATAATGCTTCCTGGCACCAATAATTCCATCTCCTGAGAACTTACTCATACTTGCTGTGAAAGCAACTATCTGATTTATAGTCAGACTGTCACAATATTTGCAAATTTCATTTTTAACTCCATTCCTTTCCAACACACCATAGATCTCCTTGGACATATCAGAACACTTAATCATTCTGTTAGATAATAATTTTGCGATAGTTCTATTCGGCTGCGTGTTTATATGACTGTATTTTTATATAACCTGACTTGATTTATTGAGGAAACAAAACAAGCAAACATAAGGTCAAACGACAATGGTCTCAAACAAACAATTGAGTATGTTCGTATTCTGCTATCATCTTTAGTATTTCATGGTAATATCACATTGTGAGGATTTTTTTTCATTATTAGTTGCCAAATTTATGTTCCTGATATGACAAATATTTAATACCCTTATAATCCAAAACATTGACAAGTATTTGCTTGAACTAAAGTAGCTTAGCAAATGGCAATTTAAACCATCAAATTACATGTTTTCATCATTTCCCCATATGATTTTTTTTAGCCCTAACCAGTAAGTCACCCATGTAGTATATACAAGAAAAGTACTGAAATTTTCTCAACATACAGGAGTCATGTTAGGCCTATAGATGTAATGTATCTTTTGTTGGTAATGTAATACTCAGTAGCAAAAGCAATATTTCTACTGTGAATAATAGATAGAAATTCTCTTTAAATTTACCCCTTCTTGCTGACTTAAATATCCATCAATATTTTCTCTTAATATCGCTCTGAACATATTCACTCTGAACACTAGAAGATATGTGCAATCACGTATGGAAAACCATGGGTTTAAACATGCTTTCTCTAAAGGAATCAATATATCCATACTCAAATTGTTAGGGAGAAAGGAAGAATCCATACCAAGTGGATTTGGTTTTCAGGTGAAATTGTAAAGGGGTTCCACATTTTGATATGTAAGAAGGGACATTCATACAGCTTGGTGATAAAAAGGGACTGCCTAGTTTCTTATAAAACTTATCATATTCATTCAAAATCAGTATCATTAATTACAAATCAATTTACTGGTTAACACTAATTTTTGGGAAAGAAAAGTTTGAAACAGATCATGCTTAAATCACTATTTTAAGGCCCAGTGATGCTAGTATAATAATTCTATTTTAGAAAGTACTCCACTTACCATTTCAGTGAGACATGTAGAGAATTACACTTATCATATTAAAAAGGATGTTTTCCATATCAAGGAATCAGGTATTTTAGGGAAGGCAGGAAGAGAGCATTAATTTCCCTGAATATTAAGGATGGAGAAAAAAAATCAGAGAAACAAACTGCAGTAAAGTAGTACATTGTGCAACCACTACGTATGAAAACCTGAATCAGAAAATGTTCTATGGTTTCATTGTAATGTTCATAAATTAGGATGCTACTCTTGCCAATCTGACGGGATTTACATCACATATTTGTAGCACTCCATTGTCTTTGGGTCCATGTAGAAATATTCTAGCCCTGTCCTCCTCTTGTCTCCCATTCCTGCAGACTCATTCCTTACATCTCTGTTATATATACACACACCTCTTTTAATTGTAAAGGTGTGCTTGCCTTTTCCTTCATTAGCTGGGCGAATGAAAAGGGGATAAGAGATGAAGATGGTTTCCAAATTGTCCTTACAACTTTTGCTGAAGGTTTTGCCTGCCTTGCTATCAGGGTTGGTAGTTGGGGTCCACTTTACTCTTCAAGGGTACAATTGTTCAAGGGTACAGTTAAGACCAGGGCGAAGGTTTCAGGTAAATGGTAATTTCACTGTCCATTCTCAAAAATGTAGAAAAAAAAATATGCATGCTGCTATTATTATATGGATTTTAAAGCATGAAATCATTATCAGTGCTCAGAAGAACAGCTGTCTGAACATGATAGCCTCAGAAAAAGTCCAGATTATTGTGGAGAGAATATTGGGAAGGCTGATTTAAATTCAGTAATGATTTTGTAAGGCAGTGAGCGGAAAACACTCTATTTCCACCTTTACTAATGCTGTACAACACACTGCATACTGCATAATGTAGATGGGAAAATTTACCAGATTCCAAGCTTATGGAGGCAGAAATATAGCCTGGAAACAATTTTCTTGAAAGGGAAACTCACAAGTTTGGTAAAATGGACCTGCAAAGAAAATTTGTTCTAAAGTTGAAACAACTTTGAATAAGTAATTTCCCTGGTGTGTCCAGCTAACTGGCAATGAGAAAGGCGATGAATGTAAGTATCAATAAAAAGAAAAATGCTTCAAATCACATACTTTCTTTTCAAGTTGACGTACATCTCCAACACCTATGTTGTCACTGGAGGGCAGGTAACTTCTATTACACTTATTCTCTCTTTCATTTGTTGTGAATCAGGAATAGCAACATTTCTTCTCTGAGGGACTCAGGTCATTAGTAGTTTCAAAGTATAGTGATATCTGTTAATGGAATGTAGTATGGCATTACAGAGTGCTGATATAATGGGAAACACATTGCAGTCTTCACTCTGAAGAGCACTTTTGTAAGTGTACTTCAGACAATTTTGAAAACTGGTCCATTGTGTCTACTAGTGAACAGCTTTTTATGCTTCAACAAAACTGGCAAAGCAAAATCTAACTATGCTTAATTAGTTACAAAATGCAGTTATGAAACTGCAAGTCAAATACTTGATGCAACTTTGTCACAGCTTCCAAGTACTTTATTCAATTCCTATTCCATTTTGGTTTTCCAACAGAGACAATAACCAGTTTTTGCAGTCATGTAGAATAACGTATTCTGTGGGAGTAAATATTTGCCATGTACTTTTATGAGTCAGTATTTCAGGGAAGATGGACGTCAATTCTACCACCAAATCTGGCATGCCTCATCTTGCCAACAACAATCACAGTAAAGAGGAAGGGAGGGGAAAAAATCTTGGTTTAAAAAAAAAAAAATCAAACCCAAACTGTAAAAGTTAGATGTGCAACCCACAGCATAAATATATCATGAAGAGTGATAAAATGTTTTTTTCAAAGTAAGCTATTCTGAAAATGCTTTAACCTAAATAAAGTAAATGATCTTCATTGTGCAATTTGAACACAAGGGCATCTTCATAATTAATTTCTAAAATGAAGATGTAATTAAAAGTTCATGAGTTTTTCTCATACTGGGAACAGTGCTTTCTATTTAAAGGCTTGCAGGAAATAGTTACTGAAATTTTCAGGTCATAGCTATTTAACCACCTGAAAACCCTGGGCAGGTGAGCACAGTAGTAATAAATAATTTTCAGCTTAATTTAAGATTGAATTGAAGCCAACGTTGTCATTGGAATGACTTATGCCCACACATTACCTGAGCTAATACATAGTTAAGAACTGTGGACACCTACTATACTTTACACTTATCACAGACTTAGACTGTTCATAGCCGAAGATATAGTAGTCATTTTGCCTAGCAAATTTTATTTCCTAGATGGTTCATTTCAACCTGGTGCATCAACTCTTCTCCAAATATTTCACAATTCAATTTCTGGGATGCTGTACACTGAATATTGCTGGTTCCATTTCATGCACGTTTCTTCTGAAGATTCAGAATCTTTCTGAGGCAGTATTAAATTCTCTGCCCGAATCGTTTTTGAGCCAACTGAAGTAAGTAGAAGAGAAAACATGACAGAACACAATTGGCATACCCTTGTGTGGCAAATTATTGTTTCTGTAGACAAAAGCTATCTTTTTTAAGCTGTATGTTCATTCATGATTGCTTAGTTTTGTAGAAGGATTACTCAATAACCTCCTGACTAATTTACCTGACCCAATAAAAAAAGGCATATAGGAAACATTGGTATCCCTTATTTTGCATTTTTGTTCAACAGGAAACAAAAGATGAACACTTCCAAAGAGGTCTGATTAAAATTTGCACCAGAAACCTTCATTTTTATACCTAAAAAAAACCCCAAAACCCCAAAAACCAACAAAAACACCCCCAATCAACCATGGAAACAACAACAAAAGTTGTCTCCTTCTGGACACATATTTCTGTATCACTTTATTCTAAAGTTTTGGTTTTGAGATGTCTTCTATTGATTTAGTGTGTAAAAGTAACCTCTGATAAAATTTAAAAAAAAAGTTTACAAGTGTATACGTGGCAGAAAAACACAATTTTGGAAATATTTATTCTATTGTGTTTACTCTTGCAATGGAGTTTCAGTTCCAGTGTTTTACTTGCTGTATAACAACTTTTTTAGCATATGATCATTTTCGGCCCAGGAACCAGATTCTGGCACATAATTTTAGTCCACATCAGCGAAAACATAACATTTGACATAACACTCAGGTATGTGGTTGAGTGGTGGCCTCTACAGCGTTGAGTTATGAAGAGATCTTACTGGTCGGACTCAGATATCTTAAGGGTCTTTACCAACATGAATGATTCTAAGATTCTACAAGACAGTGCTTTTGACAGATCAATGCCATCTTAGTGCATTTCTATGTCTATGAAATATGCATGGATTATTTCTAGAAATGTCCTACTGAAAGTTAAAAAAGGCTTGTTTATTTATTTATTTATGTATTTTTTATTTTACTTTTTGGTAAAGTGTGCTTATTTCCTCTACAAATTATACTTATTTTCTCCTGGAATACTATGTTGAAGGAAGAAATAAGATAAGTTCACCTATTGCAGTTTTGTTTACATACTCTTACCAAGATTCAGAGATTATATGTAAATAAGAGTTATATGGACTAGAGTGAGTTAACATGTGAATGGGATTATTTTAATATAGATCATTAGGTCCCAGTATTGATTAATTGAACAGCACTTAGTGCTAAAAAATTCCACTTTAACTAGCTCTGGAGACTGAAAAATCCCACCCTCTATATATAACCTAACTTGGTAATTTATCAGTCACTCTCCCAGCTGTTTTCCCCTCTAGAAACTCTCCCATTCATTAAGAATCTAAGTTCCAAGCATCTAGATTTGTACTAACAAAAACTGGTAAAAAAATTGCATACCTTTTTGCCAAGGCCTCAGGTCCTCAGATTTAGAATCAGAAGAGAAAAAATTCAGAGAACCTCATTCACACCGCTTAAGACTTCTTTTATAAAAAAGATATGATAGAAAGGTCAGACCCTTTAACTACATGAACTGCAATGCTCAGTTCATTTCCACAGGATAGTATGCAGTTTACAGTGAAAAATAAAAGCCACTAGTGTATATGAAAGCAGAACTTTGTAACACCACCACTATCTATAAAAATTCCATATTTGAAGTACATCCACTTCCCAACTCTGATACCGTGAAAAATAATTGCGTTTAAAACCTAGCTTTAAAGCAACACTGTAAACCATATTAAAGTTCCAAGCACAATAGCAAGACATAAAGAGTGTAACTTCTATATTCTAAAATCAAAACCTATTTTTAAAGTTATGCAATTCTCACAAATAGAATACAATCAGAGTTAAAATTTAAAAAGCTTAGGAGGGTAGTAATCCAAGATGAGTATGGTGCTTATAATTCCATCTTCAAAATGTCCCCTCTAAAATATAATGCTTTGAATGCCTTGTCACTTGGGCTTAACATAAATATCCTTTGCAGCAACAGGTGACTGTCCACCTAAAACCTGTCAACAAAAGCAGGACTGAGATGGAGAATAAAAATTAGTCTGTTCAATTAGTTAAAAAGACTAAAAATAATAAACATTCCACTCAATATAATAGGCAAATTTGAGAATATAACAAATCTGAGAGGAATTCCATACAAAAATTATATTCTGAAATTCCCTGGTAGTAATAGTCATTTCAGTCGGTATGTAATTGTCAAAATTGGAAATTAGAAATAAAAGGGAATTGTTTGTAAAGCAGACCTTAGGTTAAAAAATAAAATTTTTATTTCTGAAATTTAGTGTCTTGCTGATCATCAAACAAAAGCTTCAGATTTCAGAATTATAAACAAGTTCAGAATTCACTTGTTTAAACATTGTGTGAACAAATTGGTAAGTATGCTCTAAGAGAATAGTTATAGGGCTTTTTGCAGATATGTGTAAATATCTCCTCATTAGCTTTTAGAGCACTGTGCTGCTCTAAAGAATATGCATGTGGGCTACCCATTAATTTCAGCTTTTTGTGATTTTCTTTTTTTTTTTCCAAAAACAGCTCTTTCAAGTCACATCTGTTTCTACTCTTTCCCTTTGACTGAGCCTTACTCTTATAGAGAAGGGCAAACACAGCAACACATTCTGAAAATGCTATATACATTACAGTTTTTTACGGTCTTTCCCAGGTGTTCTACCAACACAGTGAAATATCCAGTAATGACATTAAAATATGCCCTGAAAAAGGCATTTTGGAAATGAGCAGAAAGAATTCTCATATATTCATATCCTGAAATACATGCAAGAAAAATAAACAGCAGACAGCCAGAATGCCACTGAAAACTGCAAAATTGGTGAGGACACTATGCTTTCAGAAAATTTTCCCCCTTTTGCACACTGAAACTGACAAAGTCCTGGAGCAATTCAGTATTAGTAGTGCCAAAACTTCTGGACATGAACTATATTTTAGAAAGTTAAATTCTAAATTTATTTGCTTGATAAAAATGCTATTGGTTAGTTTAATCACACTTACAGCGCTGAATTCTGAACATCAAAATGGAAAAAGAATTATTGTTACACCAGTCATACCACACTCTGGAATTCAATTTTCTTGCTATCTAATTAAATAAATATTTGTCTACTTGACAGTACTTTTAAAACTAGTGTCAGAGCCTGTGGTATTTACAGACTTGACAAATGTTGGTGTTAGATCACAAATGTTGGTCTCAGGGAAAACAAACAAGCAAAAGAAAAAACAACAAAAAAAAAACCCACCCAAACTAACCACATGAAACCTCTTCTAAGCCTCTGAAATCAGACATAAATATTGCATGCATTTATAGATAACTGCCAGTGATGAACTTCTTTGAATATAATAGTCTTGGAAAATTACAAATACTGATGACAACAGAGTATAGGTAAGATTCTAAGTTTCTCCAATAATTTCATTGCAAAGAAAACTTTTCTATTGAGGAAGTTTTTCCTCTACAAAGTCCTTTCAGCGGAGAAAATTCATAAGATACCAGGTATCTGTTTATGGGCAAATAATCCTTGTGAGAAGGTCTTTGAAACCATGTTTTTACCCTAAGGTGGATAAAAGTGAAAAAATTAACTAGGAATTGGAATGGAAAGCACTCTAAGTGAGCTGAAAGAAGCACATATGTCTATGTTTTTTGTAAAAAAAAATCAAATATACAAGGCAGATTAACCCATTTGAAGATTTATTTTTCTTTTGTGAGAATACTGTCTTGCAGTGAATTTTGAATATTTTCATTTCACAACTTTATATTTTGAAAGAGGAGTGAGTCACACTACTAGTCACACTGAATCACATTATTGTCTGAGACCAATAAAAACCAACTCAAAGCCTGTTACATTTTAATAGAATATCATGTATTACTGAAAGTACAACTGAAATGTGTACTATATAACATTAATTTTATGACAGGAATAACTGAAGGATGCTTGCTGGTGACACTGTCCTTTGATCAGATACGTATTTCAAACACTTGAATGTGAATGAAACACTTGAACTCAAACCCACTTTTCACATCAGAATTTGTTGCTCAGGTAATCACTTTACACATTCAATTAGTGCCGAAAGTACTCATCACTATTTATTAAGTGATCATTAATACCTTCGTGGGTGCATGAGATTTTTTCATGACTATAAACCTTATTATCAAAATTCCTACAGGAATGAATGGTTTTGGCTGGATGGTCACTGCAAATGGTGATACAATTAAGTAGATGCCATCAGTCCAACTTAATTGCTGATATGTTTACAGTCTCACCTACAATTTTCCTGGATACAATATACTTTAATGAGTCGCTTATTATTCTTTGATTGCTTTTTTATTTTGTCGTAGAAGTCTCTAGAAAGTCTGTTGCCTTAGCCTGATAAAACATATGACTTGTAATGATAGATTCTTGCAGCAATTAAGCATTTTAGCATTTAGTGTCCTACATTTCTGCAAGTATGTTATTTCAAACCTCAACTGTGAGTGGAATGTAAAAAATTTCTGCCTTGAAGAAAACAAAATAAGAGAACATACCATTAAAATATGAACCATGAAATAATAGTATACTCACAGTTTTAATACTTGCCTGCTATCTGACTCCAGCTTACTTATCTACCCTCATTTTCTACACATGCAATCAATTGTACCTCATTTGTTTTATGCCATTCATTGTAGAATGGGAAATTTTTTCTCTATCCATGGTAAGAAAATTGTCGTAAATCTTGCACTCTGTTCCCTAAGGACATGTCTACCCTCTGTAATATACTATAGATAGCTCACAGAAATCTAAAGAGAACAAAACAAACAGAAGACAAAGTTTCCCTGATAGATTAATTGGATCTATTTAACTGTAATTTAATCCAGAACTCATGAGGGATTAACTAAATTATAGAGGGGGCAGCAGGCTCTATGTTGCGTTACAGATTAAATTTATTTTTAAAATGCTGCCTTGTGCACTGCTTCATAAATTCAGTTGCAAAAATCCATCCTCCAAATATTTAAAATACATTTCACTTGGAAATACTCTGTGGTTTACATTAGTTTCTTGGCATGATAATGCCTCAGCTTTTCAACTGGAGTGGAGTATATATCCTCTTATGACAGCACTAAAAGGCTGTTCTTTCTTTTCCCTAATAAGTGCTGCATTCAACAGGGGTCCAAAAATACAGTAACTATCTGAAATGTTTTATGTGCTGGCATGCTTCAGTTAGGCCAAGGATTGCAGTTTGCATGGACTGGGTCAGCTTCAGAAGAGGTAGAAGCCTGTTGGTAGAAAATCATAAGTGTTTATATTAGAATTTAACTTGTTCTGTGGTATTTTTTTTGGAATGGGGAAAGAGAGTGGTGCGAAGCCATTCAAAGTGCTGATAATACAAATAGAGGGTAAAATAAACTGACACAATTAAGAAGCCTGATAGAATGATCAGATATTGGTGCTCACTATGATCATTCATTTGCAACACTGTGAAAAAATGCTAATGAAATTCAGTCAGTACGCACCAAAAAAAGATCTGTGAGAAGTTAATGAAAGTGTACATCCACAACCAAGGATTTCACGGGGTATATAATAACACGGAGGATTTCAGCTGCAGCTTTTGAAATCAAGCTCAGTGCTAAGTGGTGGCAGACCAAATGCATGTCTATTTTATTGTATTCTGAACTGAATATTGTACTCCCCACCACTGAACAAAATACAGCAGAATAAAAAGGTGGCAGGTGTTATCATAGGTACTAAAGAACTTTGAGTAAGGCGAGATTCTTTGATATAGTCTTCATACAAAAATTCCCTTAGAGATTCCTGCCATTATTCATCTGAAAAATATGAAACAGAAGAGTGATGTGCAAAAATGTATTTTATTTCTGAGCAGAAAGGAGTGGTAATAAGGGAGTAATTATTGACTCTAGTTTGTTACTCAAGAAATGAAGGTGTTCCACAAAGTTATGACACAATATACCAGTGTAGCAGCAACCCTGAGGAAAGATCTTCAGGTAATGAAATTTGGGACTTTTTTCCCTGTGCTCATGTAAAGGTTAAATAGATGTAGATGCCACAGTAGTCATTAAATAGGATAGTCTAGATGAAACTGGTGGTTTACAAAGTCCTCACATTGATAATACCTGACACAGTGTGCCACTCTATACTTGTCTCATTTCTTGTACCTTTTAACCTGAGACTCTTTCATTTGGCAACAGCAAAAGATAGGTAGGTTTCTATCATAAATGTAATTGAAAACTGCTGAGGATTCACCATTTTCATGTTCAATGCCATTTGACCCTACACAGAATAAAGGAATTTGAACTAGGAAGATAAGAGAATCGGATTAAAGCCTTAGACAAAGCTCTCTGCTCATATAACCTAGAAAATGCGAGAGGTGAGTTATTAATCTAAGCTAAATGAGGATTTTAGGGCTTTTACACGGGTAAGATTGATGGAAAAAATACGTAGTTTCAGGTGTTTCAAACACCCTAAAAGAGACACCTCCTTCTGTGCCCCAGTCACCTGCAAATGGAACAGAATAAATGCTGCTTCACTGTGTTTTTGTAAAATTTTATACTCTTTACAAGTTTCCTCAAGAGAATTTAAGAGGCTCTAATTTTGTAAAAAAAATATTAAAAGCAAACAACTGAATAGCAGTAAGAAAAAGACAATGGACCTCTCAGACTGCTTACAGATGCTCTCCTAAATCTTGTTTTCTTCTGCCTTACATTATCTTCCATTTCTTCTTTGCAGTGAAGGAAAAGAAAAAAAAAAAGAAAAATGCTGTCCAAGGTGCATCACCCTCGGGACAAAAAAGCCAAAACACAATGGCTCTGTGGTTTGTAATTTTTTTTGCTTGCAGCTATTGTTCTATTTCTTGTTGACACTGCATTTTAAATGCTCTAATGATGCAATTGTTCTTGAAAACTGCAGAAAAACAGACACCTTGAACAGCTAATTGGCGCCTGTGATGAAGCTAGAAACACATCTTGAACTTTTCTGTTGTTGTTGTTAAAAAGTGAGTGAGAGGGATTTGTTGCTATTAGGCCATATGAAATGCTCAGTAGCTGGCAAGATTTCACTCTTGTTAACTTAATTAATGTCTGTAATATACCTGTCACTCATCAAGCATACTGTGTAGTTATTACACTATAGATACTGTTATGTATCATTCAGTTTTGTATGCCCTGAGGGCAACTCAGTTTAGAGATTCTGCACAATTTTCTGTCAAGTTTGCTCTCAGGTTCATTGCCATTCAAAATGTATCATAACAAAATAGAGCTCTGTTATCAAAGTCCTTTTCCTCTCTGCCAGTTTTGTATTTTCCTGGCTGCTTGGTTCCTCATGAAAATGGGTATATAATCACCTTCTGCAGCTGTGTAGCCTGTTAGATTCTTGCCACCTTTCCACGGTTTCTTTGATAAATGTAATGAAAATAGTTCCATTTGCATTATCACTGTGGTACTATCATCCCAATCATCTACAGCACTATACATAACTTATACATAACTAAACCCTTAAGTTTTCTCCTTTCCCTTCTGAGTTTTACTAAAAATAAATGCATGTAGTCAGTTAATACTGAGCTCTCATTTCCAGCTAAGAGACTGTAAAATCAAATATAATTCACACCTTTCTGCCCCATGGTTTTATTATATTAAATATAATTTCTTCAATGTTTAGCCAATCTTTCCTCTTGCCTACCTATACTCCTCCATTCTTCCTATCCTTCAGAAGTTTCCCATGCATAAAAGGGGAGGGGAGGGGAGGATTTCCATACATAAGAGTTTCCTAGCTCTGTATCTGCTTTTTTTACTGTTACAGCACACTTCAAAATTATGTTTTGATTTTTTAGCTAAGAAGTAGAATTTCAATTTAGACACTTTAGTATAAGAGTTACTGATATAACCCAGAAGTTTACATTTCCATTAGGAGACTACAAATGGAGACTACAAAGAGATGAAGCTGTACAAATGTCAACTACCTTGTTCTAGTCTTTTATCATATAAAACATGAGTGTATATATATCACGTAATAACCTTATTAAACTTGGTTGAAGACAAATATAATCTTCTTTTGTCTAATCAATTTTAAGAATTATTTTAAAATCCTATTAAATATTTTCATTTTTTAAAATGAATGTTATTATATCACAGGTGATTAATTAACTGTACATCTGCATAAAAATGTACAACACTGTTATAAATATGTATCTTAAAGTATATTAAGAGAAAAGTATAAACATAAGGATTTCGTTTACTTTAAAAATACTTTTAAAAAAATCTAATAGACTATGCTGTTGTGTGTCTTGATATCAAATTATACACATAATACCAAATTATTCTATTTAGCATCTTCAGAATTTAACAAATGAGGGCAGAATTCTTTCTCCTGTAGCATTATGACTTTTGCAGAGTGTTCAGGAATGCACCCCAGGGAAGAAAGATGTTAGATACAATGTCTGTTGCTTTGATGGTCGCCCTGACCTATCAAGAAAAAAGTAGTCTTCCACATCTTTATTTTATTACTTTTTTATGGACTTAATAAAGAACAAGTATTCTGTCCTGGGGAGATATTTAATGGCCTATTTCACTTCAAGAGATGTACCTGATGCCTCCTTGGGATGAAGAAGATTCAGAGATAAAAGACAAAAAATTGCATTAAATGGAACCTGGGGTTATTCTTGGGAACAATGGAAAGGTTTCATGACAACTTTTTTGAAGGTAAGTGATAGAAAGGGCTGTACATATGAAAGACGCACCCAGGGAGGGAAATTAGGGTGACATTCCTCCATTCTGAAGCTGTCTAATGAGGTCAATAACATTGTTTTATCACTCAAGAATGGCTGCTATGCCTAGTTTAAAAATTTGTGCTTTCAAATACCTTCTGATCTTTCAAGCAAAGCATTACACAAGGATCTGTCTTTTCCTCAGAGGCTTTATGCAAATCTTTCACATTTCGACAAGTGCAAATGCAGGAAAAGTGTGTGTGAGAAAGACCAAATCTAAATTTGACACCTGAAACAAAAGTTACGTATTGTAGATATTCAACTTTTCTGTTATAGGGTGCATTTTTAAGGAATCATTATTTGTGGATTTCAGATGGAAAAAATTATTTTACTTTCAAAAGCAAGCAAAATTAAATTTCCTGTACAGAATAACAATTTTTTAAAAAGGAACAGATTAAGGTATTAGGAAAGACAATATTGCACATCAAAATTGATGTAATTTGGTGCTGTCATTATTTCAGTTTATTCAGAGGAGTTCTAATTCAGGATTTTTTAATGCAGTTAATAGATGTATTTTTAGATGAGAGTTCATAATACTAGAAACAGCACATGATGCTAACAACAGATTTTTCCTTTTGAATATTGCTATCTATTACAGGAAAGAGAAATTCTTAGTATAATAAAACTACCCTTGTCTCCAATAAATATATATAGTTGCTTACATATACACACCTCTACATATATAAAAAGAAGTATATAGATGTACATGAATACAGATAATTCACCAAAGGAAAATATTTATAGCTGCAGAAGAAAGAAAAAAAATCTGTCTCATAAGCACTTTGAACTGTTAGCAGTATTAAAACAGTCACAACTCAAATTTTAAAAATAAATGGATGTGTTACCTGGCTAGACATTCTAATGCTAAGTTTGCAACAGCACAAACACTGAGTAATCTTCACTCTGAATAGCTACCTTTTAATCTACAGAAGGTACACAGAATTCTCATTTTTGATGGAGGCAAAAGGTCTAGGGCAGAGCAGCATCATTCCATCTATTATAATTATCTTTTGTATTGAAATCTCATGCAGTCCGCTAGAACAACAGTGCTACACAGAGGCAAACACTGAACATCATATACCTTTATCTCACAGAAATTGTATACCTTTCCAGCCTCCTGTTTACAAATAAATTTAATTTGATTCTTCTAGTTTGATAGGCTATCTTGCACAGAAAACCGAAATTTTACGTCACCTGTAGAGACACAACAACTAAACCGGTCATTGAAAACAGGTATTTATTTTGCAAGGAGACTAAAACAGTGAAATATGCAACATGTAGCAGTATAAAAATACTTCATTATTTGCCTTCTACTTTTATGATGTTCAGAATATGAAATTTCAAATATTAATTGTTGACCTCAACATGACGAAGCCATAAGCATTTACCTGTTCAACAAAAAACACACTAATATAAAGAGGGAAATCACTTCATCTATTACATTTTATTATTTCTGTATTGTATTGCATTGTACTGCAAGATATGATACATCATAAATTCAAAGGATCATAGAATGTTTTGGGTTGGAAGGGACTTCAAAGATTATCTTGTTCTCAACCCCCTGCAATGGGCAGGGACATCGCCCACTAGAACAGGTTGCTCAGAGCTCTGAGGCAGCCTGTGGTTTTGTGTGCAAAGCCTCCACATATGGGGCATCCACAATTCTCTGGGCAACATGTTCCAGTGACTATCCATCCTCATGTCAAATACCTTCTCTCATCTGCTCTAAACCTGCCTTCTTTCAGTTTGAATCCATTCCAGTCCTGTCCTGCCACTGCACACCCTTAGAAAAAGTCCCTCTGTCTTACTTGTAGGTTCCCTTCAGGTACTAAAACTCTGCAATTAGGTCACCCTGAAGCCTTCTCTTTTCCATGCTAACAATCCTAATTCTCTCGGCCTTTCCTCATAGGAAGCATTCTCCATCTCTCTAATCATCTTGGTGGACCGGTAGCCCTCCTCTGAACTTGTTCCAACAGGACCAAGTATTACTGCTGCTGGGGACTCCAGAGCTGGATGAAATACTCTGGCTGGGTTCTCACCAGAGCAGAGCAGAGAGGCAGAATCCCCTCCCTGACCCTGCTGCCCACACTGCTCTGTGTCCTGCAGCCCAGGACACATTTGGCTTTCAGGGCTGTGAGCGCACATGGCTGGGTCATGTCCAGCCTGTCACCCAGCAACATCCCCAAGCCATTCTGAGCAGGGATGTTCTCCATGTGCTCATCCCCAGCCTGGGCTGATAGTGGGGGTTGCCCTGACCCAGGTGCAGCATCAGCATTTGTTCTTGTTGAACCTTGTGAGGTTCCTATTGGCCCACTTCTCCAGCTCATCAGGTCCCTCTGGATCGCATCACATCCTTCAGATGTGTCAACTGCACCACTCAGCTTGGTGTCATCTGCAAATTTGCTTAGAACGAACTCAATCCCTTCATCTGTGTCTTTAATGAATATATTAAATAATACTAGCACCAATATGGATGCTGAGATATACCACTTTTCAGTGATGTTCGTCAGAATTCTGAGGTGTTGACCACTACTCTATGGATGTGACCATTCAAGCACTTATCCATCTAACAGTTCACTCATCCAATCCCTCTCCCCCCAGTTTAAAGAGAATTATGCTGCATATTGGCTTATCTAAACCGTATTCATGTGTGGTGATAGCCACATCAAATCTTGATTCAAGAAAGGGTGGAAAATTTAATGTAATAGCAAACCGTAGAACACCGAGAGGGAAAATACCTTCAAAACTAAATATGTTCTCTAAGCAACAACTTCCATGCAAGATAGAGTTTAGAACGTAAACTACAAACACTTGGTGTCCATTTGTATGATACATAAGTACTCCTTCTCCCTCCTTCCAAACTGTTTTGATGCCTTTCTTTTCATCAGCCAGGCCCTTCAAAAGGCCTTCCACAAGAATGATGAATAATGTGTAATCTGTAAAGAACTACTTCTTCCAAGCAAAAAATCTGCTGATATACATGAGTTAGAGAAAATGAGAGCATTATATTTAAATCTAGCATGTATTTCTGATATAGAACTGCAAACAGTGTCACAGAACTAAACATACATATTAACACCATGTTTCCTTATATTCACTAGTTGTTAAGGGCTATTAACTATTGCAGTATGCCTCACCTTTCAAATGGCTGAAATTATGCTCAGGACTAGTTTCTAGCACGTTTTACTGTTTGCTAATTTTAACAAAAAAAACCTAAAAAAACTTCTTGGAGCAGAGGCTTTATCTGTAAATGCTGCACATGCTCAAGCTAATCCAAACCCAAATGTATACTGATTAATGACATAATAAATTATTACATTTTTAATTTACTACAGTAGGTTGGTATCAGTTTCATTTTCCCCTCTCCTTCTCCACTGCAGCAGGATGCAGAGGAGAATTGAAGGCACTAGAGGCAAACATCATGGGTTGAGATAACACCACCTTACTGGAAACAGCAATGGGATAAGAACATGAACTGAAAGAGCAACAATGCTAATGACAGAGGGTACAAAAAAGAAACAATTCACAAGGAAACCCCTCAACAATAGCCAATACCAGCCAGCTCCCTTAGCCACATTTACTCAGCCACAGGAAAAGTCCCTTTCCCTGCCCCAAGCAAAGCCATGAGGTGATATACAATAACCTCTGTGTCCTAGCCCTGCCCCATCCTGGCTACTGTATAAATTAAATTAACCCTTTCTTAGCTGGAATCAGGACAATAACTTAAGTAGAATAATTTTCTGTTTCTTCCTCAGTGAAGAAGTCTCACAAAGTTTCACATGCTGTTTTTCACTATAATCATTGTGTTTACATTTTACTCTAAAAAAGAATTTAGAGAAAAAAAGAGCAAGTGGTATTTGACTTTAGTTTTATTTATGTTTCTTTGTGTGCTTTTGTGTGAAAATAAATTTATGTCAATACACTTACAATAAAAGATGATGCTTCTTTTCTTTATGGCCACTGTATCAACAGCATTCTATCGCACAGCACATGGGCTTTAAAAATGGGGTTATAATGAAATAGATACAGTCAGACTGAGCAGGCAGATAAAGGGAGGGTGAACTCCCTTTACAGCATCCTTCAAATAGTAATCTTTCCTAAATTAAAAAATTACACAGAAATCTGCACCCATCTCAGAATAAATATACTTCGAACTGATTATAAAAGCTCATGGACTAGTTTTCTGTCAAAACTCATCCCTTTTACAACAATGCATTGAGTGTAATTACTTTTTTCCTTAAGTAGAATGATCCTAAATAGATAATTGATGTATATCTTTTACTTTGTTTAAAATATTTTAAAAATTTGACAAAATATTTTGCCTATTATTAAATGAACAGTATATTAAAACATACCAAATGTAGCAGTTAATAAGTGATGGAAGACTTCATGTATTCTAAGCAGGTAACAATATTTTATTCCTTACATTCTGGATCGGAAACATGTTGGTGGTCAATTTGTATTCAGTCCACTCTTACATGCTGGGGTTTTTTTAATAGTATTCTCATTATTTGAATATTTTTGATTTTTTAGCAAAACAATTGTGAACAAAGACCTTGTTCCACAAAAGGCCAGGTACTATTCTGAAATTTCAGAATTGCTTTGAATAGAATAGAGGACACAATTCAATAACCAGAGAAAGCAAAAATAGGACAGAAAACAGCACCAATCAGAGAAACTGGAGGATCATTTTGAAAAAGGAGAAAAGACCTTAAAATCATCTTTTGAAAAAGGCCTTCTAAAACCATAATAATTTAAAATAATCAATGTAAAACAAAAGTAAAGAGAATAACATTAATTTCTAATCCTATTTCCATGTCACTAATAATTATATTTAAATGTGACTAAAATCCAACCTTAATATATGAATGGACTCACGGTATCTAAATTTCATAAATACAGATGTGATATAAACTACTCTTAAAAAAAATCTCCATGAAGACCTACAGACAAACACTTTATTTCCACTTGTTGATCACAGAAAACTCAGGTCACTTACTGATAAATTTTGAAATAGCCATTTACAAAGTTTTAAAATGTTTCACCTAATTTATGTCAAAATGTCAAAATTTGTGGGTGGGATGAAACACCTAATCTATAGGTTTGACCACATCAGTCTGATTTCTAAGCAACAAAAGTAAAGCAAAAAATCATTAGGAGTATTACAGTTCTTTGAAGAGATGAAATCAAAGTAATATAAGGAATTAATAGGAAAAGATAGAAATGTACTCCTACAGAGATTGTTTTTTTCAGCCACAAATATTGACATAGCTGGATTTGGATTTTGTTTTACAGAGAAGTATACAACAATTAGGTGGTTTTTTCCCAGCACAATTCCATTTGTGGACAAAAAAGACAATTCTAGATACACATCCTCAAGGATAATTGATTTACAAATTTTGTGATTTTTTTTCTAAAATAAATACTAGCTTTTTATCAGCTCTGATCTATTAGAATTACACTATTGCTTTAGACTTCTCCCTACCATGAAAAGGAAACAATTGTGAAAGCTTTGACACGAGGTCTTATATTTTATTTCTTTTTTCTTAAACAATTAGTTATTATTATATTTGCACTTCCTATAGACACTTTCGGAGACTTCAGAGAATTAAGTAAGAAACTAATTTTTGGATACGTTTCAATCTATCTCATGAATTTTATTATGAGTATTTCACTGCAAAGGACAAAGACATCCTCTAATATACATGACACTTGCACCTTTAATGAAGCTTTATCACTACGACTCATTTTTCTTCCAAAGGGTTAACATTTCATTGTGAAGAATTAAATTGCTCCTACTAATAAATAAAAGTTTCTTGCTGAGTCCAGGAAGATGACACCAGTCTATCCTGATTTGTCTGGTGGAGCTAAGTTAACCTTTATTATAAATATTTTCTGATAATATCATCAGTTCTATGTGAACAATTCATGAACACAAAATTTGGAATTTTTACACTTTCATATGAATGCCTCCCACCATTTAATCAGGGAATATAGTATCATGCAATTTGCATGGGTAAACAAAGCCATGTGAATATTCATGACTAATTAATGTACTTTTTTAAACTTTTATTGTCTTTTCATATATAATCCAACAGGCTAGGCAACTCATCACATATGTGATCCAAAGGTAATTGAAAAGCACATTTGGAATAAGTAAGTTAAAAATAAATTTGCAAGGCCTATGTAAACAGTAGCACTCTGTTGTGGACTCAAAGACCTTGCACTATATTAAATGTATTATGAAATAAATTTATATGAAGTGACTGTTACATCTTGTTCTATTCATTCCAGACTATTTCACTTTTGCTATGAGCATCTGAATACCACTGAAAATAAGAAGCTATATGAGTTACCAGCTGGTATACATAGTGGTTTGCTAACAGACATGCAAACTGAAAGTTACCACAGGTTTTGTGTCCTCTAGTTATGTATACCTCTCCCATTTTACAACAAACAAACAAAAACCCCAAATTACAGTTTGTCTAGTTCAGATAGAGTACAAAAACTGGGAAAAGTTCCACCTGCCTGCTCAAGTGACTGCTTTCTTTTTTTACCTAATCTACAAGCCACTGTGGTGCTTCCCAGCAAATCTAGAAATCCTGTATTTTTCAAAAATTATTTTCTCATTTTGATAGTTTACCAAACCCCCACTCCACTGCCTTTTCTGCGATTAACTTCACCTTTCTGGCTCTCATATGCTGTCAAGTATCAAATACTGACTAAATAAAAAGGACTTCAACATGCACAGAGAATGTGCATGATCTACGAGCATTTCAGAACTGTAGATCGGTTTTAATGTTTTTGACTTATATTTCTACACCACCACCCAAGTTCACATGTAAGTATAGTCTCAAGAAATAAATACATAATTCATATAACTATTTTCTGCTAGAAATTAGTAGTAATAAATTGAAAAAGGAAACAAAAGGCATATTGACAATAGTTGGGTATTAACAATGCTAATACCATTTTTACCAACTATAAATGGAAAATATAAAATAAATTAAAGCACAACTTGCAGAAGTTACTAAGATGTGTGCCTTCAACTCTGAAAAAGACAAAACTTACAATATAAAATGTCCATTCAAGATCTTAAATTTACACACTCAGAAAGAGGGCATTAAACTAGGCATATTTTTATATAAATTGCATAGAGCCATGAAAAAGTGTCAGAAATTATTATCTCTCATAACCCGAGAAGATGTTGGAACTGAAAAATTGTCTTTCTGTTTTATTAACTAAATTACACTCAGAATCACAGAATCATGGAGTGGTTTGGGTTGGAAAGGACTTTAAAGATTAAACACCCTCCACCATGATCAGGGATACCACTCACTAGACTAAGTTGCAGACAGCTCCATCACTCCTGGTCTTGAACATTTTCAAGAACTGGGGAAACACAATTTCCCTGGGCAACTTGTTCCAGTGCCTCACCACCCTCACAGCAGAGAATTTCTTCTTGACATCTTACCTAAAACTTTCACCTTTCAGTTTAAAGACATACTCTTGTCCTGTCACTACAGATCCTTGTAAAATAAGGAAGCCTTCAGCCTTCTTGTAAGCCCCCTCTAGGTAAAAAGACTGCAATAATATCTCCAGAGAAATTTCTCTTTCCCAGTTCTCTCAGGCTTTTCACATAGCAGAAGTGTTTCAGCCCTTGGATCATCTTTGTAGCCCTCCTCTGGACCTGCTCTTCAGGTCTCACAAGAGCAGAGCAGAGTAGATCACGTCCCTTGTTCTGCAGGCTGTGCTGCTTTTGATTCCACCCAGGATGGATTTTGCACTCGGGGTTGCAAGTGCACATTGCATGGTCATGTTGAGTTTCTCGTTAACCAACAGTCCTGAGTTTTTCTCCCCAGAGGTGCTATCGATGCATTCTCAGCCCAACCTGCATTTTAGCTAGATGATGCCCCCTATTCAGGTGGAGGACTTTGCACCTGGCCATGCTACACTTCCTGAGGTGCACACAGGCCCATATCTCACACCTGTCAAGGTCCCGCCGGATGGCAGCCCTGCCCACCAACATGCTGACTGCACCACACAGCTTTGTGTCATCAGTGAACTTGTTGCAGGTGTGCTCAGTCCCACAGTCCATGCCAACAACAGAGACACTAAATTCTGTCCCAAAAGGAAAAGCTATCTGGTGTCAAAGAAATCTCCAAACCTTCTGGTTTATAATTTAAAATAAATGGGCATTTTGTACTGAAGTCAGTTTTGTAGAGTAATTAAATGTTTTTAACTGAAATTAACTGTATAACTTATTTGCATAAATGGTGCTGTGAAGCAATTTCAGTGTACCTGAGGGACAAACACACTGTTATTTCATCAAAAACTTAGCATGCTTTACACACAGGTATAAGGCTTATAATGTTAATACTGTTACCATGCCCCAGACTGTGATATAACCAAGATTAGCTCAGTTGAGGGTAGCTCTACAAATTGTACCAAGCCATATGTGTAGTATAACTGTGATGTGTTAATAGCAGCTCAGAGAATGGATATCAAAACAGAAGTCCTGATTCCTTTCTCCAAATTCCCCCCTTATCTTTAATATGTGAGAGAAATATTTCACCTTCTTTCCTAGATTTAAGTTCTCAATTTTGCCTCAGAATAGTCTTTCCCTTCTTTTTACCCTAGCTGTATGCTCAAGAGGATCAGCATGAAGTCTCTGGCATTGCTCTATCCTCCTCAAGGCTAAATGCTGAAGTTCTCTAAAACAGAAGTAAAACAGAATTTCACTTCTCTCACTCAAAAAGTACATAACTCTTGGCTAATTTATGAATGTGCTACTTAAAACAACTGAATATATTTTAAAATACCACAAATTTTCAGCTTACTAACGGCATCTGTGGAAATATATACAATTAAGATTAATTCATTCCAATGCAACTGATTCGTGTTCAGTTGCAAAATATTTATTGGCTTACAGACTTTTCCTGTGGCCATGCAGAAGTTTGTTCCATTGTTCTTGAAACAAATAAGAATGACATTGGAAATGTTTTCCTTTCAACATTTTAGAGAAAAGCTGTTGAATCTGAAAAAGAACAGGCTTGATAACCAGACCTCCTTGTTTTCACTCTGTATCCCTGAGGCATATTACCGATCCAGATTCTTATACCTACTTAAATTACTCTTTCAAGATGTCTTTAGTTTACACTTTCCAACTCTAATCCACATTAAAATAACACTAGGTTTAGATAACTCAGAGAACATTAGATCTTTTTATATACACTTATTTACATCTATATTTACACTTATATTTGAGCTCATAGGATTAAAAGCTTCATGAATAAAGAGCCTGTCAGTCATAATTATGGACTACTAATCTTTTTCAAAACCAAATGGCTGAGTCATGAAAAAAACAAAGATTTGTTTTAGGATAACAAGATCTGCAGTACAGTTCTCGTAAGTCTCAATCATCAGCAGCGAAATAATAATGTAATTTCTATTCTTCTTAATCTTGCTAAAATCTTGAATTATGTTTACTAGACTAAAAAAAAGACCCATCAAACCAAGCCTTTGAAATTATTTCTGCAACAAGGATAGTAACAACAAAACCAGAGTTCATTAGTGTAAGAACAGATAGAAGATTATCGTGGCATAGTAGGCAGAAAAGTGCTTCAGATAAATTCACTAACAGAGCACATGACCCGCTTTATTTTAATCATTGTGACAAAATTTGCAAGATGAATGTAACAGAAAAACTTTTATATAAACTATAAATATTGGGTTTTACCTAACTAGATAACTACTCTCTGAGGAACAAATTACATGTTCACATTAGAACCACACAGAGGATCCAGTGATCCCTGCTGACTGGGACCATTCTCATAGTCATCTATCCAGTTGTAAAGTTCTTATTTTTCTCTCACTGCTAATTAATGTTTTCATCTGCATTAACCAATGGACAGATATTGTGTCTACAGTACTTAGGAAATGCAGTAGAGAGATAATTTTGCAAATTAATGAAATAATTTTTTTTTTGGTGAATACTTCATAGCATTATCCATTAACAAATCAAAACCCTGTCCCTGCTTTTTGCAGTTTTCTGTTTCTCAGTTAGTTTTGCATATGGCCATGGACTTCTGTTATTCCTGTTCCAAGAACTTAATGTATCAGTTGTTTCAGGAAAGTGATAAAGAATCAAAATTTTTCTTTGGATTCTGGGCGGTTTGTATGAAAAATCTAGCAACGTGTTTAATCTTCTTAGCATTTTATCATAAACACAAATGAAAAATAAAATAAGAATTCCAATTCAACACCATATCACCTCTTTATTTGTTCAACTATTAAGATCAGAAACACAAGATAAGAAAACTTCAGAAAGGAAAAATACGTTTAGCAAGAACAAATAATAAGCAAATTGGAAGACCAACCATTACTCAGCAGATCTATCAAAATCTTTTGCCATGGTAGATTACAGTCCAAATGCCTCACTACTCCAAAATGTCAAATGACTTTTGGACAGCACTCCACTAGCAAATGTCCTCTGTTTGAGAAACAGGCAATAGCTATACAATGCAATTCTTCACTGCAAGGAAAAAACCAACAAAACAAACCAAAAAATACAAAAAAAACCCCAAAACCAAATCAGACAAAAACAAACAAAAACCCCACAGTTTTCTGTACCTTGTTTTTAAAAAGAAATGGTGCATGCCTAAGTAATAGCAGGATATGGGGTACCCAGGTTATTAAAATAGCCAGAAGGAACAATTTTGTGTAATCTAGAAGATAAAAGACCAGGAAATACTAGATACTTCTTTGTCCTTCAGACACCAAAGGTACTTAATATTATTCTATTTCTGCAAGACTAAATAAGAAAAAAATTGGTTTACATTTTAAACAAAATTCTAAAGTTGCATTAGAACTAGGAATTTTTTTTCCAAAAGACTGAAATCTGAATAGACTTCCAAAGGACAGTTTTAAAAAACAAGCAATAAGCCTCTGAATTGGAATCCTACCACAATTACATTGCTACATCTCAAAAGTTTTGATTCAAGCAGATTCCTTCTCAGAAGCAATATCCTTTTATGGTAAGGACATAGAATTTCAGTGTTCTTTTCATTTATTGTCCAATAAGTCATTATGTTCTAGGAAAAAAACCTGCTGCTTTTTGTCTATTTGTTGCTTGCTTTTGATTTGGTTTGGCTTTTGTTTTTACTCTGATAGATCTCCAGCAGTTGGAAAGAAATTCAGAACTCTGTGGTGAGATTATGTATTGTTTAACATAATTTACATGCAAAGTTCTGAATGAATAATTTCAAAAAACTTTGTTTTATAAGAAGAAAGTAATTTTGGTCTATCTAGTTACTTGAGAAGAGTTTGTGTGCAAGTTGTCTCAGTATTTCCATCCACTCTAAATCTTTCTCTGAATTATTTTTCCTACTCGATTGCAGCTGGAGTCACTAGAATCCCATTTAACAAACCATTAAGGCTAATGAAGTCTTTGGAACATTGTGAGCTTTGCCCATCTAAGAAAGGGTAATTGCTATAGTTCTGAAAATGGAAGTGGATTCTGAATAATGATAAACTTCAGAATTCCTGATTGTATTTCAGAAGTGAGAACCTCTAGAAATCCATTCTACCCAAAACAGTTATGAGGCATTGAAAGTCACTTGTCCAGCCTTAAAGAATTTATTTGAAATGAAATTCTGTACATTTTGTGCTAGTTTTGAGACAGAACAGGAAAAGGAGTTTGCAGGTATAATACATGTGAATATATTAATAACCTTTAATATTTTCTTATATTCTGGATATCATAAAATCTAAGATAGTAGACTATGAACATAGCATATCCAAATTTTAGAGCATAGTATGCAATATTGCAATATGGGATTCCACAACATAATAACCATTTGTAGGCGGAAGTGAAAATGAAACCTCGAATTCATCGCTAGGTGGAAAAATACAAAATTTCTATTTATGAACGAACACTTTCTTACAATTGTAGCCTTGGCCATCAATAATAGTACTAGAGAGCTGCATAGAAATTAACCATTAATGAAGTTTGCAAAAAAATTATTTCTTCTTTATCGTCCTGACAACAACATTCTTACTCTATTGCTTATTCTATACTAGAGTAAATTTTAACATGAAGAATATGGAGCTTTAAATTCTCATTTTCTCATATGGACCATTAAATGAGAGTGGTTAAAAAAATTAGAAATTATATGAATTGTTAGGCTTGCTTCCTATTGTTGTGTCATAAAGAATATAGGTTTGATATGTCTGAATTTCAGTCAGACTACTTTTATCTCCCACAGGTACACACTTTCAAAATTTTCAAGCAATGCAAGCAGCATAGCCTCAGAAGGTATTTGAAGAGGAGACAATAAAGTCCATAAAGAGTTTCTCTCATGAAGAGATAGTCTGACACATAGAATATACAAGTCAGAATTTCACAAAATAGCATGATGAATGGAGCACATTTATGGAAGTTACATAGTTAAAATGCAGAGTTGATCATTGCTATTAAGCCTAAACTACTGGTATTTAGATTCGTTTAAATGCTGTACTTAGCAGGCAAACCTCAAATGAAGAAAACCAGTGGCACTTGTTTGTCTGAGTTAATGATAAGGAGTAATTTCTGAAAAGATACTCTATTTTAAAAAATATCTAACTGAAATTAAAAAATTAGAGTCTTAAGGTAAAATTAAGCTTTTGATCATGCAAGAATTTAGTATGAATAAATTATTTTCTCATATGAATATGTCTTTTCCTGAAATGCATTGAAGAAATGTGTGTGGTACCGTCAAATCCATTAGAACACTTCTAAAATTAAGAAAATAATGTTTTAGCAGGATTTGATAAATATCAAAATGCTGGAAAGCTGCCATGAAGTTGGAATTCATGCACCATTTCCCCTTGCTTTGGTATCTGGCAATTGGTAAAATTGGTACCTTAAAGCTAAATAGTATCACTTAGCAACAGTAGAACTTACACACACCTCACCGTGTGCTTCAGGAAAAAATCAAAGAGGTGATCTCTTGCTCTACACATTAAATACATTACATCTGATAATAAAAAAGAGTATATCACAAACTAAACTGAGCACTAGCTACATAACTCCTAAAATAGCTTTTTAGTCATTGAAGGTTTATATTTGTGAAGGAATTTTGTTGTAAACAGTACTAAAGGGAACGATTTTCAGTAATTTGGTTTGAATCAAGCTTCTGTCAAATAAATTCTTTAATATTTTGCTTTTGTATATCTACGTTTTTCCAAATATCAGGTTGATTTTTTCATAAATAAATTTTTCAACTGCTCAGTAGTCATTGATGTACTGTTTATGATCCCCTGGCTGAAAGGCCTACATTTAATCTAGCAGATAAAGAATTATTCTTACTAGTTTCTTCAAAGCTATTGATTGTATATAACCATTTCAGAAAGGATAATTAAAAAAACCAAACATACGAACCAAAGAACCCCCATCCAAACAGAAACCCCACCAGAACCCTGTATATATATTTTCTTTTCTCACTACCAGAAGCTGAAACAGCCTGATAAAATTTGGGTTCCTATTGTCTACTATTTGTACTATCATAACGTTAAAATATAATATTATGTTTTGTTATGTAAGTTACAAATAGTTTTTATGGATTAAAATGCTCATTCACCACCACTTTTGAAAGTAATTGATAGCCTCACTTGTCCAGCTCAGCCTGCTAACAAAAGGTTTTAGAAATTGAAGAGTTTTTCCTTTGTCTTTACTCTGGCTCTTATTACATGAATAGAAGCTTATCCAGCAAAATGTTGCTTGACCTAAATCACTGTTATCTGAAGTAGCTTAAGATTGTGACACAACATAAAGTTCTTAGTAAGTCAGACAATGTCGTTAATTGGATTCACAGGGATCACTGCTGTTTCTCAATCACTCCAGCATACAGAATACAGTATATAGGTTTTTCTTATACACTAATCCCGGATGTCCTCTTTTATTCCTCTTATTCCTAAAACTAAACTAAACTAAACTAAACTAAATAGATTTTATTCTGCACGAAATTTATATCAGTCTGGTACATTTAAACTCAAATTTTACACTCAGCTAAGAATACACCAATATATATATTTCTAAACCTTTTAAGGAACTTGTTATACAAGTGATACAAGAAGTGGATTATACAAGAAATGGACGTATAAATGTGAATGAGAGAGCTTCAATAACATTTCCTTAATTGTCATTTGTTCAAAACAAAGACTTGCTGGAAAGCTTTCTATAATCACAGGACTAAAGCAAAAACAACTTATTCTTGAGGTTCTCTCTTAATTACTTTAATAGTTACCTACACTTGCACCAAGTTCTCTTGTAATGCACACTTTTAGTTTAACATTATTCTCTGATCTCACTGCTTCAGGATCATAGCAAAATAAAGCAGCTGTGCCACACTTAATAGTATCTTTTTCAGCCTTCACAATTCAATGCCCAAGAGCAAATGTCAAGGTTTCATAACATTCATACTAGTAATTCAGTTTTCGGGGCATTAAAATTGATTCTACTAATTCTGGCATAGCAAAATCTGGCATGATCCTTATCGCCTTTCCCTCAAAACCTTTACAACACCAACAGCAGACCACAGAGAGGTTTTCTGTAATAAAAGTTCTGCTTAAACTGTTCAAAGTACAATATTTCAAACTTTTCTCACAAGAGGTTGTGCTTGACAAGATCATGCCTTTACAACAACTTCAAACAGATCCCATCTATAAAAAATCTACTTCTCCACATATATATTCCCCTAGGCACAATAGCACTAAAGAAGACAAAAACAAAGCAAAAACAAGAAAAAAAAGTGGACAAGGAAATGCTGTTACAGAAATTCAATCTTGCCTTTCCACGGACTACCTTCTCTGAGATTCACAGACATATGCAAAAGAAAATGTTGCTCTAGTATTCTACGCTAATTATATACAGGCATCTCAAAAGGTTAGATGAAGAACTTGTCAAGCACACATATTTAATCATTTGTGTTTTAACTCAAAGAACACTTGGACACATTAACTTTTTTTATAACTGTGTGTTTTCTGAGTGACTCCAGTTATACTAGGAAAACGAAGAAATTCTATATAATTGTACATAATCATTGAAATTTACTCCAGGTTCCTAGGGTAATAAGAGGACTTTTAAAAAAAAATATACACTCTATGGCTAATTGACTGAGTTTGTTTCTCCTACAACTGAAAGTGTCTGTAGGAACTCCTGAGTAACATCACCTATTATTGTAGCACAATTAGTGCTGTATAACGGTGATCTCATAAAATTGACTTTTCCCCACATTTAGTCATATGCCTGTGATTTCAAAACCTACTCTTGAAATTCAGATACAAATACTATGAGCATTTCTAGCAGCCAATCACACATGAAACAAGAGAAAGCAATGTGAAAAGAGTAATTTCTTAATAATACCTTGAATACTAGATACTATGACATAATTGCCTACAGAACAGAAACCTGCCAGCTATTACTCCATTTTAACAGTTTTTCTGCTAAATTTAAGAGGGTATGTTTAACTGAAGCCCATCCAAGATCCCATTATGAAAATGGGAAAACGAATTGACCTAATTTGATAACAGTAAAAATAAACATAATTTTTTCCCATGTTCGTTCCTTCAGAACAATACAGAAATTTAAGTTACCATACTTTAGAAATATTTGGTGATATTTACTTTATGAGCATAGCTTTTACATCATTGCTATTTATTTTCTTGTGTGTCACTGAAGACAAACGTACTTTTGTAGGTCCAGGGCACAGTAATTAAAACATCTTAAAAATTGTACCAAGTAAGTATTTAATGAATCTTCTTTTTCAGCACTGACAAAAAATATTTTTCCCGTTGGTCTTACAAAGACAAATATAAAGAAATCACAGCAGCAATTCTTATATTTCTTCGTATTTGTGACACTTCTACTCAATTCTTAACTCCAGTGAGGACACTGAAAATTTTCTGGAGTCAAGTTCACTACATTTTAAATTGTGTAAGCTAAAACTGTATCTTCTCTCAAAGACAGCTTCTCACATAACTTAAATAAACAAAACAAATCAATTAAAATTACTTAAAATTTTACTACATTTTGATTATTGGATGCATTTGTTAAAAGTAGTGTTAGTTTATCTATAATGTATTGTCATAGCCTAAGACTTCAGATTGTTGCTTAGAATTGTTGATTTCTGGCTGGTGTTACCGTTCTTCAGTTTTACATTCTGCTATGTCCCAAAAGCTTAGAACAATCAACAGGAGCAAGCAAAAATAGCATTAGAATAATTACATATTAAGATTTCTCCCTCTTAAGAAAGCCAAAAGGAATATTATCTGAGGTATCTTAGTATATAAAAGAGACAATCTGTTAAATATAACTGAATATGAATCATGTTCCTCAGATGGCACAAATCTTTATCAGATTTTCCTCTATGCTACCCTGAAGGCCCCTTTCTAATCAATTCATACTAAAAAAAAAAGCAGAAAGATCTTTACAAAGGAAACTGAAATTAAGGCTTAATTTATGAGTCCTCGCAAAAGAAGAAGAAATCCATCTTCATTAAATAGACTATAGTCTATATAAGCACAAAAAATAATTTCATTAATCATAAAATGAGGTGATCTTAAAAACTTCACTTAAAACCTTTATCTGATGCTTTTAATCTCCTCTAGATGAGTTCTCCCACACACTCTAGCAATTATCTACTGCAAACAGGGCATGCATTGAGATGAATATCTGAAATACTGTTTAATCTGTCTTTGTATGCTGGAAACCCCTGGAGACAGCATTGCACTCTGTAAAGAATAAAGGTAACTGAGGTTCAAGTCCACTCAAACTTTTGGAGACAAACATCTAACATTTCTTTATGACCTAGCCAATGACAGTGTCTGTAGCAACTAGACCGAGAGAAGGCTATCTACTCAGCAGAGATTGTTTTAAAAATAAATTCTGAGTCAGTGGGAACCAATATTTAGGTCTATCCTTAACTTAAATGGTAAAAAAACTATTTTTGCACACCCATCCCTTTATTGTTTATTGAATAAAACATATTAAAAAGACTTCATGCATAGAGTATGTGTCTGCAACATACTTTAAAACTAATTGGTTTTCCTACATCTTAGTCATGTGACAAACTAGACATCTCTTACTATCTGGAGATATGCATATTTCAGCTGGGTAATAGGGGTGAGGAATAAAGGAGACAGATTTACTCTGAGTTGCAGTTTCAAAGAATCCTAAAGTATAGTGTTTGGACATAACAAGGAAATAAACCGGGTTTGTATTGAAGACATAAATGTTCTGAGTTTAACATTAAATTGTATTTCAGTCAGATTTATCATCGTTCCATTAAACATGGAAAATTTGTAGGTAGATTCAGTATTAATGGTTTGTCAAAATTGTATCATCAGGCCACTCCAGCATACAGGGAAGAAAATATGAAACCTGACAAATGGAGTACCATTTAATGAAGAGATTAGTCTGATAAATATAAGTGGCTGACAGAAGGCATGTCAGTGGTTTCTGGTTTTATACATGCGTACATCTTTTTCTTTAACTAATGTGGGTTAAAAACCCACATTATTTTGCTTACTGAACATGGTGGGGGTTGTTTCCTGAAATGAAAGCATTCACTCCAGGCTGCTGTATACAACTAAAAAAATTTCGTTTATTATGGTAAGTAGAAGTTTTTTGATTATTCTCCTTTTCCACATCCACTCAAAAAATACAGGATATGCCCAGCAACGCATCACAGCCCTATGTACTCAGTCAATAGAGCTGTACGCTGTTCCATACTTAGGGGCAAATATTGACTAGCTAAATTTATTAAACTTCTCAGGAAGGATTTTCATTGTTACCTGATCTGATGAAAATCCATTTCTTGAGGACATGGATAGTGAGATTAAGTGCAACCTCAAAAGTTTTTGGATGACGTCACACTGAGTGGTGTGGTTGATATTCTAGAGGAAAGAGATGCCATCCAGAGGGACTTTGACAGACTTGAGAAGTGGGCTTGTGCAAACCTCATAAAGCTCTACAAGGCAAAATTTAAGGTCCTGCACCAGTGTCAGGGTAATTCCAAACACGAATACAGGCTAGGCCATGAGTGGATTGACAACAGGCAGGCAAAAACGGACTTAGGGATAGTTGTGGATTAAAAAACTGAATACTACCCAGCAATGTGCACTTCCAGACCAGAAAAACATGCTAAGCTGTATCAAAATCAGTGTGATCAGGAGGTCAAGAGAGCTGATTCTGTCCCTCTACTCTGCTCTCAGCATACCCCACCTGCAGTACTCCATACAGCTCTGGGGCCTACAACATAAGAAAGATACAGACCTACCCAAATGGGTCCAAGAAAGTGCCAAAAAGATGATCAGAGGACTGAAGGCCCTCTCCTATAAGGACAGGCTGAAAGATTTGGGATTGTTTAGAATGGAGAAAAGATGACTGTGGACACCATTGGGAAAGATAGGAAGGCTTTCTTTATCAGGGAGTGTAGTGATAGGATGAGGGGGAATGACTTGAAATAGAAAGAGGGTAGTTTAGGATTAGATGTTAGGAAGAATTTTTCTTTACTCTGGGAGTGGTGAGGCATTGGAACAGGTTGCCCAGAGAAGTTACGGACACTCCATCCCTGGAAGTGTTCAAGGCCAGGCTGGATGGGGCTTTTAGCAAACTGGTCTAGTGGAAGGTGTCCCTATCTATAGCAGTTATTTGAAACTAGATGAACTTTAAGGTGCCTTCCAGCCCAGGCTGTTCTATGGTTCATTTTATGATTTTCCGAGACATATTTACATATCATCTGAGAAAGGATTTAATTCCTCCTTGGAAAAAATCTAACAATTAAATTTGTTAGTATGTTACACTTCCCAAAAATCATATGACAATGCACATTGCACTGCAAAGTCAGTAAGGGAAGAGAGTGTTTAAGAAATTTTTTTGTCCTTCAGGGGAGATAATACACAGTATTTTCTGTATGCAAAGTATCGCTCTTGATAATTGAAATAAATTGACACTATATGTTATATTTCAATGTAATTCAACGCATCAAACAAAGTAGACTTGGTTTAAAATGTGCATCTCCAGAGTGCCTAAAGGGGACAGTTACTACTTTTCTGCCAAACCAATTTATTCTATGCTCAAATGCTAACAAATTTCAAATGACAGCATATGCTTACAAACTCCAAATTAAAACACTGTATGTATTACTTCTAAAGACATTTATCAAGCAAATGACTGTGACTGACTGCATTTTCTTTTCCTTTTTTTTGTTTCCTTGATTATCCTCTTATTAAGTTTTCTGCAGATGTGCTTTGCACCAAAAGGGTGAACATTAATTACAGCAAAGTTTTCTATAAACATAATTTCATAAGCTGTCAGAGAAGTAATTTTGATGTTATAAACAGACTCATTGCATTTCAAATAGATTTAGGCCATCTTACTAACATATCTAGGGAAAAAAAAAGAAAATAGTGGGTTTGGAAATCAAATACAAATTTAGACATTACTGCTCATTATCTATCACAAAAAAGTATTTGAGTAACAGTATACGGAAATCCATTAGACCTGTCAATTAACTGTGTTTTTATACACTAATAGAACTTTCAATGAAACTGTATATTGTGCCTAGTGTTATGAATTGCACTTGGAGGAAGTGCAAAGTTCATGTCCTCTAAGGCTATGGGCACTGAAAAAAATAGCCAAGAATGCTTTCCTCACCCCTGATTCTTCCATCTATAACTGTATAAATCTAACCACTATGTAATAGCTTTCTCTGATACCGATAAGTAGTTTGGAGTGAAACTCCATTTATTTTCTCAAACAGTGAGAGGGAGGTCATGCACTGTTCCTTTGTTCACTGTCGGTATGTACTTCAACAGAGGCTGTACGAGGCATGGCAGGAAGAAGTTATTGGTTCATGAACCATTGCTGAGCACTGGGAAAAGATGTCAAGTCTTTTCTATGAAAATTTAATTCCATATTGGGATGGCAACAGAAATTCAGGTGATAAACATAACCAGAAACTGTATCGTGTTACAATTTGTGAATATATGTAGTATGTGAATACGTAACTTCTGAATAGATATGTTGGCATAGCTCACCATTGTATCAGGAGTAGGCTTTGCATCTCACCCTCAACCTCCTCTGGCACCTTACTGTAACTTAGAACTCCATTTTTTTCAATTGGTTTTCTTCTTGTCTGATTCATAAGCATCACTGTCTGGTGAGCTAAGAATTTCCAAGCCTCCTTCCTGGTCCCAAGAAATCCCAGATAATTCCTTTTTGGCATCATAGTTTCTCAATGCTACATTTTGACTCCTTCACTCTTAATTATACCCTTCACTCCAGAGCTCCTCTTTAGCAAACTCTTCCAAAAAACTCCAAATAAACCAGATGTAACTGGCATCTGCCTATCCAGACTAAAATTACACTGCTTCTTTAACTACATTTGGGGAATGTCAGGTAGGAAAAATTACTGCCCTGGGCCCAGTACAAGGGGACATATGACAGTCTACCCTATCTGCCATTTGCCATCCTGTTTTATCCTCTTTCCAGCACAGATCCTGAGCCAGAACTTTCCTGTGTCTGAGTAGAGAAATCCGGATAGTTCCCAAGGCCAACCTGGTAATTTCAGTAAATATCAAATGCATTCAGACATTCAAATTCTTCTTGATGGTCCCTATTAGGCATAAATCCTGGAGATATGATCAGATTTAGTTTCAAGATTGGTACTGTGAAACATCTTGCATATAACAAACTGGATCCTCTTTTATAAGGTCATCTACCTGGCAAAACTTAGGTTTATCTTCCAAACCATACGTGATTGTTTTCTCTAAAGTACTTGTTGACATGTAAAACAAAAATTCCATTACCCAGGATAATCTCTGTCAACTGTTTGAGATTTTGTATGTAGTTCACATCAGAAAAAGATCTACAAGAAAATCTGAAACCAGACAAAACCAAATAAAAATACCAGCTACAAACCCCAACACTAATAAAGATTTCTATCAATACTTTTAAAAGATCTGTTTGTGAAACAGAGTGGGTCCTGAATATTGATATTGAAGTTTGTCACATAATTAACAGATACTTTGAAAAATCACGAGCAGAAGAAAGCAAGCTTATGCCGAATATTTTTACCAGTATTTCAGATACAGAATAAAAAGTTAAGGCTGAGAATCTATGTACCTGTTCATAACTGGTTAAGAAGACTAGTTTGAAACACACCCTCTTGGAATTGTAATACACAGTGTTTTCCACCATATATGGAAGTTAGCTATTTTTCTGTACATGTCCAAAATCAGTTGAGTCCTGGTAGAGAAGTCAAGCTACCTATGTTTGCATGTTCTGCTAATAGCATGGATTCTCATTAACTTCAGTGGAAACGTGAACTAGCTAAAAACCACCATCAAATATACAGAGTTGATGCTGACAAGATTATTTTTTGGTTTAGATAACTAAAACTCCTGAATACAATCTTTTAAGTAATGTCCTTGTTTGTTCGCAAAGACAAAAACACAGTCTTATTTCTAAAGCCAGTGTTTAATGAAAATATTTTCAGCTAAACTCCAGTTCCTCATAATTCTGTATCAATCTACACTGCATTTGCTCTTTTTCCCCCTATAACTGGGATGAAAATTAAAAAATGGAGCTGTAGCTAATGAACTGTTTGTTATTGTATTTACTTGTTTCAAATACAGAAATTAATTTAATGATGAATATGATATGGAAATCAATAGCCTGACATTGAGGCAGAGTTAAAAATTACTGAAGATAAATTTAAATTTTATTTCCTACCATTCCCTCATGAATATAGGAAATAAGACAAAATAAGAATGATTTAAATTAAGAAGGTAATGAGATATCATAGTCTGACAAAAATCAACATTCTCGGAGGGTTGAAAAAATATTCCAAAAAAGTTTGACTAATTAATTTTTTATCCACTGGATCATTTAAATTATCCAGAACAGTCACACACAGATCATTAAAATTATTTCAGTAAGATCAACATTTCAGTAGTTTAAATATTCTCTGTGGCATTAAAGCTGCTTTTGAAAAGCCATGTATGACAAAATATCAGGAGCACTTTGCTTGTTTCAAAAGAAAATAGTATGTATATCAAACTATATCAACTATGACTGCCATGGCTAGAGCAGTTTTCACAACAAAGGCTAAATAAGAAGGGAAATTTTAGAAACTAAATATTCCTATTTTTTATTATAATTGTTATAATAAAATAAAAGGGAAGGTAAACCATTACATATGGCCTGAATGCTTACTGTGCTTTGAGATAGTACAGATCATAAAAGGTAATGTAAAAGATGAAAGTCCCACTGTTTGTCAAAGCCGCGGCCCTAACTGCTAAAAATTATAACTTTTTGAGTTCAGAAACTTTGAAAACACTGACAGAATAATACATATCACCTTTACTTCTAATTCTACAATTAAATTTCAATTGCACTTGATTATTCTGGGATCACCAAAACAATATTAATCCATCTAGTTAAGTCAAGTCATTCCACATCTCTTTTTCAACCTTTTAATTACAAGATATGTGACTAAAATAGGAAGTTACCTTTTCTTCTTGAAAATCCGTCGTCTGACTGGATAATTTTTACTTTGCTTGACAAATATTTTAATTAACACAGTTTGTTAAGTTATGGTGGATTTTGACATTAGGCAAAATTCATGTTTATCGGAGACTCTAGCAGATATTCTGTGAGGCTGTTGGCACAGTCAAAATCTCATTTTTAATGTGCACTTTGAGAAAAACAGTAGCTTTCTAAAACTTACAGATCTGTATTAGGAAATGAATCCTGGGCAGTGACACACAATTATTTTTCCTTTAGTCTTTAAATGTTAAAAGGATAGAATCATATAGTTCAGGATAGAAGAGACCTCTGCTGCACATCTAGAGTCTGATTCCCTCTACACTGCACGGTAAGCGTGACCAGTGGCTCAGACTCTCTCAAGTCAAACAGTGAATAAATATTCTCATATCTCCACTAATGATGCAGATTCTACAACCTCTCTGAGTACCTGTCCCTATGTTTGTCCACTACATACCTGTCATAGTTTAGGAATGGTACTCCCCAGTTCAGTGCCCCCACCAAGTCTCCCAAACTCTGCTGCCTGTCTCGTGCTCCCTTACCCCTCCCCTTCCACCTGCTGTGGGATGGAGTTCAGAATTTGAGCCACAAAAGGTGAAGGTCATGGGCTGAGATAAGAAAAATTTACTGGAAACAGCAATTAGATAGGAAAACAAACAATAACAGATTGTTTGTGTTATAACAAAAGTATATGAAAGAGTGATTCATGTGCAAAAATGCTCAATGTAGACCCTGGGTGACAATTCATAATGGCTTCTCCCTCCTGATATATTTTTCTCAGCTAGAAGCCCTGAACTTCTTCTTGGAAGCCATAGAGTCCCTTATGCCTACTCCTGGCAATGAAGTAAGGTGGTGTTGAATATCCTCCTGGCCATGCCCACATGGCTCCTGGCTCTGCCCCCTCATGGCTACTGCAAAAAATTAACTCTGTCGTGACCAGAATCAGGCCATTATCCACCCCTTATTCTACACTATGTCATGCTCAGATCCTACACCTTCCACCTTACACATATATATTCAAACATGTATCTACTATTATATACATATACATGCACAAAAATTCTCTCTCTCTCTCTCTCTCTCCAGGTCTCATTTCCATAGTCAGTAGCCATCCCTCCAAGGTGTCTGCTGAGTTAATTTAGTCCATGCCTACGGGTTCTATCCATCCTAGATGTCTTCCAGGGCAGGAGGGCTGGTTTGCTGCTGGATGGTTGAGAGCTGCATCAGGTGCTCATGATTGATGTACCTGGAGCAGTCCATCCTCACTGTCCATGGTAGTTATGGCATGCAGTGGCAGTATCATTCAGCAACCAATATTATGTGCAAATTCAACACTACAGACTGTTCTCATCCCAAAATCAGATCCCATTGAGATACACACTGTGTCTCCCCATCCCCCTGCATTACCCACAAAGTGCACCCAGGTTCTTGAGCAAAGGATCCCACAAATGGGTTTGCCTTTGCTTGAGGCAGGACTTATCCAAACTGCCTTCCCTAACACATTTCCCACATGCGCCATGGGGACTTTATCCTCTTCTGTGGTACTTGGACATTTTGGTTGGTGAAGGCCAGCTAAATAAGTAGAGCCTCTAGTATTAACTAACCAGGGGGCCTTTGCTAAATGTAAATTCCAATGCTCGAAGGTCCCACTACCTAAAGCTTTCAATGTGGTTTTTAAGAGTCCATTGTACTGCTTAACTAAACTTTCCCAGAGGCTGGTGCATGACAGGGAATATGATACACCCATTCAATATCACGCCCTCTGGCCCAGGTGTCTATGAGTCTATTCTTGACATGAGTCCATTGTCCGACTCACTTCTTTCAGGGCTGCCGTGTCCCATCAGGACTTGCTTTTCAAAGCCTGAGATGGTGTTCCACGTGGTGGCATGAGGCACAGGATACATCTCCAGCCCTTCAGTGGTTGTCTCCACTGCTGTAAGCACGCAGTGCTTGCCTTGGCAGGTTTGTGTGAGTGTGATGTAATCAATCTGCCAGACCCCCCAAATTTATATTTCAACCATTGTCCCCCATACCTCTTGTTCTGCTCTAATTGTAGTGCATGTTTCACAGATATGGATAACCTGGCAAGTAGTGTCCATGGTTAAGTCCACCCCTTGATCACAATCCCATCTATATATTGCATGTCCTCCTTGATGTCCTGAGGCATCATGGGACCACCAAGCCAGAAATAATTCCCCCTTGTGTTGCCATTCCAGATCTAATAGACACTTTGATCTTGGCAGCTCAATGCACTTGTCCATTGTTGTGATGCTCTTCAGCAGCCCGCCTTTGGTTCGCATGAGCCTGCATGATGTACTTTTGCAGCCAACTTCTCTACCAGGGAAGAGATGTCTTGTCACAATTCAAAAGCCCAGATGGGTTTACCTCTCTGCTGACATTTCTTCCTTTTCCATTGGTCTAGCCAGCCCCATAGACAATTTTTGTCCATCCACAAGTTGGTATGGAGGTAGAACGTTGGACATTTCTCTTGTTCAGTGACATCTATATCCAGCTGGACGGCTTTGAGCTCTGCAACCTGACTTGATCAACCTTGTCCCTCAATAACTTCTGTGACTTGCCACCTAGAATGCCATACAGCAGCTTTCCATTTGCAATGTATCCCCACAATACAGCAGGAACTAGCAGTAAAGAGGGTGTATTGCTTTTCATGATGATGATAATCCAAAATGTCCACCTTTGGGCTAGTCCATGATGACTTCCAGGATCTCTGGATGACTGGGGATTCCTATTCAAGCTCTCTGAGCGATCAGCCTGATCCACTTATTCCAAGCAGCAATCGGTGGACTTCCGCTTTGAACACCCAGCCCAGCACTGGCAGCCAGGGTGCCAAAAGAATCTGTGCTTCAGTGCCAATCACTTCTGAAGCAGCTCCAACCCCCACAGCTGCCAGTATCTCTTTTTCAGTTGGTGTGTAGCAGGCCTTGGATCCTTTCTATCTCCAGCTCCAGAACCCAGGGGTCATCTTCAAGTTTTCCCAGGTTCTCCAGAAGGGAGTACCATAGGAGTGTCATAGACTCTAGCAAGGACCATTCTCTCCAGTTTTTCACATCATGTCCTGCCTTGACATGCCCAAGAGGTACTGCATGTACAATCTCCTGTTAATTTTTTTAAAATCTTGTTGTTTCTCAGGACCCCACATGAAACGTCTCTTCTTCTGCCACATGATAGAAAGGGCTTACAGTCTGACTGTAATCTGAAACACACATCCTCCAAAAACCCAAAGTGCCTAGGAAAGCCTGTGTTTCTTTCTTGATGGTTGGTGGGGACATAGCTGCTGTTTTGTTGACCACATCCATTGGAGTCTGACCACGTCCATCTTGCTATTCTACTCCTAAAAGCTGAATTTCTTGGGCAGGAAAACAGCCTTCAAGTGGATCTGGACAATCTTCTCCCTTTATCAAAACTTTTCCCTGCTGTGTTGCCCCAATGACACACGAATGTCACCAGTGCAAGTGCTCTGGAGCCTTGCCCTTTCCCAGTGCAGTCTGGATCAGCCATGGCAGATAAGGGGCTGTGCTTCCACCCCTGGGGCAGTTGGTTCCAGGTGTGCTGTACACCCCTCCAGGTGAAAGCAAACTTTGGCCTTCACTCTGCTGCCAGAGGAATGGAGAAAAATGCATTTGTAATGCCAGTGGTGGCCCTGCTTTGCTACCTTGGACTCTAGTGAGTACTGAAGTTCCAGCATGCCCAGCACAGTGGCACTCAGTGGTGGTGTGACTTCATTCAGGCCACAATAGTTTACGTGTCAGTCTTCATCTCCACTGGACTTAAATATTGGCCTTTTAGGACTATTAGAGGGTGAATGAGACTTGCTGACCACTCCCTGACTCTCCAGTTCATGAATGATCTCATGGATGAGGATCCCGGGATCCCAGTTGGTGCACTGTTGTGTAGCAATCGATACCTGTTGTTCTCTGACCCCCATCAGTCCCACAGCAGAAGCATGCTCTGAGCACACAGGCATGGTATTCCAGGTATGTCCAATTGCCTCTGTCTCCACAGCAGCTATCCCAAAAGCCCAGTGATGCCCTTTTGGGTATGTGAAATGCCTTCCCCTGAGGTAATCTATGACAAGGATACACGGGACCTCTAGGCCACTCACAATGGAGTGTTTTTCCCATTAATTTCCAGTCAGGCTCACTTCAGAGTTCAGTACAGTCAACTGTTAGGAGCTCCTGTCACTCCACAAATACAGATGGGTTCTGCCCCAACATATCTTGATGGCACTAGGGTACATTGTGTGCTGGTATCAACTAAAGCCTTATTCTCTTGTGGGTCTGACATGCCAGGCCATCGGATCCATTGGATCCACACTGTCCAACAGATCTGACTGCCTCTTTCCTCAGGTGCACCTGGCTGAAGGCAGGGCCCCTCTAGTTCTGGCCTCAGTACTTGTTCTTTACTTCTTGTAAGTATGAAGGGTTCGAAGTAGCATCAGCCCTCCTACTCTGTCTGAGGACTTTGCCCACTGGAAAGTGGAGCACCATCTACCCTTGAAGAATTTCCTGTGGTGGTTATTCTTTCTGTCAAGTCATGTACCCATGCTGCTAGGCCAGAGATGGGTTTTCCATCCCATTTCCTCATGTCCCCTGCATGGTCATGCAGGTAAAACCACAGGCTACCTTTTGGTACATAGCCTCTCTCTTGAGCAATGGGGGCACTTGCTCCCAAAAAAGAACTCTGGTCCATAGTAACAGAACCTTTCCTCTCTGACTTGCCTGCAGTTTTGGACAGTCTTTCCACAGCCAAGGCTTTTTGCACTGGGGAGCCCAGAACTGAATATAGAACTCCAGGTAGAGCCTCACACATTCTGAATAGAAGACAGGATCCATTCCCTGATATATCTGGCTGCACCCATGCTAAAGTAGTCCAGGAGATGGTCGGCCAATTTGCCACAAAGGTGCACTGCCAGGTCCTCTTTAGTAGTTGTTAACCATGACACCCAGAATTTTCTCTGTCAAGCTGCATTCCAGCTGGTGAACCCCAAATCCGTACTGGTGGATGGCATTTATTAATCTACAGTACATGGCTTGGCATTTACCTTTGTTGAATTTCATGTGGAACCTCTTTGCCCATTTCTCAAACTTTTCCACATGCCTGTGGAAGATGGTTATTCAATCCTACCTTATCCTGCACATTACCACATCCCCCAAATTAGTTTTGTCATCATATCTGATGTACACCATATCTTGCTAACTTGCTTACAGTGTCCTATTGTCATTTCAGATGTTAACAAAAATATTGAACAAAACTTACGGTCCTCTATCCACTCTATATTTCAACAATTTGACTATAAGAGACTATGCCAAAATCTTGCATGTAACTGAGATCCAGTTCTCACATTCTTAACAACCCAAACAGTGATCTCATCCCAGAAGGCAATGGATTCAGATAGGTATAATTTGTCCTTGGTAAATCCATACAAGGTTCTTCCACTTGTTCTTGATGCTTTTGCAATGTTTTCCCCATAGTTTTTTTGAGCCGTGATGTGAGACCAAATGACTTGTAGCTCCATGGATTTCCTTCTTGTTTCTGAAGATGGTTATTCCATTAACGTTCTTCCAGTTATCAAGAACAAGCACCAATGAGCATATACGCCAAAAGAGCTAACTATTAAAACTTAAAGGTAATTAGAAAATCTATGTTCCTGACATTCTGACTAAACATTTGGTCATAACTGTACTCAGAAAAAAATTTGACTGCTTATTCTAGCTAGGAAAACATGTCTAAAATATATTCAGTTTTTCCTCTGCTTCAGATAGCACTTTCCTCACTCTAAATCAAAATGAAAGGATAAATATCTTCAGTCAAACCGCACTGTTACATATTGGTTTAATGATTAATATGATCTCACTGGATGAATACTTGGATTTTGCACATTATACTTCAGCAGCCCTAAAAATGGCAATAGCTTGAGGCAACTCAATGAGGTTCTTGAAAAAAGGGTTGTTTAATTTAAACCAATAAAATATATACAATGAAAATGCTTCTAAATACTCATCTATGAGTACTTTATTTGTATGTCAAGTAACCAGTTCAGAAGCTTGCTCTTCTTAATTCTTTACTTTATATTTCCATTATAAAAACAATCTAAAGGAAAAACAAACTGTGAAATTGTCTTAGATCTTTCACTGAGAAAACAGAAAGAACCCTAATTCTGGCAAAAAGGAAGTAACAGACTGAAATTTTACTCTTCAGAAACTATGCCTTCTTGTCATTAGTTTCTTCTCCACCTGGACTTGAAGCTATGGCTATTGTTGGATTTAAGATCCTTTATTCAGTAACTGGAAAGATCCTTCTGTTTATTTTCAGTTCTTGTGTTTAGCAACTACCTAACTCTTTGAAGATCTTTATTGAGTGAAGGCACTGAGCTATCCCTAATGGAGTTTCCCATACAGTGCTCTTTTTATGTTTTGACCAGAGGAATGTCTCCCTTCGTCATCTATCTTTGGTTCCGTCTTGACTCTTCTATTTACTTCCTTCTTTTCCTCTTGTTGAAATTGTTCAACACATGCAGTTTTCTCAGAATTATCAGCCAGACATTTAAAAAGGGCTTCACACACATTTTAATACTCTCACACTACAGTATAGCACACTATGCCCAAGCAGTATATTTTTTTATAGTTTAATATATACCAGAAAAGTGTAAGTCCTGTGGAATAGAAAATATTTCTCTGAAGAAGTTCCTCAGTGAGTCAAGAATGTTTCTTTTCATGTTCAGCATACACTTTCATTTAAAGAAGAATAGATATTGCTGAAATTAAACTTCTAGAACAGTAAATTCAACAATACCAGCTTAATAAAAGAGTTTTAACAAGTGCTACCAGGCTGTTTAGCTAACATACTACTTTAAGAGGAAATTAATTTCCCATCTCATCCACGAGCTTTCATTCCAACTGGAGTTTGCTTTATGTAAAATGGAAGAAAGAGATAGAATGGATGCATTGGCGAAGGAAGTAAAAACTTGCTGTTATACCGCTAAAAATTAGTAATCATGAAAGAATACAAGTTTAATTTAAAATAGTCTGGGAAAGAACTATAAAAGATACATAATAGGAAAAAAATTAAGAAGACAGAAGAATGTCTTATTTTTATCTTTTCTTTCTGGCTAATAAAGGTTCTTTTTATGTTGTGCCTAATTTATACCATTTAGACCATTTAGAGAATACTAGAAAATCTTAAACTAAAATTTAACATCTGCCTCCTTTCTTTAAACACTCAAATGCTTCCATCTTCCTGTCTCACATAATACCATGATCCCAAATGGACTTCCCCAGTTAGAGATGACATCTTACAATTGGATACATTTTTTTCCTTTAAAACTTTTTTTGTCACCTTTATTTTGCAATTATGCAGATCTGTTGACTTTCTGCATATGATGCAAAGTTTTCAGTTTAGAAATGATGCTGAGGAAAAAAAAATTCCTAGAGGGTGGTGGGAAATGGGAATTTTCTTGTTGCTACTATTGCAATTGCCTCACATTAGTTATTTTAATAGGCTATTTTTTCATTCTTATTTAAACAGGGGTTTAAGCATATGAAAAGATAAAAATAGTAACAATGTAGCTATCACACTTGTTTATAACCTTAACATATGTTCAATGAACACATTCATTCTTCAAGTCACTAGAAAACTTGCAATGAAAAACTGGAAAGTGTTTTAGGAATGGTGAATATGTGTAAACTTAAGCTGGAAAAGGTATTTCAATCTCTATTTTTCAAAGAGTCAATAACTTAACATAAAAAAGGTCTCAATAAAATACTCCACACATGAATCTAAAATTATTATCATTGTTTTCAGTAAATGAAAGAACAAACATCATGAAGTTCAACAAAGAGACACACAAAGTCTTTCATCTTGGTAGGACCAGCCCTAGGAAACCAAATATTCTCAGGCTCATGCAGCCAGAAACTAACATCACAGAAAAGGACCTGGGGGGCACAAAGCTGACCATGAACCAGCAATGGGCCCTTGCCACAAAGAAGGCAAATGGGATCCTGTGTTGCATTTGACAAAGTACAGCCAGCAGGCTGGGGACATGATCCTTCCTCTCTACTCAGCACTGGTGAGGCCACACCTGAAGTGCTGTGTCCGGTTCTGAGCTTCTCAGCACAAGAGAGACACAAAACTACCAGAGCAAGTCTAACAGTGGGTCACTAAGATGATGCAGAGACTGGAACATCTGTAAAGAAGGGCTGAGGGAGCTAGGAGAAGATAAAGTTCAGAGGATGAACTTATGAGTGTATGCAAACACCTGAAGTGAAGGTGTAAAGGAAACAAAGCCAGGCTGTTTTCAGTGGTGCCCAGTGACCTGACAAGAGGCAATGAGCACAGTCTGAAACACAGGAGGGTCCATCTAAACACCAGAAAACGCTTTGTAAATGGTAAGGGTAGAGCACCAGCACAGGCTGTCCAGAGATCTTGTTTCCATCCTTGGAAAGATTCAAAAGCCACCTGTAGATTAATCCTGGGTGACAGGTTTTAGGTGACTGCTTGAGCAGGGGGATTGGACCACATGTCAGAGGTTCTTTTCAGCTTCAGCTGTTCTGTGACGTGATCCTACAGAACAGACAAAAATCTCTTCTGCTTTTTCTGATTTGAATTGTTGCTGCATCGGTTTTCATATTCTCTGGACAGAGATTTTAAGAGGACTTCAGTAAAAATTTTAACACCTATTTGGAAATTCTATTCCTGTTCTATGGTGAAACAGTGATGCTAGGGGTGAAAGCAAATGTATTTCCCCAATAATGGAAATGGTCTTGGAGCTCTCTGCAAACAGTATGTGGACAAACCCTCAGTTACTGAATCCTATTCAGGCTTCTTGCCAATTGAAATTCTCAAATCCATAGATGCTAGTATATATGAGAGAGGGGGCAGGGGAAGGGACAGACAGAGACAGAGAGGAACACAGGCAGAGTCAGAGGAAGACATAAAGAGAGATATGGAGACAGACACACAGACAGACAGAGACAGAGAGAAAAGGATTAGATGTTATTATTAACATATAACAGTAAATGGAGCATATTAGACTATAAAGGATTTAGGCTATTTCTTGAGTGTGGCTGTGGTGTTGTGAGATGATCAAGGTTGCCCAAATAATAATGTATTTGTTAGGAATATTTTTTAATGTATTTATCTCTACTTCAATAAATAAACTTTTCATTTAACATTCATTATTATTTTCAATATTTTTCCTTAGCACTTAAAATAATCTTCTATTTAAAAAATAAACTGCTTAGACATCCAAATTCATTCAACACCCAGAAATAAACTAGAACAAAGCACTCATCTCTGTCAACAGTGTTTTCTGAAGGAAAAGAAAAAAGAAGAAAAAGGAATCTAGAACCATTTGGAGGTTCCCCTTTTGTAAATGTTATTGACAGTTCACTATATCATGTGCTGCCTAAAATGATTAATCACATTCAAAAACAAAACATGAATTAAACACTGAACATTACAAGTGTATGTAATGACAACCAGTCTTATAGAAAGACAAAGATATTTCAACTTGGTCTTCTCTTCAATGTAGAAATGATGGGTTTGGCATAACGACTTGATATGAAAACTGTGATTAAGTCTTTCAGGATATTCAGTAGCTAAATCACTACTGTAAAATAGTACTTTTAGAACTGACAGTCTTATACAAATCTATTAGCAAACGCACTCAAATCCACTACTAAACTATTAAGATTACTCAAATCAGTAAGAAGAAAATTCTCTTAGCTTTTTTTTTTTGAATTCTAGTTTAATAACTACTTTTTTTATCATAATCCTAAACACGAATTTGACACTTTCTGCCTTGAATCCTGCTGGGTTTCATTTGATTATTAAAAGCCCCATGAATGCTATATTGTCATGGATTTATATAATTTCTATTATTTTAATAACTCCTTTTATATTGTTGACAAAATATAATTTCTTAGTTGTTCCTTTTGTGCAGCACTTTCCCTGTTAATGCTTCTCAGGAAAAAAAAATCAAAATGCCTAAATCAGTTCATATCACTGCAGCTGTATCTATGTTTGCTATCAAAACATAAACAAAAGCTAAATAAGAGAAAAGAAAAAAAAGTGGCTGATAGAATAAAGTATGTGGTTTATAGACAAAAATTTAAAGATCGAATTTTTGCATAGTTACTGTCAATCTTAATGATAAAAGAATGTATCCTTTGAATTAAAAGGCACAGCTGCACTCATTCATTAGAAAAGTGCAGTAAGAACACAGAATCATGTCCCTAAAAGAAGTATCACAAAAAGCTAAGAATAACAGCTATAAATGAAGCTTACTTTCATTGAATCCTAATTATAAGAGCACTTTTCATTCTACTACTTGAATATTCAGAGCTGCTATTAATTTGCCGGGAGCAGTTTTCATTTTCCACATATCTTCAGGATTCAATTAAACTATTCTAGATACATTTTTAGAGTTTTAAAACATTTACACTCTGAATATATAATTTTACTTATTCATGGAGTTGAAGAGATTTGTTAATGACATCTTCCAAAGGAGAAAAGGAGAGATGATTAAGTAATAGCGTTGTTTTCCACTCAAATTATGAAACAAAGTAGAATACAGTGCATTATCTATTTTATACAGCTTTCATGATACAAAATGTGAGAAGTGCATGATAATGGTATGCTTGCAAGATTTCAAGTCTTTTACCAGCCAAAGCATTATAGCTAGTAATACAAACTCAGGTTCAGAAAAAGGTAGTATATAATTAGTAGTTATATCTTTAGAACTCTGTTTAATCATTGAATAATTAAAACCTACAGTATACATCTGAAAAACACTGTTCAACTATAGGTCAAATACAAATAGTTAATACAAAAAACAATCCCAGGTTTAGCAGTTTAAAATGTAAGTCTTGTATATTCCTCCCATACCAACATGCTTTTTGCCTTTCTTGATCATCACCCAGTCACAGTGAGCCTACATCTCTGGAGATCAGCAAGGGGAAAGGAGGGGCAGACAGAGAAGATTGCCCAAGTAAGTTAACTCCAGTTGCAGATACTTCTCAACCTTGCTGTACAAGTTATTCCACTACTTTAAAAACAAAAAAACAAAAAAACCATAAAAACAAACAAACCTAAAAACAAACAAAAAAATTTGTTATTTCGCATCTTTAGGCAGAATTTTCTGTGATTCACTTTTTGCCCTCATCACTCATAGGTGAATCCCGTCAGGTCTCAGTTACTTGTGTGTATCCAGTTTTATATAAACATTCCTGAACTGGTTCCTGTTCCATCAAATCTTACTTATTTCAGATTTTCTCACTGGCACAGGGGATTGATGCACAAAGGTCTTATCAGCAGAGACAGGAATGTAAGAAGGCACTCAGAAACTCAGCCTTTTTTTAAGGCCTCTGCCACCAGGTCCTGCTCCTATTCTTCCTTTTGCTGCAGCTGAACTTGTAAATATAACTACATATTCTCATTGTATCTACTGGAAAATGAAGACTGACTAGGAGACATAATCAAGGTCACAGAGAAAATTACAATTTGTGAGTCCAAGAACTGTTCTTGGGGCTCATGGTCTACACTGCTGTTTCTTTGAATAAAGTCTTACTTTAATGAGCATAATGAATGGGGGAAAAAAAAGGCCATAAACAAGTGATTCTTTAGATCCTTAATAACAGCTGAACCTGTACAAATGAAATGTCAAATCATCAAAGTGAACAAAATCAATCTCAATGCAATCTATTCTGCAACTCAAAAAAAAAAGATTATTTCCTCCTTTTTTTTTTTAACCACTTAGAGCAGATTTAAGCAGATTGCAGACTGAAATGAAGCTAGGTATTCTCTTCAAAGTGTTTCCTTTTTCCTTTTTTTTGTTAAATTAGAAACCAAAATGTCGAATGTTGTAAAAAAGTTTTTTACTAAGTACACTTTCAGTGCTGCATCTATTTGCCAAAATAGAAATGAGCCACTGTGGGTGGTGATCTTCTAAAGCAGAAAGGGAAAAGGTCACTTAAGGCTTTATTCCCTAAGGTGTTATGTGGCTAAGCACATGCTTTAAAACTTTGCTGCATAAGTGACACTTTGCTCAGCACGTTGCAGAGCTCATCCTAAGCAAGGGAGTAATGATTTACTGGTGCCATCATTTTTAAGTATTTAGGCAAAAGACTGTATTTTTGAGGATTAAAACTTCTTTTAGCTGGGAGTCACTGAAGTACAGGAATTCATTGCAAAGCCCTTCAAATGCTTAATTTTCATGTTTGGAATATGCTTGAGAATTTGGCAAGTTGCTGAAGAACGGGGTTCAGGAGTTAATTTAAACATCTCCACCCACATACCACTACCTGGCTCATTTCTGCCAAAGGGTTGTACTTGCCATAGGTTTGAATTTTGCTTTATCAAAACCATTACTTTTTGTCCATTTAAAGTCTTGGTAATGGTATTACATTTAAGGAGTTTTACTGGACTTTTTTTTCCTGAAATACAGTTATTTATTAATGTATTTATTTATATAGACTGCTAATACAGTCTGTATAAATAGACTCTGGCCAAAGGACACCCATATTACAGACTAAAATACAACTTTAATAGCAGCATGTTCACCGCTGAAGAATTAGATTTCAAACATAATATTTCATAGAATCATAGAATTATTGAAGATCCTGAGTTGGAAAGGACCCACAAGGATTATCGAAGTCCAATTCTTTGCCCTGCACAGGACAACCCAAGAGTCACACCATGTGCCTGAGAGCATTGTCCAAATGCCTCCTGAGCTCTGTCAGGCTGGTGTTGTGACCACTTCCCTGGGGAGCCTGTTCCAGTGTCCAGCCACCCTCTGGGTGAAGAACCTTTTCTGATATCCAACCTAAACTCCCCTGACAGCACTCCAGGCCATTCCCTGCCACTGTCACCACAGAGAAGGGATCAGTGCCTGCACCTCCTCTTCCCCTCATGAGGAAATTGTCGACTGTGCTGAGGTCTCCTCTCAGTCTCCTCCAGGCTGAACAAAGTGACCTCAGCCACCCCTCATAGGCCTTCTTGTCAAGGGCCTTCACCATCTTCCTTGCCCTCCTTTGGACATTTCTTGATAATTTAATACTTTTTTTATATTGTGTTGCCCAAAATTGCACACAGTACACAAATGCTGAGGCTATACCAGTGTAAAATCGAGCTATTTCATACAGGAGATGACAATATTTCATACTTTCAAATTAGTGTTGTTTTAATGGATAGAAAATACAAATTAATTTACAACAGATTAAATATTATTGTAGTTGTTTATCTCTAATTAATAATTAGGAATGAATGATATCTCTAGAGCCTTAGATGCTTTTCTGTGATTGTTACAATTGATCTTTTATTGTTCCATCTAAAAATTAATTTTCTGTCCTCATTATTATCTTCTTTGAAATGCTTACAAATAGGATCCAGTTAACAGCTATTTTGACTAATCTCCCTGAAGATGGTCTGAAATTTTTCATAGTATTACAATTTCCGGTGAAAAATTTTTCATTCTTTTTAATAAAAAAATGTCATTCTTGTGTCTTCTTTCTGCATATTTAGTATCCACTTTCCATGTTTTCAAGGTGTACAGAAAGTATATACGCAGTTTTTCTAATCTGTATAAGGCTGCAAAGGCTGTTAATGCACTCTTATAAAATGACTTTTTGTGACATCCACATTCTGTTTAAAGGGCTGAACAGGATGCAGCCAAGCCAGTTATGTTGTGGCTGTCTCAGCCACATTACAGCAGTTTGAAAGGTGCTCTAATTTATGTCTACTGGTGTAGCCTCTGAGCAGTCATGTGTCTTCTGCAATAGAAACTATCTGACCACCTTTTATTGCTCTTTGCTTCAGCATCTTGTTTCACTGGGCTCCTTAGGAAGGAGGTAAAGGAGACAGTTTTTTACACTTTCTGTTGCTAGGTATCTTCTTCCCCTTAATAACTATTCATCCTAGGTAGGACACCAGAAAAAACAGTAGCAAAAAAAAAAAAAGAAAAAAAAAGTAGCTGCTATTTGTGTATAGGTCATACATTGCAGGGGCAGGCTGGGAAAGAGAAATCTGCTTTAATTTTCTGTGAAAAAAAAAACCAAACAACCCAAACAAAACAAAAAAAAAAAAAAACCAAACAAAAAAAAACCCAAAAAACCACCTAAAATCAAACAGACAAAAAATGAGCAACCAAAAACTAGGTTGGAGAGTTTAAAGTAGATTGAACTAGATTATCAACAGCAAGAGAGAGGGAAACTGAAGAAAAACATTTCTAGACACCCTTTTTAACCAAGTGCTACTTGGTTAAAGTGCTACTTGAATTTAGGGCACATTTCAGCTTCATCAAGTTTACAGCTCAGTGTGAAATGCTAACAGTTATATTATTTTTATAACATTTTTACCAACAAATCAGCCCATGCATCTTATGTATAACTTGGGCATTTGGGACATATTCTGGCCTGATGCATTTCATAGACGTAATGAAATACCATTTCTTAAATTTGAAAAACCGATTTTCTTAGTTCCAGCAGTTTATTTCATTGGCGTTCGAAGGAAGCAACTGAAGGAGAGAATTCCTCTAATAACTGACACTGCTGGAATTTTTCTTAGTTTACTCAGATGCCAGTGAGATAAATGCCACTTGATAAAGCTGTTCTTTGTAATAGCTATGTACTGTGGTGCAGCTGAACTCAAGCACTCTGTGTCCAAGCCGTTTTTTGAGCTAGACTCAGCGAGCTGCCTCAGTGCAGCTCTGAGCTTGATTGAATTAGTCATGGCTATCACTTCTCAAATGCAGCTATACTGCATTTGGGACTCGGGCATGTACTGCTATATGGTTTTTGTCCTGAGTCACATAGACATTAAAACCCTAGCAGACCTTGACAAAACTCCTTTATTTGTGCCCTATTAGCAATATGGAGCTGCCCCAAGACACACATCTAAGAAAGAAAGTCAAGCACAGAAACATTCACTGTTGTCACAACTAATCTCTAGGCATTTTTGAGACAGTAAAAATGAAACAAAAATCATATACCATTAAGCATTTTTAAAAGGCATTGATAGTGGCACTTCTTAGTATGAAGAAAAAATTCAGGTTAGATAAAATTAGGAAAAAAAATTGAGGCATTTAACTTACATTGCACTTGGGTATATAGACATTTGGGAGGAGATGGAAAATTGATGAAGAGGTGAAAAGGTATTGAACATTGCTGAACTCAGATTTCTTTCTCCAATGAGTAAATGTTATGGATTTTTTACTGTTCATTTTAAACTCTGTCTTCACTGAGTTAGACCAAAAGATGTCACTGAAGAAGCCCGAATGTCCACACTGTAACCAAATGAACCATCTTTCATATTCTCCCAGTTTTGGAAGGCTGACTCCAAAACTGAATCTACAAGCTGATTATTTTATTCTTCATTCTTCTTTTAGAGGTATACATGGCGTTTACACTTTTAGCTCTTTTCTGCTTGTTGAAAAGTTCTTGCTGTTGCTTTATTGCTTATTAGTCATCTCAATCAGTAACAGTGGCAATAGGAGGGGAAAAAATATTAAAAAGGAGAAACCAGTGCCTCACTTCTAACACTTTTTCATCTAGTGTAAAAGAGACCTCTGTGCCTAACATTAAGAATTAATACACAGGTCATACAGTGTATTTCATTTATTCAGAGGTCATAATTACTCTTGGTCAAATTTTACTGATAGCCCCACCCAAATACTGATAACATTATTCCATACAGACATTGCTATATTATTCCAGCTTCCAAATATGTAGAAATCCAGAAGAATTTCAAAGCTGATAAATACAAGCATGACCTTCCTAGTTTTGTTAAATGCACGTTGTTAGTACAAGGCGATTAAATAACATTGTTTTCATTACATATTCACCATGAAAGCTCAGACTTCTTCTTGTTAAACATAGAGAGAAAAATGTGCATAAATACACCACCAGCCCCATGGAAGTAGATTCCATAACCCCCCCCCAAAAAACATCAGAGACACCTGATAAATTAGGCAACTTGAGCAAATGCAACTTAGTGTTTACTAAGTACAAAAAATTTTGAAACTATGGATGATCTTCATGTCTGATGAGGAGAATCAATTCTATGCTATATCTTCCATTTTTACTGCTGTCTCAGCTATTTTATAAAGCACCCTAAATAAATTTATATGTTTTGCCTTAAACTGAAATGCTAAATTTCAGTCAACTGAAGTTAACTGTAAGAAAACTGTAATATTCTAAGACTGCCAGAGATACATAAGAATAAATCCAATTATATCCACCACATTTACATTAGTGTAGCATTTTTCTAAACTTCATATTTAGTTTTTTTTTTCTTAAATAAGAAAGCTGAGGAATTCCAGCTCTCTTAATTTTCTAATTATGTCTTTTTAATAAACATTTTTCATGAGCAATTTTTTTATTTTCCATTTTTTTAAGGAGAGATTAGTTCTCTAATATTCAATTCACAGTATTTAATACATATCCACATAAAGCGAGGAATGTGTCATAGTCTGTGATGCAAGAAAACATTAATGTAGGCAAAATTTACTTGGCTGTACAATACATGTAAGTTGATTAATTATATTTTTGAGGGAAAATTCACTGAAAGTGCACAATCACCTGAAACAGGCCCCATATTTTACTCTTTATTATAACAAAACCATAACATATATGAGATGATACATGGAACTACATAGTCTGAATTTGGATTAAGAGTAGAAATAAAGAAACTTTCCTGTTCTGAGGAATTTTACATTTTGAAACTTCTGTTCTTCTTTGGAAGAGGAAAATAAATCTGTGATAACTTTTGTTATCCAAAATTCATAAAAATAAAAAATTCTGCAGATTTGTCTTTTTAAATTTATTTTGATTTATTAGAACTTAATATTTTAGATTTATTTTTAAAGAAAGAAACTCCTGTAACTACCTTAATAAAATTTTTTGAGAGGGACACATGAATTTTTAAAGAAAATACTGAACTGAAATAGAATTAGAATAATGTTTCAAGAGGAGACAACCTAAACCCAGACAGAATGTTATATTTCAGCCTTTTAACTATTAGCAAGCTAATTAATTAAATTGCTACTAAATTTGATTTTGAAATCACATCAAATAATTTCACAAAAATCACAAAAACCTACTTAATATGTCAGCATCAATATCATATAGATGAGAGGATTTTTATGAATCAGATTTATTTAATCATAATAATATTACATACCAGAAACTATCTGTTTCATGATGCAGAGACAGTGCCAAAAGGCAAACAAATATGTTGTACAGCTATTAAAGTGCATTTAAAACAACTATTTAAACCAGTTTTTGGATATTACTCACAACAGGTTAACCCAGCAAAACTTCAAGTACGTTAACATACACATTATCATAACTAATAATAAAACAGGGTCAAGTCTTGATGACAGGTTTGCCATTTATCTTGTAGGTGACTTTTACACACTGCAGCAAAACATCTTTAAAAGCATCATGATATTTCAAAATACCTAAAATAGATACAACAGCTAAACTGTGAGCATTAGTGTATCATATACAAGATTACTATTCGTGAGTGAATATGCTGTCTAATCCAAAAAAAACCCTTTAGTGTCAAGACCTTGACCATGGTATGATTTTCTTCCTGTATCATACAAAAATAACTATTTAATGTAGTTGAATACCATCATTATAAGGAGATTGCTTAATTTAAACCATTTTATAACTGGAATATCCTGCTAATGTATTTTTACTCTTACTCAGGATGTAACTAAAAAGATATGCTCTCTGAACAAATAAGTTCAAAAGAACAAAATAACCAGATTGATTAGATGGCATTTCTCTTTACCATAATTGGATGATATAAAGTAGTTTCTGTGCCTACAAGACTGTACAGCTAATAACTTAATGTGTTTTAGAATGTCTAAAGATTCTGCATTCCCAAACTAAGTCTATTTTCACTAGTTTTTTTTTTATGTGGCAGAAACCAATAGACTTACTAAAGAAGGTACTTTCAAAAAGTAAGTTTAGGAATATCAGTGGACCTCTGTTTTATATATTTGGTCAAAACTGAATTTAGATCAATAATGGATGACTACTTGCCACTGAAATGGAATTAATCAAAATCAATTTATAGGTTTTACCTTCTGTATGTATAAGTGGAGATGCATTTACCTCCTCTAAACAATTATGCTGTATAGTTTTCTATATGTCTAAGTGTATCCTTAACGTATATCACTTCACGTCCTGTATAACTCTCTTAAAAAAAAAAACTAGTATTTAAACACATATTCTCATCCAATTATCCATATTAAATATTAACAGACTATTGATGGTGGCTTACTAACCTTTTTCTGACAATGTTGCTTGAACACTTTCCCTATTGAGGATGCAAACTTCCCATGTTTTCCTATATAATCACTGTTGGCAGAAATATACAGCTCTCATTAGGTGAGACTTTACAGTCCATACATTTCTTTGTTATACAAGTAGAACCACAATACTCAGAGAAATGTAATTTGCCAGAGACTTGTAAGACTGACAAATTAAGTTTTTCTTCCATTTGGCCAGCGTCAATAAAAGCAGAAAGTGTTACAAGCTAACTCTCTAGAGAAACTTCTTGGTTTCTATAGGGTTTTTTCTCTCTCTCTCTCTTTTTTTTTTTTTTTTGTTATCTTTCATACCTTTTTCTTCAGACTTCTCTGTGCTTATGTACAAAATGGGACAAAATACAATAAATATAATCCAGTAAAGATTTCACATATATTTAATAAGGTCTGTAGTTTGTGGATGAGTTGTTTGTTTGATTAATCAAATTTTGAAATAATGTCTTATTTGTGTATGAATAAAATTTTAAAATGGAGAGGTACAGAAGACACAACAGGAGTAAGAGATATTTGGCACCTTCCATGCTTACACTTCTAACATAATTGTTATGGATTACAGCATACACAAACAAATCTGTTGTTGGCTTTCACAAAGCAATTAATTATTATCAGTATTCTCAATAAATCATTTATGGCAACACTAGTAAGAAAATACAGTGGAGATACAGAGGAAAAATCAGTTCACGAAGTTCCCTTCCATCTGAAAGTGTAGCTAATTGATAGGAAATTGCAGGTTTAACTTCTTGTCTAAATCAAAGGTCTCAGTGTAATTGTGTGGTTTGGAAAGAGTCCTCTGACCTCGTGCTTGTCTCTGCCCTCCCTTCACAGACAAGTAACTCCTTTCCCATTTGCTTGTTTATTCACCCCCTTGTACCTTCCCTGATGCAGTATATATGGATGAAGGTCTATACTGAAGCTGTCAAAACTAACCTTTCTCATTTTTTATTAAGGTGGATCACCAGATTTTCTGCACTATTGGACATTAATAATTCATTAATTTTACCACTCTGTTTCTGACACTGTCCAGGAAGAAACACTTTGAGAGAAGGTGAATATAGTAGCTGAAAATGAAAGCTCTTAGTTGTTATCTCATGTCTTAAGGCCTCAGATCACTTCTTGCTTAACTCCTTCCCCTCTTCCAAAAAGCAGCACACTACAGAAATTTTGGATGTTGTCTAAATCCGTGAAAATACCTAATCAATGCTCAGTCTGTGCTAACTTTCCAGCCTTCCAACAGTCAGTCCCATGGTTTAATTACATCCTCTTTTAAAAACAGTATTTTATTTGACCATTTTTGCATATCCTCTTTCAAGTCTGCTAGCATGAAAAAGCCTGGACATTAAGTTCCCGTCTACCTTCTTTTATTGTTCATTGGTTTCTACACTTACACCTCCTACTTCTCTCTGAGATAGCACAGTGTGTAAAATCTTTCTGTACTTCTGTTAATTCCTTTTGAACTTAAACATGTAATTATTTTTAATTTTGATCTTTGATTACCAGAAAAGAATACAAGTATTTCAGCCCTTTTAGACATTGATATCTCAACAGGAAAACTAGTCTGATCCTGATTTTTGCCTTTGACATTTTCTCAGTAGCAAAATTATTTACTGAAACACTGAAAATTATATTTTCATTTAAAGCTCATATTTAGAAAATTCAACATTAAGCTTATTTTTGCTAATTATATTTCCTTATTCTTTTGTTTTAATCCAAATTCACAAGGAATATACAACTGAAAAATAAAGTTTATGTTTCAACCCAAAAATATGCCAATATGTACTTCTTTCACACTTTGCAAAACATTTTTTGAACGACCCATCTCTTCCTATCAGCTTTGCTCTATGATTGATGATGCTGTCACTGAAGCATAAAGAACAACACTCCTATGTCTGTTTCAGCTGTCATACCAGCTCAATTATTGCAGTACCTTTACCTATTTACAGCCAAAATCTGTAGTTATCACTTCTTTATTAGCAAGGAATCCTATCAAATCCACAGAAGGTCTTGGTGAGGAAAAATGGACATGATTCAAATAATCAGAATTTATATGTGATGAGGAAATGAGAAGTATGCTTAACAGATGTCTGCATCACAAATCCTGCATTATAATATACAGGAATCTTCTTAGTAAGAGCTTAAGGCCATAATGAATCAATCATGACAGTTTTAATTTTCATTTGTATCATTATCAAACAAATATTCATAAAAGAGCAAATAGGGTTAAGTACTCAAGAGAATGAAAAGAATTCTCAAAGGAGGTCGAAACATTTCTTCAGAAACTGGATATGATAAAAATAAATTTAATTCAGCAATATTAAGCTACACGTAAAATCACACATTTTCAGATGTAAAAGGTATTTATAACATATATTTAATGAAAATTTTCTACTATTGTAGGAGAACTTTTTTCCATTCAGCTTTTTCATCATGAACTCTTTGTGACCCCATTTAAGGAAGATTTTGCAAGAGATACTATCCTTGCCAGGATGAATTTGATACCAGCAACAGTTGGTGTACACAGCAGTGATTTTAGCTTCTTTGCTGAAAGAAGCTAGCTTTGAAGATTTACAGTCACAGATTGAATCTAGCAGTTCACCGTAAACTCCATTTATCATCGGACATTACCTTATCAGATAGTTGCACACGGTAGAGAAAAATACAGAGAGGGTTTCATTAATTCTTTGGTGAATGGGGCTCTATTTTAATGATATATGGCTTCAACATGAACATTACACCATGGACTGACTTTATTACCTACAGTTCACATGAACATGTGCCTATAAGTCTTAAAAATGGCAGAAATGGCATCCTAAAGCAGTTTTACCTGTGAAGTTTCTTGCCTAATACAGCAGCTTTATTTCCCTGTCTCATTAATTCAAGGGCAAGTTTGCATTATAAGAAAAAATGACGCAGTATTACATATGTTTCAAAAATTTTCAAAGAAGTTTATTGAATTATCTAGACTACTAGTCAAACACAACACCAGAAATATTTGCATATTTAAATAGTTTATCTATGATATCTATGGCCCTAGGATGTCTTGTTTCATTAACAGACCCTTTGTGTTTGAGTAAACCCCTTCAGTAAAACTCCAGACTTTGAACCTCTCCCTATACCCTAGCTCTCTGCGATTTGCTTCAACTTCACACTCTGCCCTAACAAATTAACCAAGCTGTTTCCATTGTACACAGAATGTAAAGAACTTAAAGAAACCAAATACATATGGATCTGTGATCCCATCTGATGGTACTGTAAGGTAATTTAACCTGTCAAGTTCCAAAAAGTCCACAGTTAGATTTCAGAACACCCAACAGGTGGTGAAAATTAGCTTTTTTTTTTTTTAAACAATATTTACACACTGATTTATTAAAATATATATGATATTTTGTGGGTTTAGAGTTGTAATATAAAAGGGGTTTTCCTTTTGTGTGTCTATAGCTAGCAGATGTTGGAGATTTTTGAAAATCTATTGTGCTACTAAATAATAAATTTAGGTTTTTACTGTCTCTAATTCCAAGTGAAAACCTGGTGGCAGAAATCAAGCATTCAACAATCTTTCACAACCACCAGTAATACACCTCCTGAGTGTTCTGAAGCAACAATACATGCTAAATTTTTTTTAATGCAATGCAATGGAATTTGAGTGCTTTTACAAAAATCTCACCCTAAATTCTCTGTCCATTAAGTATCTATTTCAAACCATCTTCTTCATCATAAAACATGCTTGATTGCTCTACATAATCCATAAATTTCTTCTGCCTAAGTGTTCTAAAACTTCTCATCTGATTCTCTGCTAATAGAGTATGACTGACGACTGTTTCTTCAGTTATAAACTTTTACCAAATAGGTGATGACATTATTTTTCCAGATTTTAAAAGGATGTCAATAGTAGAGGTGCTAAAAACATCTATGTTTGAGCTCCTTTCTCTAGGTGCTATATAAATTTTTCCCTAATAGTCAAAAAGGCAATATGCACTCAATTTCTAAAATACATGTTTTATCTGCTAAACTGAGACCATATGGCTTTTCATAGGTCATAATTACCAGTAAACATCAAATCAAAAATATTACAGAGCAACAAAAGCTAGTATGTGAACTCATCACTTTTCTCAGTAGTAAAAATACGTTTGACGTACACTTTTCACATCAGGCACATCTATTATGTCTGTGTTAGAATAATCAGAATAAGGGCCCTGTAACCATGTAGTTTTTCACAATATAGATAGAAATTAGGTGCCTGTGAGGAAGGGTTTTTAAAAGGAAGTAGAGTGAAATAAATTTGGTGAAAATTAAAAAAAAAAGCTTTACGAGCAAAATATATTTTGCAAAATATGTGTGTCAGAATCACACTAGAGATGTTGGCAATTTTCTCTCTCCTGAAATGCATGAATAACAAAGGGCTTTTTTTCAGAAAGGATTAATCTTGAGCAACATTTGAATCAAGGTTATTTTCCTTAACCTCACTCACACAAGCTTCTTACCATCAGAAAACAACTGTCTATCACTACAATGCCTTTTGACTGTTCAGATAAGTGCAGTATGCACAAGCTCTCTCCATATATAATACATATATATTACAGCATGCTTATTTGAAGAAATCTGATTGTATCAATTTCTACAATATTAATCATCATAGTAGTCTATTATTTGTGTTACGAGATCAGCCAGTTAAAAGCAGTAACATGATTAGCACTGAGAACAAGAATCTGATTTATATATCTGCCAATTATTTGCTATTCTCTTTCCAGTTCTTTTGACTGCCTAAATAATACTTTTCAGGTCTTCATATAATCTTCCTACTCTAGAATCGTTAATAAAAATAACCAGGTTTGTAATTATACAGCACCAATAGTGTAGAATTATATGAAAGAGCATAAGTAAGATGTAAGTAAGAGAACTTATAGGAAGCACAGAGAGGGGAAGGAGCCCTCCATTCAACATCTTTTGTGCTCCTTTTAGGACACAAGTCATAGCAAAGCAGGGCAAATATTAACTTTCCCAAACTAGCAATTAAATTGTATTAGTAAATGATCTTGTGGCTGAAGAATTACACTAGGATTTATAGATCAGAAGTTCAATTTCTGTTTATTGTATATATAATAAATATTATAATCAATTCCTGTGTAAATCACAGTTTACCTGCATAGGAAAATTATCTAAAAAAAAATCATCCTACGGATGTTATTTAAAATATTTAGGTTGTTATTTCTTCAGGCACTGATAGTTACCAAATTGGAACCCCTCATCTTTTTACTCACATAAAATAACAACTGAAACAGTAATTTCATTCTACTTTGTATGCACATAAACTCAAAATAAGAATGTTTGGTTAAAACATCCAAATATTCACTACTACTTTCTCTCATATATTACAATATGCACTGCCCAGGGTAGCCATATCAAGGCACAGTGTAAACCTCAGGATATAAACAAACCCCCGCATAAAATATCAGCCTTACAATAAACAAATAAATAAATCAGGCATTCTTGGACTCCTTATATAAACAGGTTATTTAAAAAAATGGACATTCTTCCCACAACATTGTTGATGTGAACAGGAAATATAAATCAGCCATGTGAGAAATACTGATAGTTGCTTTTCATAATAAGCTTAGTCTCTGCACAACACATTGTTCTTTTGGGTCCACAAAAACCCCAGGCCTCAGTATTCTTCAGACAATACAGCCAAACTTCAAGATCTTTCAAATAAATTTCTCTTGCTTTCTTGAGTGAAACATTTCTTGCATTTTTTGTTTTGTTATTTTTTTCTTTTTACTTTTACTTTCAGTCTTCTCTAGGCTGCATATTGCTGATCTTTAGGCTAGATTCAAATCCCTCAGCTATCAAATGAAAAAAGGAGAAACATTACGCTTTTTCCTACTACTGGTTTCCTGAGTCAAGGAAAAATGGTATCAGAGCCTTCTTCTTATGCCCTTCCTCCGTATGTGTTGACTTTATTCAATGGCTTTTAAAGGTCAGCAGGAGAGACCAGAGAGGGCAAACAGCTTACTTGTCCCTGCTTCTCCAGGATCACCTAAAGGAGCATATCCTTCATGGTTTCTTTCACTCTCAATAATGAGGCAAAGTGAAAAGAAAGAGCTTTACGTATTTCTCAGGCGCTTTTCACATATTTCACTTTTAGTGAACTGGAAAGGCTGCATAAGTTTCTCTAGCTATGGATGACTACCAGTTGCACCAAAGTGCAAGTGACATTAGAACAATTAATTCCTCTTTGCACATGTACAGGTTCTTCTGGAGTTTGGTTTTGTGGTTTTGAAGTCTTATCTCACTGTTTTTTATGAAATCTAATATACGGTGAGACATTTATTAGGTTTTAGTCAACCTAAATCTGAAAAATGAACACCTAACTTTGTGTCAATAATGTAGAGTATTACAACAACACAATACTTCAAGATTTCAAAATCTAGTTAATCCACCCATAATGTCACTTCCTCTGATTGGAACATTATATTTTTAAGAGTAGTCAGCTCTTTTAAAATTGTATCAGGAATGAATAAATGTTCCCAGGGAAATTTGATTGGTTTAATAGGATTTATTTGCAGTAGATGAAGACAACTTTTGAAGCCACAAAACCTTACATAGATCATTGATGATTTCGGAGGGCAAGCATACAGGAATACCATCAGCAACAGAAGAAACACTTTTCTTAGACTAGTGTATCTAATTTCAAGCACTGACAAGACTATTTTCTTCTCAAGTCAGATGAGTGCATGAGAAGCAGAATATATACAAGCCTGTAATACTATCCATCTACAGTCTGCAGCTAGTGTATTTTTCTTTCACAAGAAGCCCATAAATTTCAAAAAGCTGTCTAGAGTAATAGCTGTCTTATACTTTAAAGATCCAATGGATATCTGAAATTTTGGATGACAGGCCATTTACAAAAACTGCTCTTAGTGATATTATACAACTACTCCGGAAACTCAGAGGCATTTGTCTGGAAAAGCCAATCCATTTTGATGATTTCTGACACTCTTAATATATACGAGTTTAAGGAAAGAAAACCAAAAAACTATAGAAATCAGGTGAAAAGTAAAGGTTTCAATGTTGCATATAAACAAGGAAACCAGGGCCATATACTCCCAGATAAAGTTTTTCAACTTCACAGGAGGGCTAGAATGTTAAGCTTGCTTTGTTTAGCCAAAAAAAGAATATCATCCAGTTACACTTGCTCAGAACAATGTTCTAACAAAAACACCAGCTTCTTGGAAAACAAAAATATTTTTAGAAAGTATTTTTTAAAAATACTACTTTTTACTACCATCGTACCTAGTTTGAGGTACCTCAGTTTGAGGCTTGCACTGTACCAGGCAGGAAAGCATACACTTGCCAAAAGTGGCCTTCACGCTACCGCATTAAACCAACACTCTTGCAAATCGGTCTATGAATTACATACAGTGATAAGTAAAGAAAGTTCAAGTAAGTTTCAATTTTTATATGGTCATCATTCTCATAAAGGGACATTGGCAACGAATGAAACTAAGTTGCCATTCTTGAGGCAAGTAGTTAAATATTTTCACCTTTTAAAATACATAGGTATTTAATAATTCTATCCCTTTTAAGATTATGTTTCTTGTTAAAAAAATGGAAAGCGCATATTTTGATTTTTTTTAAAGGAAAAACAAACTGTAGAAGCATGAATTCTCAGGAGTGATAGTATTACCTCAGTGGAAACAAAACAGGCATTTTAAACTAATGATGAAAACTTTCCCAGCTCCATGAATCACAGTGACAACATAATAATTCAGTCAAATAATCATTTTCGTATTTGCAATAGGATGCATCATATTCACAGACTAAAATATCTTGAAACAAATCTTAGCCTGTCAATCTAATTTTTCTACCTACCACCAAAAATGAGAGTTAACTAGCATTTCTTCTGCAAGTGAAAATACTTGTTTCCAGACAAGAGGCATCAAAAAAAAAAAAGGAAAAAAAAAAGAAAAAAAAAAAAGGGAAGCAACAAAATTTAATTAAAGGTATTAAATGACTGAAATTGTATTCATCTCAAATACCGCGTTTGGTTTTGGGCCTCTGACAAGAAAGATTGAGGTTCTGGAGTGCATCCAGAGAAGGGCAATGGATCTAGTGAGGGTTTCAAGCACAAGTCTCATGAGGAGCAGCTGATGGAACTGGGGCTGTTCAGGCAGGAGCAAAACAGGGTAAGGGGAGACTTTATTGTTCCCCACAACTGCCTGAAATGAGCTTGTATCAAGGTGGGAGTCAGTCTCTTCTCCCATGCAACGAGTGACAGGATGAGAAGTTGACACAACAGAAGGAAAGGATGCCACCCAAAGGAACCTGAACAAGAAGTGGACCCAAAGAATCTCATGAAGTTCAAGAAGGCCCAGTGTAAGGTGCTGCACCTGGGTTGGGGCAATGCCTGACTTGTGTACTAAACGGGAGAAGGGATCATTGAGAGCAAACAGGTGCAGAAGGCCTTTGGGCTTCTCATAGATATTAAGCTGGCCACGAGCTGGCATGGTGTACCTGCAGTCCAGCAAGTCAAGTACATCTTGTGCTGCATCAAAACAAGCATAAACCAACAGGTTCAGGCAGGTGGATCTTCCTCTCTATTCCACCCACATTATTGCAAGGGACTTTTTTTTTAAAAATCGGATCACTAGAGATAAAACTGTTGCAGTTTTACGGGGCCATTCAGAAAGAGACTGATGACCTATTAGAATCTGAAAGAATAAAATGTATAACATTCAGATCAGCCGGCCACATCTTCTGAAAACCTTCTGCAGAAATTTTAAATTGATAGTTTTGACTATTTTTATGTATCTTGTATGTCTTATAAATTGTATCTTAAAAATAACACTAAGGAAGAAGTATTCGGTCTAGCCTCAATAGAGACTTACCATTTTTATGTTATTTTGAAGAAATAACTTGTGAGCAGGATGACATAAAAAGTGTTTTTTGATTTTTTTTTTTTTAAATGTGCTAGAATGAGGTAGTGCAATAAGTGGGAGGTGACAGATAATTATTTCAATTAATAATGTCATATGGATGCACAAGAGAATAGAAATTTCAATAAATTATGGTGGAGCATTTAATACTAATTTACTTCTTAAATAATAAAATTATGTTCAGCTCCAATACAACCTTTTAACTGGAATGAGCTCTAAAAATGTTCTTATGAAAGAGTCTCAATTTAATAGCTGCTTAAAATAATTTCCATTAAGTCTGTAACCAAAACCTACACTAAAGCTTTAATTAACTACAGAAGCAGTCAATTAAAAATATAAAATTAAGGAGTTACCCTCTCCCCTAACTGTGATCCTGGTTTTTTATAAGCAACATGATGTAGTTAATGATTTTAATCTGCTCTTGCTCTAGCCATGACATTTATAAAGTATACTTGAGATCACATGCAATGAATATTAATTTGTAGTAGTCCCAGTTATTGGCTGACATCTTAATTATACATTATATTTGAAATGCAACTTTTTTATTTTCATGGACTTATTTCCTATGACTTATTTCTTGTACAGAAACAAGTTTGACTATGCAGGAGAATAATTTATTTTTAATTCTGTTTGCTCCACTTTATTGTCTGATGTCAGAAACACTGTTAAAAAAAGAAGGAAAACAAAGCCCAACAACCCTAATTTCCTTGCAAGGATACACTATAATAAAATTTTAAAAAAAGGAAATTTTCTAAAAACTATTATTTTTAGAAAATAAGCATTTTGTTCAAATACATAAACATCTTAAAGAATAAAAAATGTATGGGTCCATGTGTTAGCCAGTATTTAAAAAAAAAAAAAAAAAAAAAAAAACAAGAACAACAACAAAAACTTTAGTCATATTCAGTTATTGCTTTTCAGATACAAAGATGGCAAAGGAATCTGTAGAAATTGATATAATTTTAAATTAAATCATAGCACTGGAATACGAATACCTCACTGAGGTAAATCTGTGAGAAGTTTTTTTCTGAGGCTTGTTATTGGGAAAGGACTGGAAGTGCATATCACTAATGTTCATCAATGTGCTCTAACTCCTCTATTAAACACTGGACTTAAAAATTTTTAATGCCTTAAATGTTTTAATTATTCCTAAGTACTTTAAATCTCTAAGGATCAAGTACTACATTTAATCTTTTAATTCATTCATCCTTAATGGACTAACTCAGGCAGTTTCTTTCATATGTCCAACTTCAGTAAGGGTGGCCATAATCCCAGGAGCCCAACTCTCACCAACCAACAATTAACAGAATGCACTGGAGAGCCTCAGCAGCTCACTTCAAATTACCCATTAAAGATAGACTAGGACTAGTCCGTGGAACTCCTAGATACAAAAGGATCCTGTAGTTTCCTGAAAGCCAAGCATTTGCTGAAACAAGGATATTTTTGGATGGATCACTTCTGATATTAGTCAGAGGTCAAAGGAAATATAAGAAATAACCTCATATTAAATAACATAAACATAAAAAGGTCTTAGCCACTAGATCAATGAGGACACTATAAATGTAAAAAATAAGCCACAGCCATTTGTAGAAGAAAGTTCTGAATAGAGACTCACTAATGGTATGTAGCTACATTTTTGTGGGACTATGACAATACACTCTGTTCTCTTTTCTCAGTCAGAATGAGCCAAACATATTATTTTATTGTACTTGTTCATTTTTCATACACAGCCCCTAAATAATGGAACACAGCGAGTTCTGTCTCACTAAGAAAGCCATCAGCAACATGGTTGTATGACAGATTTTTCAAGTGAAGAGCAAGTTACTTTGGATTTAAACTGAATTCAGCCTCACAGTTAGTATCCCATTATGAATCCTGAATGATTCTGTCTCTTTGGGAGTTGAAAAGCATTGGTTTCATCAGCAGAAATCAAGAGGATCCTCACATGATGTTAGCAAAATAAGAGTGGCTCACAGTGCAGTATCAGTGCTTTCAAGCAGTTGCAGGTTTTGTATGAATATTCTATTCTCTTAATTATAGTAATTCCTAGTATTGATGTTATTTCTATTGGTATGACTCAAATATTAACTTAAAGTAGTGGAAAAGTCTTTTATGAAATAAAAGACTGAGAGTACATATATGTGCTTTAATATACTTTTGAATAATTAATTCAGTCTTTCATCAGCTTAATTATGCTTTTACGCTTTGCCGATGAGAAGGTTAGTTTAATGAATTTTTCCCACATTTTGAGCTGTGAAATGTTTTTATATTGTGACTCTGTAATGAAAAATCCGACACAGATTTGAAGAACAAGTTTCAGGCAGAATAAGGAAGAATTTCCTGGTTTGGTTTTACAAAACCAAACCAAAACAAAGCAAGAAGCCAGAGCAGACAGCTGGATCTTTGGATAAGTCACATTTAGCATAATAGTAATGTAATCATTATTAGACTGTGCAATTCCTTGATTAAAAAAAAAAACAAAACAATGAAATATTGTGTACATCAGTCTGCAAGCAGTTATAATTAAAATATTAAAGGCAGTATGTTCTCTTTTGTGTACAGGTAATAACACTGTTAGTGTAAAATGATGCAGTCTATTGAAGTGATTTTCTGATGTGTACATAGAAGATGAATTTTTAATTATTATCAGAAATCCAATTTACCACTAGGTATAAAATCAACACCTTTGGAGCAGTTATAATGAAACAACATATCAGATATCCCTGTAGAAAACAACATAAATGACAGCTATAAATGTATTCTCAAAAGACTTAAAAATAATAAAGGAACAGGTCCCGTTTCACTGAAAGTGGCAGTTTTAAACACCCTATTGAAGCTATATGTGATAAAATGAGGAAAAGACAAGACAGCTTCTGTAAAGGAAATACATGTCTCACAAATTTAATTGACTTCTCTGAAAGAGTCAATAAACACATGTATCAGAGAGATCAAGTCAATAAAACCTGTTTAGATTTCCAAGAATTATTCAACATGGTCTTTAACTAGTAAGTCTTGAAGAAAGCAAGTTTTCATATAAAAAGATGGAAGACTCTTTTGTAAATAAATAACCAGCTAAGGAACAGGGGACATAGAATCATGTAATCATGGAATCATTAAGATTGGAAAGGACCTCGAAGACCATTAAGTCCAACCTTTGACCAAACAACACCATGTCAACTAAACCATAGCACTAACTGCAACGCTCAGTTGTTTTAAAAACCAAGGATGGTGACTCCATCACCTTCCTGAGCTGCTCATTCCAATGCTTATCAATTCTACCAGTGAAGAAGTTCTTCCTGAAGTCCAACCTGAACGTCCCCTTGAGGCCATTTCCCCTTCTCCTGCTGCTAGTTGACAGGGAGAAGAGACTGACCCTCACCTGGATTTCCCCCACGCCCCCCTTTCAGGAGAGCACTCTATCCCTCAGGTTCTTTTCCTCCAGGGGAAACACCAGCTCCCTCAGCCATTCTTCATGGCACTTGTGCTCCGGAGATTTCACCAGCTTTGTTGCCATTCTCTGGACTCACTCCAGCACTCTCAGGTCTTGTAGTGAGGGGACCAGAACTGAACACAGGATTCAAGACATGGCAGCACCAGTGCCAAATACAGGGGGACAAACCCTGTCCTGCTCCTGCTGGCCACACTGTTGTTGATCCAGGCCAGGATGCCATTGGCCTTCTTGGCCACCTGGGCACAGCCTGGCTCATGATCAGTCATTGTCAAACAGCACCTCAAGGTTGTTCTCCACAGGGCTTCCAGGCACTCTTCCTTCAATCTGTGATATTGCCTGGGGTTGCTGTGACCCAGTTGCAGGACTAGGCGCTGGGCCTTGTTGGCCCTCATAACACTGGCCTCAGCACATCAATACAGCCTCTCAGGATCCCTCTGGGTCCCTTTCTACCCACCAGCAGATCAGCATTCCTTACGAACTTGGTATCATCTGAACTTACTGAGGTTGCACTCGATCCCCTTGTCCAGATCACTGATGAAGATATTGAGCACGACTGGCTCCAATATCGAGCCCTAGGGAACTCCACTAGGACGAACAGCTGGATGCACCTCCATTCCCCTCCACTATCTAGGCCTGGCCATCTAGACAGTTTTTAACCCAGCAAACACTGCAGTTATCCAAGCCATGGGAAGCTAGCTTCTCCAGGAGAATATTGTGGGAGACACAGTATCAAAGGCTTTACTAAAGTCCGCAGACAGCACCCACAGCCTTCACTTCATCCACTAGCCAAGTCACCTGGTCATAAAAGGAGACCATGTTGGTCAAGCAGGACCTGCCTTTCCTAAACGCCTGCTGGTTGGGCTTGGTCACCTGGTTTTTCCCATTATACAAGTATAAATTATAAATGATAACTTTTAACTGTTGCAATTGATGACTGTGCTGAATCTGCTCAGTTTAATGGTTTCACAAATGAGTAATCAAAAAGGGTGAATTGCCCAATGATGACATTTGATGACTGTATTAATATACAGAATACTGAGTTTGAGGTGTGAGTTGCAGAAGAGCCTTAACTGATAAAACCAAGAAATTAAAAACAATATCTGTAAGTGTAAAACGACACGTGGTGGAAACAAACACATACTTTTTACAGACAAGGGACTAAGTAATACCACCTTAAAATTTTCAGTGAAAATATAAGCTCTCTCCCCAGTAGTCATCAAGAGTGCAGTCTGAACAGGAAGAACCATGAGGAAAGGAACACAATAAAATATACAACATAAAAAAGTTATGCCATTCACCCATCTGAATTAACGTTAAATTCCCATCTCAGCCTTTTCAAAAGGAGTGCAATTGGCCTCTGAATGGTACAGAAAATGGTAGCAAAGATACAAAATGAGGTGGATGGCTTTTTTACACGAAACAAATATGTAGAACAGTACTTCAAAAGTAAGACCACCTTGCAGGGAGGAAGGGTCTGCAGATTAGAAGTTACACATAACCCTGAAAATTAAGATGGAAAATGTTTTCTGCCTAGTAAAAAAATACTCTTCCATGCATTCAAAAAGCTAGTGACATATACTTCACAGGAGGTTCTACCAGATGAAGAATCTATAATTTTATTGATACTACAAGGAAGCTGCCTTAAAATTACTAAGAATCATGGAAAGTGCTGTGTAGACAAGCCCTACCAGCCTGGGTGAAGAACACCAAGGAATATCTGCACTTTTCATGAGAATGCATGTGGCTATGTCAATGCAGCCATAAGCTCTGGTGCTCTGGTGCACAACAAATACCTCTACAATTCAAGGGCCAGCAATTAGGTGTCCTCTAGTTCATGTCTCCTTCTATATGAAAAGGCTGAGAGAGCTGGGATTGCTCAGCTTGGAGAAGAGAAGGCTCCAGGGTGAACTTATTGTGGCTTTCCAGGGAGCCTACAAGAGAGCAGGTGAGGACTATTTTATAAGGGCACACAGTGAGAGGACAAGGGGGAATACCTAAAACTGGAAGACACTAGGTTTAGATTCAATATTGGGATGAAATTCTTTACTCCAAGGGTGGTGAAGTACTGGAATATATTGTTCAGAGAAGTAGTGGATGCCTCACCAGTGGAAGTGTCCAGAGTCAAGTTATGGGCCTTTGAAAAATCCGGTCTAGTAAAAAGTGTCCCTGCCCAAGGCAGGGGTGTTGGAATTTGATCATCTTTAAGGTCCTTCCTCACCCATTCTGACTCTATTAAAAAAAAAAGGGTTCTTATAAAGTCACCTGTTAGATGAGGAAACTGACCTGCAGGTAGTGGAAAGGTCAGTGGATATTCTTAAGAAGTAATAGCAAACACTTGGGTTTTCCTTATTTACTTTCCCAGATAATGTTACTGGGTACTACCTTCACCAGTTTTTAAAGTCAGGTTGCACTTTGATCATACCAAAACCTCACAGCCCTTAGCACAAAAAGAATAGGATGCTAAGGGAAAAGAAAACAAAACAAATTCAAGTATTAAGAGAACCACTAATCAAATTAATAGATGTGTAAGAGAGTGAAGAAAGAAAAGTCTGCATTTTTATTTGGTTGACCTGATATGGGTTATGAATACCATCCCTTTTCTAGATCCAGGAAACAAGTATGTTTCAGAATATTTTTAATTTCCAAGAACACTATTGTTATAATAAAATGAAACCAAAATTACCTTTCTTTAGATTTTATTGGTGAAGCAATTTCTTCTTATGTTCAGCATTCTCTAGACCTTGAATTCATGTCTGTTTAATGCTTTTGTTACAAGAGGTGAATGACTACTTCAGGGACAGGACTACCCAATCTAGCAGTATGCACTGCTCCAAGATGAACCAAAGGACCTTAATTGAACAAACATTACTAGTTGAAAAGAACAATTGGAAAGCTGGAAGCTCAAAGGTTTTAAAGCTATTTTTAAAAGATCAGAACTCCCAGTAAGGTTAGAAAAACAGTTATTTTGTTTTCAAAAGGAAAAGAAGAAAGCCTCATTATGTAACTGCTCTTATTTTTCAGAAAACACTCAAGAAACAATGTTCCTGTTACCCATTATAATAGCCATTCATAGCTGAGGAAAAACAAGTCAATTTGTTCATTGACATTTTTATTCATTTCTTTAATGACATTTCTTTTTTTTTTAATAGTGTTTTTAACATTTAGAGAACAAAAAATGTGCTATGCATTAGTATTTTCTGAGTGGATATATACAGGACACTTCTTAGATAACTACTTGGGTATCTTCTTCTTTTCCTCCTCTGCTATACAGCAACACTGTTGCTCTGAGTCACTGTATCTTCCACCAGCTCTCTTACGTTGTGGCAAATGCTTTTGGATTTACAACAATATACTTTATGATGAAAAAAAAATACCTCAAAAGAAAAAAGATTTCCATGTTCTTCTTGCAAAGAACACAAGCACAACTGCAATGACCATTTACTGTGCAGCCAAAGCAAAAAACTAATTCTGTCTTCAGAACAGGGTTTAACAAGCATGCAGAAAATACAGCAGGGTGTGCATTCTTTGAATAACAAATGAAGAACATATCAAACAACTGCTCATTAAGCAAATACTGCCAATTCCATTAATCAAATGAGGCAGGATCTTACAGGAGAAAAACACAGCATGTAATTAGACAATTAAATGATGACATAGGACATGCAAACAAGAAGACCAAATTAAAGTATTGCAGGGAGCCCCTTGTTTTGTTTTGTTGTGTTTTTTGAATCTTCCAATCAAAAAAGAGCTGTCTAAAGATAGACCTGCTTATTCTTTTTGTCACACTATAACCTTTGTGTGACTTTTTATTATATAGAATTTACAAATTAGCTAAATTGCACTAGAGAAAAATAGGGCCAAAAACATGTTTACCAAAAGTAGCTTCAGCAACCAAGAATTTCTTGCATTAATCAGAGCTCTAAGCACCAACCAGCTGAGCCTGTGGGTTTGAACATAGTCATGTAATGCCAGGCTGTGTGCTGTAGGTTATCTGAGAGACCTATGACATAAACCTACAGGGGAACCATGTCTTTCTGATGTTGCAACACATTTTAGGTCCTACACAACAACCCACATACTTACGTTTAAACAATAAAATCCGGTATTGCCTGGACAAAGCTAAATCCATGTATACATCTTCCTGCTTAAAATAACATCAGGAAGGCACAGCGCTAGTCAGTACAAAACGTAAGCACCTGCTATTTAATTCTGTTGATATGATGTGTTTCTTTATGGCAAACTTACAATCATCAGACCCTACTCTATAAGTCTGCTGTGTAAAAGGTGTAATATGTAGTAAGCACTGTCTTGAAAAGGGACAATGCTTGATGTTCACTGAATAAAATAACATTCTCATAAAACCTGATAAAATCATCACAGGCAAGGAAAAGCAAACCAGCTGTCAAGTAGAAATAGACTGCATGTGTTTTTTATTTTGAAAATTTAATTTTCAGCTAAGGATCTTGCCTACAGTTCATTTTTTACAAAGCCAGCACAAAGTGCCTGGAAATTGTGTTTCTGATTACTTGCTTTTCTTCAATTAATAGCTAACAGTTCAACATCTGTAAGTAGAACCAAGCACCTAAGCAAAGGACTGGGACCATATCCATCTGGTTTTAGATTTGAATCTACCTCCAACTTAAAATGCCTAAGTGACAGTAAGTAATCTGTAAACTACTTTCTCTTCAAAGAAGAAACCAAAACCAAAACAAAAATATGAGAGCAATAACTTCTAAAATTTACCTTCAGACCTGTGAATCAAAGTTGTCATCAATATCAGTACAAAGTCTTATTAATAACAATCTATTTCTATACTTTTCTAAATAATGACTATTTCAGTATTCAGTAGAGACATTACCACTATAGACAGACAAATGATCTACTCCAAACTCAGTATTAACGGGGTCTTTAAATATTTGTTAAGTATTCCATGGAAAGCCACAGTTCTGGGTTGATATTCTTTCAGGAAACTTGTCTCACTGTGTCATGAAAGCATTCTGAAACTTTTATGATGCAACCTCCTGGAGACGAAGACAGTGTCTTCAGAAAACCTCCAGATGATCTTCACTATTAAGAAATTTCCCAAACTGTCATTTAGGTTTGGGTTTTGTGCCACAGCCACTGGATGAGACCTCTCACGTTATTAGTTCAGTGACTTTGTTCTTCGAATATTCAGCACAGCAGGCAGTCTTGATCCCCTGCAACAATATAATCTTCTTCCCCTAGTGCCTGCAGGATGTCATCTGAAATATTTGGGTTTGGATTTATTGCTGTAGCATGCACTGCCCTTTCCTTCCTGCTTTACATATCTATTCTCAATCTCTCAGGAATGCTGAATACTTCTAGTTTGAGACTGAACTGTCAGTTTTTCCGTAATTCTTTGCAACCACCTCTGCTTCCAAACACACAGAAGTGTATGAATGCAGAGAGGCTTTAAATCTAAGGGAGTGTTCAGGAAAGAAATGGAACTCCTTCCCTATAACCTCATTTTCCCAGACCAAGCCAAAGAGACCACCAACTATTTGTCTGAAAGATTGCTAGCTCAGTGTCACTAAATATATCCAGGTTACATGGCTTTTTCATGGTTTTTACACGCAGATGTGTTCAGATAAGCCTTGGCGATCAGAAATCTGTAATATTGCATTGACCTCTTTTTGATTAAGGAAATGAGAGCTGTGTTGACCTTCTAATTCTATAGTGTTTTTCCAACTCTATATGATTTCAAAGTGAATACACTGCATATTTGCAGTGGAAAATGTAATTTTAAATCAGGGCTGGTTCATTAAGGGTACTCAAACAAAATAAGAATTTACCAGGGCCACTGTTGTCCTTATTTGATGTCATAAACTGCTTGGAGTCATCTGAAGTCAAATATATGGAGTGTTACTTTTCCTTCATTTTTAGTCATCATAAAGCCCTGAGTTTATACAATGACCCCCCCGGCTGAAAAGGTGCAGTATGAATAATCTCCCAGGCTTTCAAAATCAGGCCTTTTTTTTATGTTGATTTCTGTCATATGGATCATATAGTTAGTTTCAAGTAGCAAAATTATAATTTTGATCCTCACGCAAAGAAACTCCTGCAATCTCTTTCTTCCTAACTATTAATTATTATAGTTCCTCTGACAGGTGAAAAATGGGAGTATGGTACACCATGATGGTCCTCATTGGCTCTACAGACAACTTAAAACAAAACTAGACATTCAATAGCCACTGAAGGTATTTCCGTTTTAAAATGTACGTGCCCAAGATTTTACTGATTTTTTTTTTTATGTATAGTGTCCCTCCTCAAACTTTGACAGGACAGTTACTTGGTCAACTGTGTTTGAATTACCCAATTTTAAAATACTTTCATATTATCCATAAAATGTGTTACGGCATAACAGTTTTCTGTAATGACATACACTCCAAGAGATTTAACTGGCTCCACTCTATGTTTTTAACACAAAACCAGTGAAAACACATATCCTTTGTTGGGATTAAAGGTCAGAGATGTTCTATAATATCAAGTTAACAAATTTTTTAATTTCTGTATCCAGCCTATACGTGAGTATACTATATAAGGTGAAAATATAACATGGCCAGGTGTACATGACTAGCTCATCTATGCTTTCTCAACTGTCTTTAACTACCTTCCCTTCCAGTTTATATCACTTTTCTATCTGCAGACAGTTTAGATCACAGACACTTCATGGTCACATGATTTTAAGTTTCCTTATGATGAATGTAGGTTTTAGACACTAAGCCTACTTAGGCATACTCTATTTTAGTCTGAACATTTCTTAGCTCGGCATAAATTTGTATACCAGATGTCGCCTTGTAATTAACACATTGGGATTTGGGAGCTGTAGATTTTTCTGGTTACAAACTTTCTATCAAACCGACATCTGTGATTTATGCTTCCAACTTCCTTTCAATACATTTACATAATCTGTTCAATATAAGGAGAGATCATAAACTCTTTGTACATGTTTAGAACTAGATTCCACAGAAAGAGTTAAAACCAAATCAAAGAATGATTTAAGCTTCTCTTTTACAGTGACAGTTACTGTAAAGCACCTATAATCAAACTTTCTCAGAACAAAAATATACTTTACAGTCATAGAATCATATAATCATTTAGATTGAAAAGGACCCTTAAAACTGACATATCCAGCCAGAAATCTAACTCCTCCAGGTCAAACACTAAACCATGTCCCTAATCTGACATCTACACACTTTTTAAATCCCAGTATTCTGACTTAAGTACTGCAATGGGCAGTTTGTTCCAGTGCTTGATAACCCTTCCAGTGAAGAAGTTTTTCCTTATATGCAATCTAACCTCCCCGGTGCAACTTGAGGCTATGTCCTCTTGTCTTATTGCTTGCTAATTGGGAGAAGAGACTGAGCCTGACCTTACAACCTCTTTTCAGGTAATTGTAGAGGTTTCACCCTGAGCCTTCTTTTCCCCAGGCTAAACAAACCCAGCGCCCTCAGCTGGTTCTCACAGAACTTTTGTTCCCAACAGTTCACCAGCTTTGTTGCCCTTCTCTGGACTCTCTCCAGCACCTCAATGCCTTTCTTATAGTGAGGGGCCCAAAACTCAACATACGATTTGAGGTGCAGCCTCACCCTTGCCAGGTACAGGGGAACAATCCCTGCCCTGGTCCTGCTGGCCACATTGCTGCTGGTACAGGGCAGGAAGCAATGGCCTTCTTGCTGCTGGCTCATGTTCAGCCACTGTTGACCAGCACCCCCACATCATTTCTGCTGGGCAGCTTTCCAGACACTCTTCCCCCAGCCTGTAGCAATGCCTGGAATTGTTGTAACCCAAGTGCTGGACATGGCCCTTTGTGTTGTTGAGTTTCATCCATTTGGCCTTGGCCCATTGATCCAACCTCTCAGGACCCCTCTTCAAAACCTTCCTACCCTCCTGCAGACAAACACTCCCATCCAGCTGCAGTCACCTGCAAACTGACTGAGGTACCATTCAATTGTGTTGTCCAGATAATTGATAAACAGTTTAAATAGAATCAGGCCCCAAAAGTGAAGTGGGGAAGATTTTGTTTCCTCCCAACGGTGAAGGAGAAAAAACAAGTTACTATTCTCTCAGGAAATAGTGCACATGGAAATACAGGTTCAAAACGGAAATCTATAATCTCCTGACAAGAAGCAACCTTCTGTTCCTTCTTATTTTGAACATACTCCCTTTGTTTAGAAGCTTTTCAGGAAGTAGGCTCCATTTAAAGAAGACTAGTGAACCAGAGCACACCTGTGCGTGGATCTGCAAGGACAAACTTGATACTGACCTCAGTGCTGTGGTTCTGTCCTCCAGCCAAGACAACTGTGGCCAGCATATGGGCAGTTACACTGCTTCTCTCTGGAGGACACAGAGCTCTCCCCCAAAACACCTGCCAGGGCCATCCAGTAAATTAAACTGATAATACCGAGGGGAAAGGTTGTTTGGCATTCTGAAGGAAATCGGGAAGAAGAGCAGGAATTGCTCAGGAAATTAAGATAGCCTGAGGCTTTCTCTTTTGTCTCCTTCCCCTTCTTTCTCTCCTGGTAAAAGCAGGAGTAGCAGACTAGCCCTGCACTCCAATTTTTCTTGCACTTCCCAAATCACTACTAACTCCACCTTCTGTCCTGTACTCAACTGATTAAATCTAAACAGTAACAACACATTTGGTCAAGTACATTAGAGCATATTTTATGATATTAGGGTTCATTCTATCTGGTGAACACTTCCATTAAGGGCTGAACTGACTACTAAGAAGGTAACTTCACATCTTAATTCTATTTTACCTCCAATACCTTAGATATATTCTTTGTATGTCATAGGAGAGAATTAAATATTAGGAGAATACAACCATATTAATGGGGGTTGTACATTAATGAAAATTGAAATTGCTACAGGCAATAAAAGAAAATTTGAAATGTTATAATGAAAAGTGTGCCTACACGGCTATCAAATATTATTGGAAATTAATATTTTCAAATCTATAAGCAGGTTGGCTTTATTTAAAATAAAATCTTAAATTTTAAAAACCACACCAGAAAAAAGAGGGGCTGGGGAAGAATATTAAAGATGCTTTTATGTTCTTCTCAAAGCTAAACAATTCAATTAAAAAAAAAAAAGAAACAAAACAAAACAAAAAACCCAAAAACCTGAACCAGTTGCATGAAATAACAAATATACTTTCATTAAAGTTTGCCTGCTGACAAAATATTTTACTCTGAGCATTACTTTTTCACCTAAAATAAGCCATACCCCCAAGTTATTTTTAATTTTTCTGAAAAACCTGCACAGCTAGCTCTTAAAAAACAGAGAAACAAACAACATAGAAAATCCACCAAAATCCAACCAATCAACCAAACAAAAAGACCAAAAAAACCCCAAAACCAAAAAACCCAGAAAAAAAAAAGCCAGAATAAGTAGTTTAATAATTACTTTGTTTAATAATTTTATATCTAGCAGTTTCATCAGGAAAATAAACACAAAGTGCATTTATATGTCCACACACAACCATTTATTAAAAGTGTATATTTTTGTCCCACTCAAACATGCACAATGTTTCTCTTTTTGTAAGAAAATACACCAGAGGTCAATATTAATTTATAATTTAAATAGGAAATTGCTATCCTAATGTAAAGATAGGTGAACTAAAAACCAGATTTGTAGTTCTCGATAACCTTAATTCACAGGGAGTATTCTGACTAATACCACAAGGAAAATTCATTAATTTGAAGATAAGTAATTTCTAATAACAAAATTAAAGATCACTAGCTACAGCTAATGATCCAACACCTTTAAGAAAGACAGTTTCCACATTAAACAGACATATTTCACATTTATTAATATAAATGTATATCAATATACATTTTCATTCACGAGAAGCTAGAGGCAGTAACTTGGTACAGTCTCCCTAGAAAGATCTTATGGCAGATCATGACCTTTCTCCTTATAGTCACCACCATGAATAGAGCCACCACAAAAATTGGCTACAGAGTCAGAGCATAGTGTTCACTTGAATTGAAATTGAGGTGTTTAATGGAAGAGAGACATAGAATCTTTGGGATCTATGTTGACAATGGAAGGGTACTGACAACCCACGACAACCTTTTCTCCATAAGATCAGAGTAAGGAAGGGGTTTTAAGGTTAGAGATTGAGATATGAATCCCTACAGAAAGGACAGGGGATGCCAATAGAAAAAGTTCTGTAATTCAGAACCTGCTGTGCATAATTTTTCTTAGCACTATCTAGTGAAGTCTCTGGGCAAAGCAATGGGTTAAGAACTAGAGTTCAGAGTATTTTTTTTTTGACTGTTGGGCTTTTTTTTGGACTTGACAGAGCTTGGTTTACAGCTGGACCCATTATCTTGAGTCTTTTCCGACCTAAATTATTCCATAATTATATGATTTTACATTACAATCAATATAGATTCAAAATATACTAAGAATCAGCATGCAGTATAGACTGGCTACTTTCCTAGGTCCATTAGTTAATAACTAAGCTTTTTTAATAATAGTTGCAAATTAAAGGACTATTTGAAAGCACAGTCATAACCTCAGTTATTGGAAATGTGACATCTTGCCTTGCTACGTACATACTTCTTAATTTAGGCTACCCAAGTTGAGCTTGACTGCACTGCTGCAATTATGTATAACTGCTTTGTGAACTTATTTTCATCTACTTTGGTATTGTTGGAGATAACATTGTGCAATGTCTGATTTCTCCAGAACGGAATAGTTTATCATTACAAATGAAGAAAAAATAAAGTGCATAAACCGTGGAAATTTGTGTTTCAATATTTTTTTGATGCAGAATAAATAGCTAAGCAATACAGTACAACATATCATCTATTCTACTAAAACATAGAGGGGAGGAAAGGGGGCAGGATACCACCTTATACCAGTATTAAAAATGTTTTCTTGGAGTGAAATAAAAGATGAATATAAAAGCAGTGCATGAAGTTGAAAGTGAAGGGGAAATGACTGAATGGTTGTCTAAATTTCTTTCAACAAACACATAATTACCTCTTTTCCTAATTAAAGCAAATAGTACAGCATAAAGACAGCTGAAATATCCAAGAAATCAAAGTTTCAAAATAGGCATAGTGTATTTATAAAACTAAAATAGCATGAATTTCATTAAATCTTACTTTAGCTCTCATCAGATATCAGAAATGCAGATTAATAATGAAATTTTACTGATACTAAACTTAAATTACAGAAGAAAAAAAGCACCAACAAATAACAACAACCAAATTTTAAAAAAATAGGAAAGGCATCTTTATTCATTTGAATAAGCCTCTGTAGCATTGTAGCCCGGATTCTAGAGTATTATACAGACTTGTGCAGACAACTCTACCGCCTAGAATTCTACTAGACGATGAATATGAACAAGAGGAGACTCATTTTAGGAAAGTTAACACTGCTTGTGGAGATGTTCACTTGGGTGGCAAGGTGGTGATGGTTGGCTGACATCACACATTTCAGATATTCAACCTTTAGCTGCAACATTCTTCATTTCTATTTTATGTGCTTCTAGGAACTGTATAGGACTCTTGTCTTTCGTCTTTATTGTGTTGGCTCCAGTCGTATGGGATTAAAAGCAGTATGGTCAAAAAATCTCTTAAAAATTTAATACAATTTAAGTGAGCAAGCTTGTTCTGATTTTGAAAGTGCTAAATGTGTTTGGAAAAGCATCTTTATAAATATGTGACAAAACTGTTTGCCCACTTTCAGATATCTCTAGTTTCCACATTTCCATGCCATACCACCTGGAGACCTGGAAGATCTTCCCACGCTAAAATACATGGAGCTAAAGCTGTGGCCATGGACATTTTGCCTTGTTCTGGTTTTTAGAATCTTATGTTGCTTGGAGAGCACTGGAGATCATTAATAAAAGCACCTTAGCTTACTGCTATCAACCACCATTAAGAAAGGATGTATTCAGATTATTCACGTCCATTTTAACAGTGAAAAAAATGCAAAAAGGATTAGCTCTGGGTTTGCTTCTGAAAAACACACCTCTGTGATTGGTGAAGTAAGAAGGCTTATTTTTTTGCCAAGGGATGACACTGTAATCCAGAGTGGGAAAAAAGAATAAAAAAAGCATTTATGGCATGTTTGCACTAAATAACAAACTTTAAGGATCCAACTATGACACAAGCACTAGAGTGCACATGCACACACAAAAGATATGAAGAGATGCTCACAGAGATCCCACAAAGCACTGGGTCCCTCACCACAGCTGTGAATTCACACCTTAGAGGAAAAAGAGTTGAGTAAATAAGGGCTGAATTAGACTTCAAGCAAAAACGATTCCTCCAAAGTAAGGTTTCTGATATTACAGAATATCAGTACAGTTTGGTACAATCACATGTAATTTTGGAGGGGTTACCCAAGTAGTATCAACTAACTATCAGGTGTTTGGAAAGGACACAATATTTTTGCAACTCTTTTTTTGGTGGTATAATAAAGATGTGTTTAGCTAATGCTGTACGAATATATAAAGGAGGTTATAAGAAAGGTGGAGGGAGACTTTTTACCAGGGCCTGTAGTGACAGGACAAGGGGCAAAGGTTTCATACTGAAAGACCATAGGTTTAGATTGGACATTAAGGAAGAATTTTTTTACTATGAGGGTAACAAGACAATGGAATAGGTTGCCCAGCGAAGCTGGGTACCTCATCCCTTGAAGTGCTCAAGACCAGGTTGGATGGGGTTGATCTCAATGATCTTTAAAAGTCCCTTCCAACCCAAAGCATTCTATGATTCTATGATAAGATTCTCTATCTATATGCAGCTGTATAATATTTAGAATTGCAAAAAGCTCTTGAACTTTTGTAGGTATGTAAGGTTGATTGATTACTTAAGAAGACAGGCATATTCCATGCAATAAATCTGCATAATATGTTCTTCTCAGATAATAGCCCGAATGCATGAGGATCCAAAATGATAGAGAGCTGCTTTATATGTGGAGAAAAATAGGTTAAAAATGTACCTTCTGAGAGCAGCACTTAATAATGTTTAGATGCAGTGGCTCAAAATTGTGTTTTCAACTTGCACAGAATTTACTACTTAGTCAATGACCAAAGGTGAAGTTATTTTACTCTGTAAAACTAAATGTCAACACAAAACAAAAATTTATTAGGGATAAATGTGGAAATCAGGAAGATGAAAATTAGCTCAGCCAGCACAGTGTTATTCAGACAATCTGTCAATTGACATAGATCCTGTAGGGCCACTCAGTTCCTACAGTGAAGAAACCATTTCAAGTGGTAGTAGGCAGTAAGAGATTGCTAAAAAATTTATCTTACATGGAGTTGTGATAATATCTGTATTTGTCAGCAAATTGAATGTGTGAAGTAAAATTAGCTCTTACAACTGAAACAATTCTTTACAAGAGGGAATAAATTCATTCCTTGTAAAAACCTGGTTTTGCTTTAAAGTTTCCTGAAAAAGCAAGGTAGAGTTTAGTGACCATGAATCACAAGGTGAAATCAACTTATATAACTGCTGCCATACATGTGTCTGGTCCGTGGACTGACACCAAATCAAGTTATGATTAGGAAACCAGTGCATGTTTCTCCGATAATTTCTTGTGAATAGACACATCTGTTTTATTAAACCCCACAGAATTAGCAAATATTTCTTTTTCTGTAGTACTTTGGAGGTAAAGCAGAATATTTCTCATGTAATTAACTGATTTGCTCAGCAGTTTGCAGATCTATACTCAGCTGACAGGAGTTTTCATGGAATGCCTGACAGGACTTGAAAAGTCACATTTTCCAAATGAGGGATCTTTGAGGCATCTCTTCATTCTTAAAATTACCCCTTTATACTACTTTATGCTTTTCTGGGGTTGGCAAAAAACTTTTAATTGTACATTCTCAAAAAGCAGTATTTTATTAAATATGTAGATACAATACTAACAAACACTGTTCCATATGAGGTTTCTCAGAATTCTGGATTTTTATCCAATGCAATTGGCATTGTGCTGCTTCTTAGATTCTAGTACTACATCTAGATCTTTATTCCTTGTTCTCAGATTATGCTTCCAAGTGGAACACACAGTCGGTCCTTCCATTACAGTGTCCAATTAATGAATATGTAATTCCAAAGTATATCTTTGGTGGTAATCCTTTTGAATTGCTTGGACTGTTTTTATTACTTTTACTTTTGAAAGTATTGAAGTTTATCTTTCATATATATTCTAAATATCTTCCCACTGTTGTAGCTCAACCATTTATTCACTGACAATCTAATGGATAACCAGCACAAAACTGAATCGTGGTTTTTTTTCACACAAGTGCAGCATGTAAGAACAAAAATAAATTTAAAAATCCAAACTTTCTTCCATTCCAACTGAAAGGTAAAATTTTTGTTTGAAGATGCAAAATGCAATGTGCTGTCCCAAGCACCACACAGCCTGGGCAGTGAGTACTTATTAACAGCTCTGCACACACTGTGGGACGCAGGTGGCAACGAGGCAGCAAAGTTCCCCAGACAGCAATGGAGCCTCCCACGTCCAGAGCTGTGCATATATGGTGCCACCAGGAGCTCCAGAGACAGATCCTGCTCCCACACCTGAGACCTGTGAGAGGCTCTGCCCAAACTGGGGCTCTCCTGCATGGCACAGACACTGATATGCTGGTCTGAGTTGCATGCAGACCACCAAGGTGACTGGGAGCTGGAGCGATTGTTGTTCAAGAAGAGGCTGTAGGAGCTTGGTCTGTTCAGCCTGGGAAGGGATGGCTTTGGGGGGTCTTATTGACATCTACAGATACTTGATAGGAAAGAAATAGAGAGGGAGACTCTTCCAGATGTTCACAGCTAGAGCATGGCAGGCTAAAATAACAAGTTGAAATTAACCAATTTTGATTAAAGTTATGTATACCTTTTCATGGTGAACGTCGTGAGGCTCCCAAAAGAGGTTATGAGGACTCCATACCTGGAGATACTAAAACCCTATCAAAAAACATCATGAACAGCCCAGTCAAACAGAGATACTTTGGTTAGATGACTTTCAGAGATCACTACCAGCCTAAAGGATTCTATGATTCTACTATATGGGTTTTTTGGCATATATTTTTCAGCATTAAAAGTTCTTATGTTCCTTGCTGTATAAGCTCTTACAAGAAAATACATTGAAAACTGCCAGACTAAAATCCAGATGAACTTTGGTCCCAGTACCTTTAATAATACCTAGTGAAACAACCTGTGAAAACCTTGTCTCCCTACTAAATTTAAAGGCAGTTAATTATAGCCCATACAGAGACATATACATGACGGAAGAGGTTCAATCTTTACAATTTTGATTACGAAAAAGGTGACGTTTTCAAAGCAATATTACTATATTCAGCAATATAGTAGATTATACTTTTTGAGTCAAAAAAAACCACCAGTGTAACCATAGAAACAGTGGTTTACTGTTCAATCAGTTTAAAAACAGGTGCTGTGAAGGACATGTTAACCTAGCCAGGAGACCAAGATTGTCCCTACATCATCTGTGGTTGTCTAACATTAGTAATAAAAACCCAGAAACTTAGAGTTTATAAATAAATAAATATTCTACATTTTAAACTAGTATTATACTCTCCATACCATTAACAGACATTTCCAGCTACAGAAAAGCAACTGCAAGTTCTGTCAGTATCCAGAAGAAAATACTTAACAATTGAGTTCAAGTTAAAGAAGACCACAAGTTATATCATAATCCAATTTTCCATTTTACTCTTCTCTTTTACACCTGCTGAATTGGCTAAGAATGATTCTCCACCAAATCAACATGGTAATGTTTTACATCTGCTTTGCATGACATTGCAGAGAACAGAGGAGGTAGAGAAAAATTTGGGGACAATTTTAAAAGCTATATGATGTAGGCAAATATAGCCCAATTAAATAAAATGAGAGTTAATGGTTGTAAGGACAAAAATACATAATTAAAAAAGCAACTTACTGGAATTTTATACATAGATTCTGTAGCAGGTTAATAAAGACAGAAATTGAATCTGTACTTTTGAAATATTTTAATGTTTTATGCTCTTAAATTGTATCACATCATCAAGTATAACGTCTTTTTCAGTAAATAACTCCTCCCAGTAAGAAATGCCTGCTCTACAGATCATAAACAATTAATGAAATTTTATGCAGTTTGTCAAAATCTCACCTCAATATAAACAAAGAGAAAAAAAAATTTCTGTTATTTAATTTGAAATAGATAGAATTAGCACTTCAAGTATTATATACAAGATATAAAATTGTATTCAAATAATCATATAATTGTTTGGGTAGGAAACAGTTTTTAATTGGCCATCGAGTCCAAGACACTGCCATAGGCTTGGACAGCCTCAAGGGTAACCCCAAATGAGTCATTACAACCAAGCAAGTGTATCACATCTAATGGATCATGCAGTGGTTGCAACAAGTTACCATTACATATTAACAACTGGATTTACTCTGTTAACACCTGCCTTTTTTACCAGGGTTCTCCAGAAAACAAGCATGTTTCCCGCCTGCTGTGATATATTAGGTATCAATGACAAATCAGCTGTCCCAAGCAGCACTTAGCCTCCTAGCTCAGCAACTCTGTGACTGCTCCCATCTCAACCCTTCTGTTTTCTCAGTCATGCACTGCAGTCATAATGAAGTCATCCATCCTTCTGACAACAGAGACTTTAACCCTTTGATACAAATGTCAACTGCAGAATCTTTAAATCCAGAAAAGGTAGAGTTGCTAAGAAAAAACAGATAATGCTACAAGAGATTTTTTTTTTAATCAGGTGTGTAGATTGGCATGCGTGCACAAGAACCCCCCATACATCCAAACACTTGTCCATTTAATATTATTCATTTATGGAGAACATCTGATGACACTACGTAATAAAGCTTATGTCCTTTTTTTATGCTTTTTTCTTTTATAATGCACAGGTCAGGGATGGCTGCACTGTTGAAAAGGGCTAGAATTTCAGCTTCAGGAGGTCATCATAGAACGGCTTTAGCAATACCTTTAAGTCATGCCTCTAACTATACGCAGTGTAATACCTGGGAAATAGGGTGGCAAAATGTTATCATTCAAAATGGTCAAATTCTCCATTTTGTCCTATTTTACTGGATACCATAAATGCATGTCATGAGTTTGATTCTCTCCCCACCATTGTCACAATCTTACAATGCAAACAGACAATCTAACATCACAGATTCAAGGGGTATTTGATTTCAGTGCAAGGCACAGTGTTCTAATGTCTGAATTTACGTACCTTACATCACATTATACAGTAATACTTGTGAAATTTGCCGCTGAAGAAAGGTCTGCTGATTTCCCATCCAGTGCTTCAGCTACATGAGCATCATTTTTTCCTTGTCTAGCTAATTGCCTACAACTTCCTAACTTCACTGGAAAACAAGCTGTTCTGTTTAAATTCATGCCATTTTCATTTAATCTAAATAATCCACATTCACACCGAGTATAATGAACCCTAATTTTTTTCATGTACTAGTGTGTTCTTGGAGAACTTTATCACAGCTTTTTATTTCACTTGACATTACCTTGGTCTCCCTAGGGAGAAAGAAATAGTGTTATTCGTTTCAGTCTCTGGAAACCAGCAATTCCTTTATTCCTGTATTCCTTATGCTTGGGAAGAGACAAATCCCTTGTTAACAATTTATTTAAGATTGAAAATATTTAAGTACCATTTCTTTGTAGTAGTAGGTAGTAAGTACTATTTATTATCAATAAATGCCTATTACTTTTCTAGGCCTCTTTTCCGTGTTAATTAAATTGAAACGCATAATCCCCTGCATAGTAACCACCAAAAAGAGTATTCACTACTTTTATCTACTCTTTTAAAAAACACACATCAGAATTCTGTGCTTGGGAAAGAGGAACACACTCCAGTCTACAATGTTTTCACAGCAGATTAAAATTCTTGGGTACGCTCCCTAAAGATTTTTATTATGCAATACCTTTAATGTGCTCAGCAAAAGTTTAGGTTTTTTAACAGGTGTTCATTAAGGCTGAGTTCAAAGCAGCTAGTCTTTTGCCTTATTATCAGAAAATGCTGGTCAGGGAGCTTTGAGTTTAGCACTATGTTATCAAAACCAGTCAGGATTAAACCATGGGATATCCCCGTAATTACCTTCTCTACAATAAACCTAGGCTTAATTGGAGAAATAAACTGTCAGACTTCCAATTTTTAAAATGTAGCTATTCAAGTAACAGGAAAAGACGAACCCATTCTCCATTTTCTCCCCATTTCCATTTAACAATGACAATAATTTGTGGCTAAAGATTCCCTACTGAAGCCAAAAATACATTTTGAACTGAATAATAAAAATGCATATTTACAGATGTCCATTACATTCCCATGTAATTTGCAGCTTCCTGATTGTTGTGAGAACCTGATATTATTTAAAACTAATTAAGCTGCTTCTTTTCTTCTTTTTCTTTTTCTTTTTTTTTTTTTTTAATGCTAAAGTGCTCAGTGACTTGAAATGTGATCAGTAAAATAAGATATAATCATTTAAGGGAACCCCTGGAAGATACTGGCATAATACTGCCCAACTCTAAGGCATATATCCCCGGTTAAAAAATCAGAGCTTATGGCTCAGCTTTTTAAATTTGGAGTACCCTTATTAAACTGTTCTAAATTGTAGATTACATGCCTCCGTTACTTGGCCTTCCACTTATTAATGTGATTTTTTTAAAGAAGAGGTCAACTAAAAGAAAAGAAAAAAAAAGTCAATGGGTATTTTCTGAAAAACTGAAGAAATTTTTGAGTCTATGAAAAGACAAGAAAGCATTCTGCCTCTGACAGTGGATTTTGTGGGAATGAATGCCACAGAAACTTCAAAATTCTATTGTTTTGTTCTAAAATGACAACTCTTAATGTTAAGCAGACATAGCAAAAATCTTCTATCTGTCTCAAGTAGCAAACTCTTATTTTCTTGGTGTAATAAATGACATGAATTATAACAATAGTGCAGACTGAAGAAATGAAGCAGCATGAATATAATGAAAACCTCTCTCGGGGCTACTGTCATTATCCATTAAAAGGTAACTGACAACTTCTTCTTAATTTGCTATTAATCTTCCACATTTCCCCCACAATTTAATATGGCAACATTTTATTTAATTAGTATGCTCATTATAATTGTTTGTCATAGTGGTTTGTTTAGTTGACACAAGTTGTCTAACACTGACTGTACAGATGGCAGAGTACCAGTGTCTAGTCTCAGAGGAACTATTTGACCACTGCAGTAAAAGAGCAATAAACAAAATAACAACATTGCAGCCCACTCCAGTTTATGTAGGCAGTCAGCCTTTTATCGCTGTAAAGCCTTGAAATGGATGTATGAGCACTGCTGCTATAAACAAAGAGTTGTTTACAGCTCTGGGATGGCAGATAGCACTACTGGCCTAGAAGCTTCAGCAGCCTGAATGTCAGAAACTGACTAATGTGGAGAAACATACAGTGGCTGGTTTTATAGAGAATATGTTTTATAAACCTCAAGGGACAATTTATCACAAATTCATCCACTCTGCTGCAGATTGCTGCTTTAATGTTGAATACTGGATTTCAATCCACACATCAAGCTCAAGCAGAGAAGGGAGCGGAATCAAAGGGTATACTAGCATGTCTTCATTTCATCCTGTTAATTCTGGAATTTCTTCATATAAAATCTATTGGAAATGCCTATTTTCTGATTTGTACAAAGAAACTACTGTGTGATTGATGCGCAGTTTATTAGAAAAAGACAAACCTAGTTGCTCCTTTATCTTATTTCCATGCTTTCTATTTATTTGTATGCTCTTAAATCTGCATGTGCAGACTGCATGTATGCCAGTCAGTACCAATAAACCCCACATTTTATGCTACTAATAGGCAGACAAAAATGCAGCTGTACTCCTACATCGAAAAAGAGTATTTCAAGAGCAGAGAAACAGTGCACACATTGACATTTTTATTGCCTTGCTAAATACCTTGCTAAATGTGTAAGTAGCCAATAAGTACCCTTGTGCCACCTCCTCTGACAATAATGAGATGAGTATATGTAATTTTACTTCCTTTACCTTTTCTCTTTGTACAACATGTAATAAATAATTCTGATTTCAAATGTAAAGTCAGATGTTGAGTGTTGCATAGAAATTTTGAATTTAAATTTGGAACTAAAACCTTGTTACATCCCACTAATACAAATTTCATGCTAATGTAACTCCACAGAATTACACAAAATTGGTGCTGACAGAAAATGTGAGATAACAACAGAGATCTAACATTAATGTCAGTTAAATCTTACTTCCAAAGTAACATTTTCAAAGGTACTTAAGACAAGATCAAATAAGGCAAGATCCTTTTTTGAAAGGCTTCTGAAAATATTTTACACAAGTTGCAAAATTTCAATAGCATAACTTCTTTCACATTACATACTTTCCTGAAAACATTACAGAGCTGTTTGCACTCTTCCAAGTTGCTAGCTGAGGGATTATTTAAGCACCACTTCCAAGGAAATTTGAATTTTCAGTGATGGTACAGGCCAGTAACTCATGTGTAGGCTCACTGTATCAACGTTTGCCCAGCACTTTGTCTATTTCTGAATGTTTGCCTCCCTGAATCTGAAACCCTGATCTTCCCAAAGAGAGTAAAATTATACTCTCATAATCATGAAGATTTTGTAAGGTGTTCTGAATAAAATTGGATTGATCAAATCATATATGTATGTTTTTCATTGTGGAATATAAGACCAACTTTTAAAAATTACTACACAGGTTTGTTTATTGTATTAGGCATAAAGAGAAATTTGTTAAGAGATACACTTGCAGGTCACCTCTGCACAAGTTTGATATATTTCTCCTGTAAAGAAGATATAGCTTAAATTCTCATTGTAGTGTAAGAGGAGGTTTTGAGACAGAAAAATTCTGGAGTGAAAACTTTAGTGAGATACTGAATTATTTTCTCTGGATGCCCAGGAAAATAGAAAACAGAGGGAATAGTCAGTCTCCCTAGATTTAGTGTTGACAATGTTGATGACGAGATGAAATACAACATAAAATATATCATAGCATATGATCATTTAAACCTTCAAAAGGAAAGCAGGAAAAAAACCAAAAAAACTTTCATGTGATTTTAGCATATACTGAAATTAAAATTTATATGAGCTAGAATAGGTTATATATTAATATTAGTTTTTGTATAAAGTTTATTTCATGGTCAAAAATAAAAGCTCCAAAATGGGAAGAGTAAGAAACATAAAACAAGCCCCAATATAAAATGAATTTTCTTTCAAAATACCAACCGAGAGTGAAGCAGAAATGCCATTTTAATGAAAAAGAGATTATATTAAAATAAGGATTTTGGAGTAAGTGAGATTTAGCTAAAGAGAATGTTAATTTGATATTTAAATTATGAGTGAGTCTACATCTTACTTAGTGTACACATACTTGCTAACAAAAAAACTAGAAACACATTGTCCCAAAATCCACATTTCCATACCTTTAGGGAACCACACCATAAATTACTTTAAGGCTCTCTGCATTTAAGAACAAGAAATGTGTTCCCTTGCTCATAATATATTCCCTATACTACAGTTTGAAATAATAATCACCCCATAAATAAGCTGCATTTTTTAGCTCTTTCAGTTTTTTTTTTTCATTCTTAAAAAACCTAGCACTAATGGGAAATTTTGAATGATAGCCTAAAAAAGGTTTTCTTAGCAATAACAGGACATTTGACACCAGTACAAACTCTCTCATTTTCTGCTTAAGCAGAAGCAGTGCTGACCTCAACAACAACTGTTTTCAAAGCTCACACATCAGTAATGCTCAAAGAGTTTGAACATTTCAGCTAAGGTAGAGCAAAAAGAGCACAGATAGACTGGTAGAAATTGTTGCCAACAAGATGCCGTCTTTATTTAATGTCAAATAATGCATACACAAGACAACACCTGCAGAAATATACATCCAAGGTACTGTACATGCAAATGAGGGTATTTCTGCATTCCTTTAATCCAGCTTATCTTTATTTTGGAACTCTGTTACCACGCTCTGTGCCATGCCAGGAAGGAAACTCAGAACTCTTTCTGCTTGCACGACCATAACGCCACGTAACATATATGAAGCTGCTGGAATGCTTTTCTTTCAAGGGCAAAGGCATGGACATCTCCTGAAAAGGCTTTTTCAGCTTGAGACAGGCTCAGAAGTGAGACATTCTGTCAGTTGTTTTCTCACTGTTCAAGCAAAAATGTTCATAAGAATGAGAAACAGTGAATAATGATGCATCCAGCCCAGAGGTACTCGTGCTGATCAGCCAACTCGCACAATGTGTAATGACAATCAAAGACGATTTTTTGCTCACCCATTTGCACTTCAGTGGAATGACAGGATAGTCTGCCTACAGCTGAGGACAGTTTCACCTGTCACCAGCTGTACATCTCTCTATGTTTTTAAACATAAAGCATGTATGTACTGAACCTACTTTTTTTGTCCCTCAAAACATGTTTGTGTAAGCCAGGACTTTGACACATAAATACTGTGTATTTATCCCAGTTACTTTCTTCCTCATCCCACTGATTATCAAATTAATTTGCTACTGCATTTCACTAGGAAATGGTCTATGAAGCAGTACTATGCAAGAATTTTCTTCATCATGTTTTATTTTCCAAAAAAAGGAATACTGGGACCAGGTAATGCCAGAGTCTCAATATCAATACTAAAGGCCTGTGAAGTTTCACTATGCACTCTCCCACTCTACACTTTTGTAATCTAAAACATGACAATGGAGTTTTCACCACCTGAACAACTGAAGAGCTAGGAAAAATGAAAGTTTGGATGCTCCCCAAGGCATGTTACCCAACTTAAAGGGGAAAAACGGCCAAGGTCCTAGCCAGGTTTTGAAGTTAGAGGTCAGAAGAGTATCTAAAGGTATTTAGCGAGTAGAGTCACAGTACCTTCATCTACTGTGTTGTCTGACTCCTATATCAGTTACAACTGCGAGAATGAGAAATTTCATTCTGACGTGAATACAAGCATGAAACCCAAATTTCAGAATTTCCAAAGGTGACAGGCTTTTAACTAGCTGTTTCAAGATGATTTAGATTTATAGGCATTTTACACAGAAAGAGTTCATAGACTTTAAGATACTTTAATGCATGCATATATATTGTTGGCTATATTATGTTGGCTATTATCCCTTTAGCCAGCCCCCTCTGACATAGCAACCTTGAAGCACGGACTCCATCCCTCTTCTTTTCTTCACTTTTGTTTTCATGGCCATGACAGACAAAGTCAACCCTGATTTACTGTAACTGTTCCATCTTTAATTCATTTTTTATTCTCCTCTAAGGCAATTAGATTGCATTCTTTTAACTCAGCTCAAAGTTTCCTTTTCATCCACAAACCAGACTGAGAGATTTGCCAATGTCATGTTTCACGACAAGTCTCATTTTCCCCTGTATGTCCATTCTCAGATATTTTAATTTCCCAGAAAGTCAGCACTGCTTTTTCCAGAGTCTAGCTGTCAAGACTTGGCATTCATTCTTTTTTGTCTTTCTTGGCAAATGCCAGAGAGGATCTTTCTCCTTTTTTTTGTCCTTTCTCCTTTAGTTTGTTGGAGCACAATACAGGAAAAAAAACATGAAGCCATTCATGTTTGTAACAAACCAGTTACAAAGAACAGTAAATTCACTAGCTGCAAGCAAAATATGACTGAAGTAGCTTTCTGTTCTTGAGAAAAACTAGATTTATGCCTGGTGACTTCATTTACTTTGTTTGCAACTGAAATGAAATAAATCAGTGGTGTAGTCTCCCACCAGCATTTAGTAGATCCATTTTCACATCACAAAGGCACTACACAATTTGGCACTATTCTGAATGACTGGCAACTTCTACTCAGGAGAGACCAAAGAATGAAATGCTAAGGAAAGAAATACCAAGGGTTTTGCAGGTCAGTGCTTTGCCAGAATTATATTAGAAAACTTGTTTCACTCTTTGGAAATGCTATAAGTTGCTTATATTCATGTGAAATAAAGTGCAACCAAATAAAAAAAGCTAACAGAAGAAAAAGCAAAAACCCTCAATAAGACACTTACTGCTCAAAGTTGATGACAGAAGGAAAGGGAAGTATTCTAAATCTATTTCCCCTCCTTCTTCCAGAAATAACACTGAGTTTTGGAAGTTTTTAATGGGGAAAGATCCCTATTTCTGAAACGCTAATGTGTTGTTTGCATAATTTTCTAATCTGTTTATCATGAAATAGTTACAGAGTAATGAATCAGCAGATGTGTAAGTAAAGCCTCAGACAATGGTTACATTACACTGTTACTTTAGCAGGGACTGTGTAAATGCTCTGATCATAAACATGACAAATTAATAAATTCACAGAATCACTGAGTGGTTGGAGTTGAAAGGAACTTCTGGAGACAATCTATTCCAACCAGACCCGTTTTAAAGACAACAAAGGGCACAAAAGCAAGTATCCAGCTTTAAAAAAGCATGCCATATATATGTAGTCAGTCAATCAAACAATCAGTCACATAACGCATATGAAACAGAATTGCAAACCAATACGGAGCAACCAAGTTAGACTGCAAGACCTAATTTAAAAATTACCCCAAATGGATCCAAGAATGAGAAGGCACAACCTCAAAGTTAGTATCAAGATTATTTGAGTCAAGGACATGTCTTAGTTGAAGTTCACTGTACTCTTTGCATGCCAAAATTTAAATCATTGCCTGTGGTATGTAGAAGCAGTGGAGAAATTATCATGACAGCCAGGATACTTTAGAGGTATTTATGTTATTTGTGATTGGAAAGTGAATGCAAATTAGTTATAATAATTAGTTAATCTGAACAATATGTGTCAATATGCTATGACTGGATTAACAACAGTACATTTATTAGACTGTTAAGATTTTAACTATGCTGATAATAAATTATTTACTTTCCTTGGCCAATATGCAATCCAGAAGTAGTAATCCACTAATTGGTGAAGAATGCAGACAACCAACCTAGCAATTTGGATGGAATAATTTGGTAGCAACAGCTGGAGTTACAGTTAGCAGCATACACCATGACGATTCACAGCAACACACTGAAAAACGGGGTAACAGAACTAAAACCATCTGGAGTATAAATTCTAATTAATCCAGAGGAAGTTATAATCAAAACTCACTAGATCTATTTGAAATAAAAGCTAAAAAATTATATATATATATATAAAGGCCATGGTGGAATATTTTGAAAGAATGTTGATTTGGTTTGTCACCAACTTGGAACATGACAGAGATCATGCGACACATACTGTCTCTTAGGCATAATTAAGATCTTAGACATGACTCCAAGAAAAAATAATAAAGGATACAAAACATTACATTGCCATCATGAGAAAAAAATTGTATAGCAGATTCATTCAAACAACAAATGGCAGCATTTCTAGGAGGCTCAGGTGGAAGCAGGGGTGACTAGTGCCAGGAGAAATAAATATTTATAGGAATAGTATCTTGGCAATAGGAAATAGTGGACTAATGTACATCAAAGGAAAAAAAAAACAACCATGAAGAAATAATTACATTTTTTCAATATTTTTTAAAGCCATTTGCAGTTGCCTGTGCTAAAGAGATCTAAGATCCCACTGATTTTCATATCTATCTTTCTTTATTTCTTATCTATCATACATATACATGTATGACTAAATCTCTATCTTTCTTGAAGTTTCTAATTTTATTTCAAAACCAGTTTTTAATGTGTAGGTTATATTCTAATGTCACCGTAAAATTCAGCAGTCTGCTGTGTTGCATTTTTAATACTGAAAGGCTAGTACATAATAAGTCTGATCTATATAAACCAGTGTAAACTATACTTGCTGATATAATGACAAAATTTGCTTTATAAACACAGATGCTCTGTACTAAGAATAACATCCTACTTCCAATCCCTTGTAAGCCTGCATCAGCTTATACTGTATTATAAAAGGGCATAAATTTTTTATTAGTTCACTCAAAGGATATGAAATACACTTTTCTACTTAGTCCCCAGTCATTGCTTTCCTTTAATTGCTGTGTAATGATTTGAAGAAAAGTGAACCACATAAATATCGAGGTTTGGGGTTTGGAGTTTTTTTTAGCTGAAGGAAGTATACTGTATATTAAAATGCTGTTTGCTAGACAGTGACCCTCAGTAGAATAGATAAGAGTACAATATAAAAGCATTGACTTTTTTGAAGGGTAAAATCTCTGATCATGGACTCACTGAAGTCAATGTAAGATGTCCCACTAACTGCAGCAACAGCAGTTCTGCCCCCTCTAAGTCCCTGCAGTGGAATCAGGTAAAATAGTATCTGGCAACATTTGCATGACCATCCTTTTTTATTTTATGTAAGCCTGCAATAAACAAAATCCAATCAATGGCATATACCTGTCTGCAGAAAGGATATGAAAGAAATCAAAGAGGGGGAGTGGGGAGGGTATGAGTTTCTACAGATTTATAGCAGCATAACTGATGGAAAGGTTTAGTCCACACCGTCCACACTGTCCACACTGTATATTTGTATTACATATGGTTTCTGAGCTACTTAGCAGCTGCAAGCAGACTATCTAAATGTCTCACTTTATGGTCTGCAAAAGAAACTATATTTTATGTATATTTTTGCTGTTTCTAACAGAATAAAAACAAAAACATAAAAAAAACAACCAGGAAATTTACTATATAATTTCTGATACTGATATGGGTGAAAAAAGGAGAAATGAAAGTCCTTCCAAAACCAAAGCAGAAAAATACAGAGTTGCAAAAATGTACTGCAAAAACAGCTTAAAATTTACTACTTGCAATGTAAAGCCCAGTAAGTTTCTCTGAAAAAGTCTACTTAAAAAAAAAATATTAGACAATAATGACTTAAATATCTTAAAATCAAAGGGCACAGTATTCGACTTCTGTGAACTATACTGCAACTAAACAGAAAAAAATCTAACACTCACCATTCTTCTAGGGGAATTCAATGGTAAAAAGCACTGTGACCTCTTCCCACTCAGAAAAACATCACACAGGAACACAATACTCTATTTCCAAATTTTGTATATACCTGATATATGTTTATGAAAGACATTTTTTAACTGCAGAATGAATCTTGAAGTAAAAAACAATTTCTACAAAAATTGTAATATTAAAAGACTGAAAGCTGACTCAGCCGTGACATATACAAAACATGTAGCAGAATATCAACTTTCAGAAAATAATTATAAAAACTCTCTTCTCAAGCATTTCAATGAGTGTTTATGACGGGTGGAGAGAATTTTGCTAGATTCTACTAGATTTAAAAAAACCAGAGAGATCATTACAGCCAACTATTCACTACATTCACTGCAAGTGTCGGAATTACTGAAAGGAGATCGTCTAAGAACATGTAGAAGATTTTTCTGCAAATTAAAAAATTAAAAGGAAGCAAATTACTTATTCGGTTAGTAAATAAACAAAAAGAGATAAGTAAGATCTTGATGAGCACGTTGTATGTACTGGACAACAGAATATTTTGTTACTCCTTTTAATCCAGTTCCGTCATTACCTATCTGTCTCCATTGCAAGTGCCCTATTGATGTCCTGCTATCCAGCTGTACTTTATGTCTGAGTGTATAAATAAAAATATAGCCAAGGTAAGTGCCATATTTATTTGAAGCATATACAAAAATGTGTATGATTTTTATGCACCACAGGGCATGTACCAATGTTGAAGCAATACATTTCAACATGATTACAGAATCTTTATATGGGGTAGAAAAGACTGAACAGTTCAATGAAATAATGCAAGTGATCTTCAGGATACTGCTAATGTATACCAAAATATTAAATGGCCACCAACTCTAAATTTTTAACTTTAACATCACTTTACACTGCAGCAGAGAAAACAGAGAAAAGGAAGTTGTGCCTGTTACTGGATATTTTAGAAAACTGACTTTTAGCTACTATTATGAATTTACCACAAAGGAAGAATGCAACACATTCTCTCATTCCTTCAAGTTGCCTGGACTAATTTTTATACAGTAAGGTCTCTCTCTTTCCTACTACCTGGATCAAGATATTTTATCTTCTTGAACCAGTAACAGGCATTTCAACATAGAGGTGAAAATATATTTATCACGAGCTTCTGATAATCAAGATATTTTTCTCCTGGAAACAGTCAGAAAGATCACTCAGATTTTGAATCAAATCCTGTGCTGTAACAGGAGAGAAAATGTACAAAAGCTCTTTGTTGTTCTTTTTTCTGTCAGCCTTTGAGGAGATAGGAGTTGACAGCCACATGTCGGTTGCAGAAAAAATATCAAGTTGCAAAAAAAGGCCTTATTTTTAGCAAAAGGAATTAAAAGAAAAAAAGAAAAGAAAGAAGCATTACTATCTAAATTTTGATTCAGTGATGTTGCACAGCTTGCCAAAAAATGATAGGCAATATCATTTCTATCTCACAAGCATTGAATTGCCCACAAATAATGCATGCAGATATCCTCAAAAGGCACAGACATAGTTGGTACCCAGGGTTCATTGACCAAGTCTATGTAATGGCAGCATCAGTGATATAAATGCACTATCTGGCTATTAAGACCTTTTTTAAATCTCTAAATCACACCAGAATAAAATTTCTTATCTAAGACATTAGCTGCATGCACTGTGCTCAGTGTAACCCATTTATTTTGTCTTAGACAGTTTGCAAAACATTTCCCTAGATGAAGATGTAGTTACCCTGTCTGTTTGGTCTATCAGCCTATCTGATAACATTTCTGAACAGGCAGAGTCTAAGGATAGTCTAGGAATTCTTTATTTTTTTCTTTTTAACCCATGTAACCATCTATTTTTTACATCTAGTTTTCTCCAAGTATTATAAGCCTTTCTTTATGGCACAGTTATATATCTTTGTAACAGACTTTTAGACCACACTAGTAGAGCTCACTAGAGTTTTCATTCTTTGGCAGTACATTCAATAAATGCAATGCAATATTTAGGTTGATAAGTAAGATAATGAATTTTAATTTCTTTATTATAAAGAAAGTAAGACCAAGTAAGATAATGAATTTTAATTTCTTTATTATAAAGAAAGTAAGACCAAGCAAAAGATTACAGATGACCACTTTGCACTCTATGAGTATGAACACATCAAGAAAGGAAATTTGAATGCCATTATTTTTTGAAGGAATTTTTTTTTACCTGGGCCACCTTTAAAGATGAGCTGTACACAAGTAATTCAAGAAATTTCTGAAAGGCCAGTCAGATATTTCAGCTTCAAATTGCAAAAGTAAAGTTGGTCTCAAGAGCGAGTTATTTTCCCATATGTAGGTAGGGTAACATAAATTTGCATCCAAATGAGATGGTATTATAAACATACCTTAACTTCTACAGTAAAGTATGATGATTCAGAGTTCTAACCACAGTATCTTTCTTTTTCCTGTGTCTCTCTTAAAAACTGTAGGAAAATAACACCCAGATTGACAAAAAATTCCCCCAGATGGACAGGAGGAGAATCAGAACGGTGAAAGAAAACTTATGATTTGACATGAAGACAGTTAAATAAACTTTTTAAAAAATTAAGAAAAAAAAACAGCAAAGAAGAAACATCAACAAGGAAGAAAATAAAATCTCAACCCCTCCTCCCCCCAAAAAAACCCAAAAAAACCCCGAAAAACCCAAAAGAACCAGTGATGCAAAAGAGGATAATTCTGTGTCACCAACCTTCCAAGATGCAGCCAGTCCCCACCAATCTCCATTCCCCCAGTTTTATTGCTGAGCATGATGCCATTCACAGAATCACAGAATCATCAAGGTTGGAAGAGACCTTAAAGATCATCTAGTCCAGCTGTCATCCTACCACCACAATAACCACCACCTAAACCATATTCCCCAAGTACCACACCTCTTGAACACTTCCAGAGAAACAGCCTTGCAGCTTGAAATATAAGTACTGAAATAAGCTGAAAAAAACATGCAATTCAGATTTACTATAACATTGTTATAGAACAATCAGCCACTATTTCCATGGGAGATAAATGTAATTAACTGGGTGTTACAGATCCAGCCATCAATCCAGTCTACATCTAAAATCAAAGATGGGTTTTATTTTTTCAGGACAGATGCTGCTACAATGTAGTAACATTAAAAAAAGTTGTCAACATTTTTCAGAATTTATAAAGAAGCAGCATTAATTATTTCATGCTTCTGAGATTTTTTCAATGGAACAGATAGAGCACCTTAAAATATTACTCTAATAGCAAAACAGGAAAATTTTCATAATAGCTTTTTTCAGTCACAGTGCCTGGAAATTTATTTAACAACTCTAGGACTCTGAGGCACTCAAGAGTAAATGATAACTGAGTTTGGTGAAGTCTAATGTTCCTATGAGGGATGAGTGTGGAGTTATGAGGAGGACACATTTTATAGGCATGTCCTATAAAATACATCTTTGGCAAAAGATGCTTCTGTGATGTATGTTCTTTCTCAAAGGGCATGACTGCCTTTGCTACTTGTTTACGTTTACACTCTTCTGTTCATTCCTCCTTTTTTCTTTTTTTAATCTGCACACAATGTAATTAAAGATTGATATTAAAATACACAATTAACTATATGGTGATGGCTGATACTATATCAATTATTACATTGAAACAACTATTATATTATTAAATATATGAATAGCAATAAATCTATTGCAAAGGGTTCAGTGGAACTTGGGGGTAGAGATCACTCTTTCTCCCTTCAGTGCAATCCTCTTCTTCAGATACCTGGGACACAGTAGTAGATCCCAGAGCTGAAAGCTGCTCCAAAGCTAGCACAGGGCCCTACACACTCTGTCCTGCCCCCACAGGCTCTCGCTATCTTTAGCTGTGTGTTTACCTCACTTCACTTCACTCTCTAGCAACTCTTTCAGGGGAAAGAAGAAGGGCAGGATGAGGGAACAGAACAGGGAAAGAGCAAGAGAGAGGGAGAGCAGAGAGGAGGGGAAAGCAGGAGCAGAAGGGAAACAGGAAGAGGAAGGGGAACAAGAACAGGAGTGTCAGAACTGTGCATACATCTTAGTCCTCTTGGGCCTTGGCTCCTATTCAGATTGGGCCAGATATAATACAGGTGTCCAGCTCTCTGTCAGACAGCCTCAATTTGGGCATGCCCTCTATCCATTTAGAAGTTACTTGTAAGGATGAGCTTGTCACATTTTCCTTTCCTGAGTTTGCAGTCCTCCATATGCCTGGTCACACACCTGACTAGCACTTAGACACTGACTCAAGGGCTTGGCTTCCTGGCTTGATGTTGGACTTGGCTCATTACTGTGGTTAGCTGGGTGACCCAAGCCATCATCACAGACCTGTTCCATTCCCTAGCTCAGGTATTGGGGGATGACACCCATGCCTTTGCCCTGCATCTTCTAACTCCTCTCACAGACCACCATCTGCTCTCATTGGTGCTTCACATCCAGTTAGTCCCTTCCCAAAGCAGATTGTAAGGTCATGGAAAGGAAAAATAAAAACATTTAAGGGGGTAGATGCCTGGTCAGCATACAGTATGATACAAGATTGTCACAGTAAATAAAGTGATGACATTGATATGGTTTGCAAAACTTGCACTCAGAATTACAATATTATCATGGTATCCTAGTGATGTCTGTCACTGGGCTCCAAAAAAACCCCAGCAACCTTGCATCATGTTTTATTTAGCTTAATCTTTCCCCTTCTAGTTCAGAATATTGTACTTAACGGGAAGAAAATAATAAGGGATTCAGAAATACACATGTGGTTAATTTAAAATGCCAAGTCCCATATGTATTAATAAAATATATATAGTAGTAGATAAGGCAGCCTGTTACAATGTAATAAGCACATAAAAATGAATTGCTGAACAGGTGCAGTGAAAGGAAACATCAATTACAAAGTCAATTGGAAGGTCAAGATATCAATTAAATGGTTAATGAGCTATTCCTGGAAAAATCAAAGACAACTGCATTATACAGAATCTCTCAGAATATGAGCTAGAAAATAGTTCACAGAGCTGATGGAGCAAAAGGGCAAACATGATATATGAATTCTAAAAATCACAGTAAATCATACTATTATTTGTTTGCTTTTTATATAAGCTTCAGTTTAACTGATGGTCATGTTCATCAGCAAATAAAGACAGCAAGCCATTTCTAGCATATAACAGCCAGTAAGACTCAACATTAGCCCTAAAGCAATTAGTCCCTGTGTGGTGCGAACCCTAATATGGCACTAAGCCACATTACCTCATATACTGCCTCTCTTATGGTGTACAGGCTAGCAAATGTAACTATGAATAAAGTATAGCTGACTTCTCTACTACAATGCCAGATAAAGACAACCTCTGAGAAGTTTTTGCTTTGCATCTGTAATTCTTCAGGTAATTGGTTAGGCTTCTTTCATCAAAAATTGGAAAGATTTCTGCTATCCATTCATAGAGAGGTGATCTTTTGCGTGCAGCCCAGTTGTGTTTAGTTAGCTTTCCAGACACATGTAAGATGTCCTAGTATGTATATCGTGACTGAATGATTCATGACTCAAGAAAAACTTCATCCAAATAGAAGATGCATTTTTCTAATAATTTTCCAGAACAGAACTATTCAAACTGACTATAGTGGATAAAGAGTGCAGTTAGCACAATATCCAGACTCTAACAATGGCCATAAAAGTATGCCTTGGAAAGCGTAAGAATAACACTAATCTGATACTATTCCGTAATGTTTTCCCAGTCCACATGTATTTTTCATTCATGTGATTTTCAGAGTTTGATGCGAACTATGCAGTAAACTCCAGTTGACCTCCCCTCTGAGTTCTTGTTCCATCTCTGCTCAAATATATGTAAACATTCTGCTCTCACAGCATCAGTGTGAGAACATCCAATTTGCACAATGTACGTTCAATCTGCAAAGACTTGCAGAAGTCTGTCACCTTTTGCAGGAAGAACCACAATCTTTTGTTTAAACCAGTTTCTTTTACACGTAATTTGTGTGCAACAAATCCCGCTTGTTGCAAAGGAAGAGGCATTGGGCAGTCTACTCTTTTTTACTAATGATTCTGCAGACTTCTCCTATCTCTTTTAGTCCTTTTCTAAACTGACTGAGTCCTATAACCTGCAACTCTACATAAAATATTAGATAACTTTTGGTTATCTGATGTTGCTCTTCTCTGAATTTTTTCTTCCTCCACTCTTAAACATTCTTTTTTGAAACAGCCAGCCAGAACTCCTCACACAGTCTTCAAGCGATGGCAAACCATGGATTTATGCAGTTGTATAAATCATATTAGCTATTGTGTTCTTTGTTCCTTTTCTAGTATTTTCTAGTATGTCACTAGTTTCTTTGACTGCTGTGAAGCATTGATGTCTTGTTTCCATGCAGCATCTATGTCAATTTCAAGGCCTCTTTCCTGAGTAGTAACAATGCGTTGAACCCATCACTTTCTATGGAAAACTATTATCATCACTGTTATGCCTCAAATCATATTTGATGGCACTGAATTTCACCTGCCATATTACTTCCCAGTCACTCAAATTTGTAAGGTTCTTCTTTTATTCTTGACAGTGACCTCTCACCTTTTTTACATTCAGTAGCTTTGTACCGTCAGCAAACTTTCTCACCTCATTGGATCAATCTTTTTTTTCCTGGTAGTTTTATGAATTAGTATGTTAAAAGATACCAGAATACCTGCATAACTACCACTGAGGCTTCTCACACTGCAAGAAATTACCCTCTAAGCCAAGCCATGGATTATTTAGCCATATCAGACCTTCCTTTTTTCTGCATGGCAATTGAAATTCCTTTAAAAATCCCTTTGGAAATCCACGTGTCTAGCAAAACTTATTTGTGTATTTCCTAGCACATTCAAAACACTCAAAAGGACTTTAAAGTGAGATCTCTCTTCAAAAAAATCTCGTTCTTTTTCTAGTACCTTTATCCCATGTTCACCAGTTGGTTCCCTCATAATGATGTTCAGTCCCTGGTCCAGTAGAGGTGTCAGACATATAGATACATAGGTCTCTCCTGGAAAATCTTTCTGAACATTAGCAGCACACTTCCCATCTCCCAGTTCTCAAGTAACAAGGCAGTTTTACATGCCCTTGTTAGCAAATAAGTTATTTCAACCCTGTGCTAGAACTCTTAGGTGCATAGCATCCTATCCCAGTGACTTGCTGATGTTTATACTATTTTTTCAGTAATATCAGTATGACAACACATTATGTGTATTTGTACCATTACATCTTCACTGTTGCTGTTGTATAAGTCTTCAGTTGGTCTTTAGAGTTCTCTAAGTCTGTATGTTCTTGGCTGTGAGCCAACAGAGCAATCTCCCCTACCCTCCTGAAAGATCTTTTTTTAAGTTTCAAGACCTTCGTTGATTTCACGGCTCTGTTTTTGGAAAGGGCAAGACTGTAGGTAGTTTCTTGTCATTACTATATTAAGTCTCTTGAAATTTATCATACCAGATGTCTAATCTTTCTTATAGCATTCTCTTCAGTTAATCCCTTCATTTTAAAAATGGCACAAAAAATGCTTATTAGAGCAGTTCCACTCTGCAAGAGTTCAAGAACAAAATGAACAGGATTCATGTTGTTTGACTATAGATATCTATAATATCCACAGCGCTAGTCTCTCTAGGCTCCCTTTTGTTGGACACAAATACATACTTCAAAACTGCAATTTATCTCCCCAGCTTCAGACATTTCCTCATAGGAACTACTTAAAAAAATTATACAGATAGTACTTATCTCCATTATAAAGGAACTACTATAGACCAAAGATAGTGGTGCAGAAACATCACATCCAATGGCGGCTGCTGCACTTTGTTCTTCCCTAGCCAGGTTATTCACTATTTGTCACAACACAAGCACAGAATTGGGTCAGCGGGGAGTTGGCTCTCTACTTTTACTGAAGACAAGACTAATACAAAAATTTTTAGTGTTGACCTCACAGTTTCGCTAGATAACTTGCTCTATTAATGTGCTATGTTGAAGCCTTTAAGATATTTAATCATTTATGGAATCCTAATTCTGACTTTAAAGTGGTCACTGCAAAGTTCTGTCTAACCAGTTTAGTTAATTAGTTTAACTCACATATACACTCACTTCTTTGAAAAGACACCCAAGAAAGCTATATGCAGCTAATTTTTACTCCATCAAATATCGTGTCGTGACTCAGAAAAGCATGATATAGAAACCTCCAGTAATAAACTCAAAAGACTTTTGACTCAACTTTCACCTTAATGCTGAAATGTAGTATCATAGCTGATGTTCTAGCCCATTTCTCAGTGATAAACACAAAAAGCTATCAAGCACCAAATGGGTTCACCAAAGTAAAAACAGTATAACCTCTTTCTGATTGCTGTGTAAAAATGATCTTAAAATAGTTCATTAAAATATATCAGAGGCTGTTATCCAGCATTGGATTATCCATGATTCAGCTATGGATGATTATGCATTTTAATTCCCGTAGGTTTGAGATCTTTGACTTTACTACTGACTTTATCAATTATGTTAAATAAAGCTTGTGCTGATACAGTCCTCAGAAACATATAATCTTTAAGTTTTTTTGTAGGAATGCAAACAGCCACCATGACAACTAGTAATTAATAATATAATAAAACACATCTGTAAGATTTTCATTGTAAAGAGATTTTGTTTTGACCTGAGTTTAATCCACACAGCGTTTTTTCTTCTTGTAATCATTGGTTTTACTATGTCTATGAAGCAGAGAGATTCCTTTATTGTTGTACAAATAGGAAGAGGCTTGAAATCAATTTTCTGGGCCCAAGGTTGATTTTTGTTTTCTTTTTTTGTCCACGCTGTAAAACAAACAGCTAGTTTATTTTACTAACTGTTTTTGCATATGCGCTATTAGGCAGATTTTTTGAAGAGCAGAGAACAGATGGAAAGTTAGGTTCAGAAAAGAAATATTTCAACTGTGTAAAATACTACAACTGTTTTAAAACCTGCTTTAATCCCCACTCATTTAAAGGATTGTAATGGAACTGATCATTTGGGGGCAGAATTCACCTGGTGCCATTCACCTTCAAAGCTACCTAGTTTCAAAGGTAAACAATAAATGCAGGTGTCTGCAGAGACCCATCTTTTCTGAGACCTCAGCTGAATTTTGGAAATTCTATGTGGTAATGTCACTGTCTGCCATATTCCTATGCAGTTCACTGAAAATCTTTCTTTCACAGAACTTCACATCACTCCACAGTTCTAATTGTTTGTGTTCTCATTGGCAAAACAGTTATTTTGTGGACTTGGAGAAAGAAATGGAGAAAGGAGCTCAGTTGCTATTCCTAGCTCTTTCACTGAATCACTGATATTTAACACAGATATTTTTATATCTTAGATAAGAGATGATTGTATGAAACAGACGTTGTTCCATGTATGTGCCATCTTTCTCATCTGTTTGATAAGGAACCTTTTGAATTCACATTTGATAGCTGTTAAAAAAATATCAACTCTTTGTGAGCTTTGAGATTTTCTAACAAAAGCCAGTAAACAACAGCAAAATACTAGCACTTCTAGAAGTAGGAAATGGCTGTTTTTCTGACCGGAGCTGTAGAGCAGATATGCATTCAAAACTAACCAGTTTCTGTCTTACTCTGCTCTTATTTTTTGCCTGCTGTTTATCTGATAAGGGGAGGGCAGGAGGAAGCTCAAATGGCAAGTTTGGGGGTTTTTGACTAGTTGCCTTTCTGTAACATTAAAAAAATAGAAAACTATACTGCAGTTCTAAAGAAATACTTGAAGCAAGATCACTGCACTATCACAATACCTTTATGTCTGATCCATACAGTAAAAGCTGTCACTTTACCGAAAACATTTGGACATTACCACCAACAGTAATAGCAAAATGGTCTGTTTTCCTGATGAGTCGATGAATCAAAATTTTCTAATCTGCCACTTTACTCTTGAAATTTAAGCTTGCAGTCATTTTTTCCTTAAATATGAAGACAGTCAGAAAACTCTTAACTTGTGCAAATTCATGACATAAGCAAAAAACAGAGAGATGAAAGTTATGTACTGCTACTGGTTAACACTATTATATCATACCAAAATAGAGAACTGTGCAACTTCCTCCTAGTGGTAATTTTTTGGGGAGATTATGAGGAGTTGGTAGACGGGACCAAATGTCAGATTTTACCCATGCAGACCTGTAGATCAAAGAAAAACTGAAATCTTAGGTGGCATTTAGGGTGACTGTAGGACAAAAACAATACTTCAAGAAACCAAGATGCATTCCAAGTCTACAATTTGATATTCCCTTACTACAAAAGTCAGATTCTCTTAACTGACAACAGCCCTGGTGACAGGCAGTCTATGAAGACATTGTTACTCATTATACAAAATGTACTGCATAGGTTGAAGTCCTATTCCAGTGCATACATCCTGATCACGCTTCTGAATATATTTAATTTTCAGTTAAGGGCTGATTGCCTAACATTTCAAAAACTAGCTTTAAATTCTCACCTAGATCCCTACATACGTGACCACTGTGCCTCTGAAGTCCAAAAATCTAGGAAGAAAACAGCCCAAGACCATCAGAATCCACAGGATCCCAGTTTGCATTCATACAGTCAGTGTGTTCTACGGCTTGTCAGGGTATAAAGATTGGGATTCACGATTGCTATATACTTCTTCTCAATCTCATGTACTTTCCTCTATGTATTCTATGAAAAGAGTATCACTGACACATTAGCAATATTTTTATACATTAGTAAAGTGCATAAATAAACAACAAAATACATTTTATGAAGTTATTCTGTCTAATAAACTAGTAAAGAATTGACATGTAAATGGTATGAATTGCAGTTTCAGGAACAAAGAAATTTTTTTGTGATTAATATTTAATTTTTTAACTCTAACTATGTGACTCAGTTTTTAGCACATATTTTATGAGCAATAATTACTTAAAATTGAATAATAAAATTATAAAATGCTAAAGGTAAGTACCTAATAAAAGATTTCAGTCACTCTTTGACGGACATAAATACACTAAGTTCTTAATCATTGAGTTAAAAATTCTGTTGCTCATGACTTAGGAAAAGAAGTTAGAAATGTAAAATAATATATTGTAATATTACACAAAAAAGTTTCTTGTCCAAAAAAGAAATTATATTTGCAGAAAGAAGTAAGTAGCTCATATATATTATTGAACTAGCTCAGTCATTTTTTTCACTTTTTGAAATAATACATACTTTTTTTTGTACATAGCTATTTTCAGTAATATTAGTGTAACAAATGATTTAGGATCCACTCGTTTTGTCACTGGAAACAAAATTTCTTGATGGTTTTAAAAGGATTGAATCCGTAGTGTTAGTTAGATCAATTATCATATTTGCAAGAGGTGAAGTATGAGACAAATAAGGACTTTAATTTTGTTTTAGTAATGTAAAACCTCAAGACTGCAATACTGCCATTATTTCACAACATTTTTGTCACAGTCTTGTTCAAATTCATGCTCAAATGTGCCACAGAGCCTGAAAGACTCTGTATACATTGTGAAGCCTGCTGAACACTTGACATTGAGAGACATCAAACACAGGTGCAGTATTTTCTTGCAAAAAATGCAAGACTTGTAAGTACTGGTCATAAGTCTCACATAAGTATGTACTTTTAAAATACCAAAGTATAGCATTATACAAATCAGAAATCCTAGAAAAAGAAACAATATACATTAGTTCTTGATTGTTTACTGATGTGGTCTGATGGTAATGTTCATTGTTGGCCTCTCATGAGATATCTCAGCTAACACTGCATATCTAAGAGACAGCATAACATCAGTATTAATCTGTTTTTTGGATTCATCAAGGTAGAACTTTCCAAAGAGAGTACTTACCACCCGTGGTTTACTAGTCTGTCCCAGCACAGTCATTGCTTTCTACTCTTAACTTTTATTTGGCATTTACCTTCGGACAACGTTGCTCAACACCAGCAGAGTAGCTACTGAGCAGTATCATATTACATCACCTCTTCTCATTTTTTATATAATACATTACATAGAGAAAACAGTGGCATGAGACTCAGTATCATACTGAAAAAGGTCATTGCCTAACCTCTGGCTAAAGCCTGAGCTTGCATATCAAACTCAAGTGTTCACCACCTCTCAGAACTCAATCCACAACTGCCAACAATTTTTCCTTGAGGTGGCGCCTAGAGGAGTTGGTCCAACTAATATATACAAACATTTAATATTGTATCAACAGCTGGATGCTTGAATTAGTGTAGTTTTCCCATTTTAATTACATTTGTTGTTTCAACCTTCATTATTTCTCCCTACCTCATCTTTTTTATATTCAATAGCTATGTAAAACTCCAGAAAAGCAAAATTTTTGTGGATTGATTTGACACAATCATTTAAAACTATTGGGTGAGCAGTATATCAGACATGTTACAGCTTCAACAAATTCAAAGCACCTAAAAAACCCCAGAAATAAAGCTACAATTATAAATCAAGAGTAGAAAGTAAGGCAATAGAGCTTAGTGGGATGAATAATTCCCAAATTCTCTAAACATTATGAGTCTGGAGATCTACATAATTTGGCAGATGAAGAATGATTAGCTATTTCATTACCAGAAATCTTAAAATATTTAGGTAGCATGATCTTTTATACTTTTGAGATGCTGGTTCTGTAGAGATATTTATTCATCCCCAAATAAAATCAAAGTTGTGCATGACTTTAAAACATCCTCAATTCACACTTGAGACAAGCAAATTCCTGTCCTCTAGTGAGAAGTTCAGTGTCTGCCTGAATAACTTCTTGTGGAGAACACAGCAAATGTTATACTAAGTGTCTCAACATTTTAGAGTAAGCATATTTCAACAGTAGTTGTATGGAACAGTTGACACACCTGAGGGACAAGATGTCATTCAGAGAGCTCTGGAAAAGCTTGAGAAGTGGACCCATGGGAATCTCAGCAGGTTCAACAAGGCCAAGTGCAAGGTGCTGCACCTGGGTCAGGGCAACCCCCACTATCAACACAGGCTGGGGAATAACAGATCAGAGCAGCCTTGCCAAGAAGGACTTGGGGCTGCTGGTGAGTGAAAGCATGGCTGGACATGACCCAGCAATGAGCACTCACAGCCCAGAAAGCCAAATGTATCCTGGGCTGCATCCAGAGCAGCTCTGGTAAAACCCCACCTGCAGTGCTGCATCCAGCTCTGGGGCACCCAGCACAGGTTAGGACATGGACCTGTGGAAGAGGGTGCAAACAAGGGCCACAAGAGCAATCAGAGGATGGAGCACCTCTCTTATGAGGAATGGCTGGAAGAGTTGGGGTTGTTCAGATGGGGAAATGCTCCAGTGGGACCTTATTGTGACCTTTCAATACTTAAACAGGATGTTTATAAGATAGGACAGGGAGTAAAGTTTTGGACTAAAAGAGGGTAGATGCAGGCTAGATATAAGCAAAATATCCTTCATGATGAGGACAGTGAAACATTGGACCAGGCTGCTCAGAGAGGTGGCAGATGTCCCATCCCTGGGACAAATATTCAAGGTCGGGCTGGTCAGAGCTCTAAGCAACTTGATCTAGTTGAATATATCACTGCTCATTTCAGGGCTGTTGCATTAGCTGACCTTTAAAAGTCTCTTCAAACCCAAAACACTGTAAGATCCTCTGATTCTTTACCACAACAATAACATATTATTCAATAGATAAGTACTTTTGTAACAAATTATTATACTAACAGTGAAGGGGGCCAGGGGAGGGAATAAAAGGTATTTTTTCATTATGTAATATTCATCTTCTTCTACTGACAAAACTGACTATAATTATTAACAGCCAATGGCATTACAGTAATTAGTTTACAATCAAAGCTATTTCCACCCATCCAGAGATGATGCTACCAGTTTAACAATCTTACTATTTAATGAAATTAAGTCTTGGCTACAAATATGTCTAAGCAGATAACTTTGTCTCATCTTTTGCCAAAACCTGCTCCAGAGGAGATTTTTCAGGGGAATTCTGCATGGTTTGCTCATAGAGGGCAACAGCTCCTCCAAGAGTGTAGAGTCAACATCAGGAGCAGCTATACCTTCAGCTACATACATTTTCTCACCTTCCCTCATCAGACAAGCTGCATTGAATAGTAAATATGGAAATAGCCATCTTCACCAGACTCCTTCTGAGGTCAAAAAAGTACCAGGATGTTTTAATAAAAATCCATACCTTATCCAGGTAAAACTCTGTGAAGTAGAGGAAGGATGACATACATTTCTCGCATCTCCTGTCTTAACCTATTTGCCTACTGAAGCAACTGTTAAATATCTGGTATGGCGTATTGGGTTTGCATGGCCTGGTTTTGGTAGCAGGGGGGCTACAATACTGGCTTCTGAGAGAAGCTGCCAGAAGTGTCCTCTATGGACAATCCCAGGCATCTCCCAAGATGGACATGCCACGGTCAAGGCTGGGCCAATTAGAAATGGTGGTAATACCTCTGTGATAACACACTTAACAAGCAAGAAGGAGAAAAGTTTTTGCACAGTTTTAATTGCAGCCAGAGAATAGTGGAGTGTGAACATGTGAGTGGAAAAGCTCTGCAGACAGCAAAGACAGTGGAGAAGGAGGGGAAGAAGGTGTTTCAGACACCGGAGCTGAGATTCCCCTGCAAGCCACGGTGCAGACCATGGTGAGGCAGCTGTGCCCCTGCAGCACATGAAGGTTCACTGGGATGCAGAGATCCGCCTGCAGGGACAAGACACCATCTGGGGCAGGTGGATGCCTGAGAGGAGGCAGTGATCCCGAGGGAAGCCTGTGGAAAGAGAGGCCCTGCTCCCACGCTGGAGTAGCCTGTCCTTGAAGGACTACACCCCATGGAAGGGTGACCCTCACTGCAGCAGTTTGAGGGGAGGAGAATTTCTCTGTGAGCTGTCTCCAGTGGGAGGGACCTCACAGTGGAGCAGGAGAAGGACTCCTCTCCCTGAGTAGTGGCATTTAACATGTGATGAACTGACAATAACCCCCAATCCCTGTGCTATTGGTGCGAGGAGGTAGAGCTGGGAAGAAGAGAGGGGTGACAGGAAGGTGTTTTGAAGAGTTTATCTTACTTCTCATTATCCTGCTTTGTATTTTTAGTAATAAATTCAATGCATATCTCTACTTTCAATCCTGTTTTGCCTGTGATGGTACTTGATGAGTGATCCTGGTGCTTATCTCAACCCATGAACCCTTTGTTACATTCTGTCTCCCCTGTCTGGCTGTGGAGGGAAACAATAGAGCCACTTAGGTGAGTGCCCAGCTTTCTGCCAGGGTCAACCCACTCCATATGGAAAGACCCCCTCACAACTGTGGTGAGATATGTAATTAATACTCTGGGGAAACCGTTATATCTTTTTTGTGAAAGCAGAAATTCTACACAGAAGGTTTCTAAAATTAATGTTCCTCCCTCTGAAGGAAGCTGATTTATATAAATTATTTCTGATAATAAAGATTATACCTTTGCTTGCAAATTTAAAACAGAAAAAAATTCTATTTTGAGTGAATTGCTCCTAGCACATGTTCATGACATTCTTCTTGTCACAACAAACACAAGACTTCCATCGTATCTGGCAAAAATCACCATTCAATATGTTTCTCTTCTTTCCATTACCCACTTTTCTTTCTCTGGGGAGAAGGTCAGCTGCTCAGTTAGCCTGTCACACCTGGGCTTGCACAGAATCTGGACAACCACTGCAGAATATTCTGTGTAAATGAGATACTGGTTTCTAAATAGGCCTCTTCCCTGGTGCCTTAATACTCTAAATAGACATGGACTTTAATGTGCAGCATAAAAGAAAACTCAGTCTTAGTCTTTAGAGGCTGCTAACTAATGTCTTTCTTCTATGAACTATACAAAAGAGATTTGGGAGGCTTCTTTTTTGTACATGTTTTTAAATGACAAAACGTATGGAAGCAAAACACCAATGACATTTGGGTCTCCACTTACCGGCTAAAGTAAATCTGTTCAAAAAATTAAATAAAGTTAAAAAATGAAACCTTAAAAGTTAGCCACAAGAGACCCCATCAACCACCAGAATTATCAAGAATATTCATTCTTTTAAGCCTACACAAGTTTAGTAATGAGCTTTCTATTTTTAGTCCTTCAAAGAAATGCAAAATTTTAAGCTACCAGTAATAACTTGTTTAGGTTTGTTGTTTCTTTTTGTTTATTTGTTTGGTTTTTAAACTTGCCATATTTCTGTTAAATGCCCCCCTCCCCCCCCAGTTGCTAAATTTATGTAAGATCAGTTTAGACTTTGGAAAACAAAGCTATGTATTTCCATTTGATCAAAAATCAAAGTTCCAGAAAGAAAAGTGTTTCAGTTACAGTATTTGGTCTCTATGTATATAACATACAAATACATATTTTCCAAATATTATGATACACGTATTAACTAAGCATATGCACACACTTCTTTTATGTAAATACAATGATTATGTAGAGGACTATGTAAATCCTCCCCCAGACAATATAGCTACTACCTGGAAGACCAGTGAAGTCGAGAAAATGTAAAGCAACTAGCCCCTGAATGATTCTTATTCTAGGCTTTCAAGGATCTGTCTAAAACAGATTAATCTTATTCATGTCTACAATTTATGAATGGCTCATCCATTTTTAATTTTAAAAAATGTAATTATGCCTTACTTAGAATGTTAATGAATATGTTCTAATGATAGAGAAGACCACCATTGTCTTCCAACCTTGATTCTGACTGCTGTATAATCCTCTGCTATAGATTCTCTATAAACAAATTTTTGCATTAAATAGAAAACAGTTCAGAATATTTCTTTTACTTTAAAATAGCAAACCCAAAGAGCAGAATTCGTGGATTTATTTTTTTAAATAAGCTTTAAATCGGTAATTGTCATGTCCGTTTGTGTTTGCCATATCTGTCTGCCAGCTAGAGACAGTGACCACTTACAGTGATTACAAAGTACACCAAATGTAGTATATATGTCACTTCTCCACAAGAGCTTGTTGGCAGCTTTGATCGACTTCTTTTTGATTACACCACAATCACCTCATTCCACTTTAGCTACTCTCACTCTTGCTCTCTCTCCAGGGGTTCAGATGTCATTGCTGTATACCTTAGCAGATGAATCCGTTTTCCTTTTGTTAAATCCTCTTCCTGGGAAGATGAATCTACTCATTGATTTTGACCAAAGACTAGGTTTTAAAAAGGGTAGAAGAGACTTCTGACCTTTCCAATGATCTGATTAAGGTGGTTATTTTCACATTATTAAGTAATCAGGGAAGAAATACATTAAGCAAGAGTTTAGTTCACAGGCTGCTTTACTGGCTTCTAAAAACTGTTGTGCACTGACAGCTAACCTAGATTCCATTTCTTCCTTTTCCTCTGAACCACAAGGGAAGATAAAATGCATTTTCACATTGCATTTTGCCTAAAGGCTCTCAGTAAAATTTAATTTTCTTACTGCATTGATTTTTCCATTATAAGTTGTAACAGTCTAATGATATCTCATAAGAATTTTTACTGTTGAGAAAAAGGGATGTTAATGATTTAGCAATAGTAACTGCAAGTGCTAGAAGACTTATTCTTAAGAACCTTCGATCTGTCTTTTTGATAGGCAGATTTTGAAAAAGTCTGTGCCATCTCACCATCCATTGGATGGCCTAAAGTTAGTTTCTTAAACAGCTGCCTCAGGACAATATGCAATCCAGTTTTGTCAACACTTTTGAAAACCAAAGCTTTCTAATTTTGGAGTTTAAAATAATGCTTAAGAGTTAGCAGGCAACAAGGAAAGAATGCAATTGAGACCCAAAAAAGCACAACAATTTCTGTCTTGCAGGGTACATTACACTCCCTGAAGACTGATATCCTTATTACCCCAAATACTTCAAATTTGTCATATTTTTTTCATTATGCTGGACAAAGAATATCATACATCAAAAAAATATGAAAAGTTTCCTGGAAAAAGAAAACTTGCAGGCTGACTCTTTCATTCAAAACAATTGTATCATCAACAAAGCTACAGAAATTATGTCTGTAAACAACTGGTGTGACAGACTACGACACATAGAGTGAGTGCCAGAGCAAGTAAAGCAGAGGTTTGCAAGTCCCTGTGTTCCACACCTACATGAGGTTTTCTTACTTTTTTCACTTTGTTATGGATTTGATAGAGACAGAAAAAAATGTACAAATGTACAATATATTACTAAATTAAGCAGAGTAAAGTCTCCTGTCTGCCTTTCTTAGTAAACAATATCCTGATGGGTATCTTCTTCCATATTTTCTAAAGATTTGTAGAAAGCTGGAAAAATGGCCATTTTCTTGTTTTCCGTGGTTTTCTTTCACAGTTTTTGTTCATAAAAACAGCAAAATGGGCTTTATTGCAGATGCTGGAAGCAAATTAAGGAACATCTCACATCTAGTCAAGTCATCTGGGTTCTTCCGGGTTATATTTTTCTTTTTTGAAGCCTGGTAAATAAATTGAGCTGAAGAACAGACCTAACAGAAAAACAGGCCTGAAGTAGCCCCACTACAATTCACACAAAGCACCTATGCAACTTTTCAAGCTCAGTCAGTTGCAGAATTTTTTTGGTTCTGTCATCCTTGTGGCTGTGTGCTTACTTGATTTGGAAAAGGTGTCTTGCTTGTTGTTTGGGTTTTGGGGATTTTTTTTTGGGGGGAGGGGGGGTTGTTTGTTTGTGTTTTTCTAAGTTCTTTTCATATATTAAGCAGATATTTCCATAACACAATCACCATTTTCTAAGAAAATACATTTTTCATGATAAATGCTTGTCCAGCTCTGATTAGGTATCTAGACCAAAGATTCTGTAAAGTGCACTAAACCACTAACTTGACTAAAAGAACTACATTTCTGTAGTGCTTGGGACTACCCACTCTTATCTGTCATAAAAATAAAAGAATGTAAATACCAGAAAAGGACTTTCATATAGCATTTTAAACTGTCCTTTCATAAGTAAAAGATTTTAAACACCAGCAGCTGTCATAAAGTCATACAATGAATGAAGTATTGTAATTAAAAAAAAATTGTTCAGTATCCTGTGTTAAGAATGGACTTATTAGATTTTTTGTACTTCATTGGACTGACAAGTCTTGTTTGGGAGAGAGCTAGAGATGACCACGACTTTGCTACAGAAATGATGCACCAAGACTAGGTTCTTTATGGCTCAAATACTATGGACATATATCTGATACAATAACTTAGACAACAGATTTTGAATGCCTCTATGGTCTGTGGATTTTCTTTTTAGCCAGCTATCTCTGCAGTAAAATTGTACATCAATACACCTACTCCATCGGAGAAGCTGATGCTGACATTCCAGACTCTTATTTTTAAAACTGCCAGAGCTTTAGCCTCCCTCTAAATAATGGGCATGCCAATACATTAAAGGGGGAAATTCACCCCTTCTTGGCTTATATCACTTCAAAATGTAAAATCAACTCTGTATTTTTAAAATGAAACACTACACTTTAAATTTAGCCCACATTTAATAATTTTATTCTTCTGCCTCTGCTGGGGTTTAGAGTCATTCTGCTGTTGATGCAGAACAGACTTTGTACTAACAATAGATGTCTTGAGAGTGTGGGGAGAGTCTCACTTCACCCTCCCATTTGAATCTTGCTTCTAGGACAAAAACAAAACAGCATGTTAGCTCCTAACACAAGGGAAGAATCCCTGTCAACACAGTCTCACCACAAGCAACAGCATTAAACATGAGCAGCTGCAACAAAACACTCCCACCTCCTTAAATGTCCCATTAGCACCCAGAAAATTATTCCTTCTCAAATGAGAGATTATCCCACACAGTTCAGGACACCCACACTGTCTGAACCCAAAGGCCAGATTGGGACAATCAGAGTCATACTCTTCAATAATCAGTATTTGCTGTTCTTTCCAAAGCTATTAACAAATATAGCCTGGAGGTCTTAGAATTTTGCCATAATGCAGGAAACAAGGAACATTTAAGTAACGAAAGTCTGAGATTTGAAGCTGTTTAAACATAGAAATCTCACTAGGTATTACGTGGCAGGTTATGATCCTTTAACTTGGAATGTGAATCACTTCTTGTCCACACAGTACAGTTAAGGACAGCACAAAGTATCTGACTAATGAAGAAAACTTCCATCGCAAATATGTAATGTTTCTGGGGTGCACAAGGTAGTGACACACTACTCTTCTTGCTAAAATTACAAGAAAGGGAGGAGGGGGATAAGGGGTGAAGAGAGGTGTGGGCGAAGAAGCAGAGACTAGCAACTACAGAACTGAATAAGGACAAAATTTCCTGAGAGAGTATACTTACATATAATAAATGTAATAAAAAAAAAAAGATGAACTACTCTTAGGAGCCAAACACCCAACACAGATCTCCCTTACATAGCAAAATATGCCAGTAACTATAAACAGAGTTTAGTCTAAGATTATACAATGCATTTGGTTTTCCTACAATGATCAGCTGCAGCTGAGGATTCAATAGAAATCTTTTCTTGTAAATATCTAATGTGATGCTGGAGAATTTAAAATATTAACACAAGACCAATCTAATTTATAGGTTAAGAAATGGAGGGATATATAGTACTGTTACATGTTATTAGCAGATTATTACCTACATTTTATGGTATTAAATATGGGATAGAATAAGAGTACTTTACATATTATAGTAGTTTTATTAAAGTATACAAAAATAGGAAAAAAACCCTAACAAAAACAGTCAGTGAAAAGGAAGTTAATTTATCAGACAAAACACACATCTGAAAGCTACAAGCATACGTAGGAATATTAATTTAAAAAGAAAAAGGAAGTATAGAGCTTTAACTTAAAGTCATCCTGCTTTTATGTATACCATACCACTTCTCTGTGACTCAGTCAAATATCCAATTCTACTTATTCAGGTTCAAAAACACTTTCTCAAGGATGCCAATGAATAAAATATTAGTCAACAAGTTAGCAAATGTGTCAGAATTGAACACTTCAAAATTAAAATGTGTTTCTGCACAAATTGATCTCTCTTACACTGTAAGTAACAAAAAACCAAAATTGCATCTTTAAGTAATTTCAGGTAGGATAACATTAGTATATTAAAATTAAGAAATCAAGATTGCATTGAGTGCATCTTTCAAAAATCAGAATTCGAATTCTAATATCTTCATACAGATGAGTCAAGTCCAGTTTCTTATGATGTTCTGAAATATGTTTCAAACCACAAAAAAATCTTTTCTTGACATATGGAAATGCTGAGTACAGAAATATCTAGTGGGGTTTTATTAGGGTCATCTCTGTTAAGACTTCTGCTGGCTTTTAATTTTTACAAACGACCTAGATTGTTATATTTGCTGATAACATAAAATTTGGAAGAAAATTGCATCTTTAGCAAGTAGTAAGACAAGTTTAAATGAATTGTGATTTGCTCTCTAACTCAGTTGAGAAGAAGAAACTAAAATTTAATGTTGATAAATATAAAGCAATAAAAGATGAATATAAAAATAATAAACTTCAACATTTATGAAGAGATTTATACCAAAACAAGAAATCTTCCCCCTCCCTTCAAAAAAGAGAAAAGAAATAGATGGATGGCGAATGTTCCTTATATTCATTTATATTTATCCAAGCAAGATAAAGAAGCAATTTAAAATCCTTTAGAATTGCAGGTTGCAAATGTGTCATGTTGCACATTCATCTGGCAAGCTCTTGGAATAATCTGTGAACTTTTCATCTTAACATTAAAAATAATACATTTTTCACACTTAATCATTAGAGATAAAAGTAAAACCAGTCCAATTTTATAGTTGAGAGTTTGAAATAAATCTGAAAAACAAACAAATTAAAATCCCTAAAGTTTTGTAAAAGGATAAGGAAGTGATGTAGCACATCATGCTGGTTAAGCAAACAAACTTCAGAAATAGTATTGGGGAGTAGAAGGAAGTATGAATAAGACTTTAACCATGGAAACACTGAATGATTTGGGTTGGAAATGAACTTAAAATTCCAGCCCACTGATCATGGGCAGGAATACCTTGCACTAGACCAGGTTGCTCAGAGCTCCATTGAACCTGGCCTTGAAGACTTCCAGGGATGAGTAATTCACAGCTTCTCTGGCTTCTCTGTTGCAACCTCTCACCACTCTCATAGTGAAGAATTTCTTCCCATTGCTAATCTAAACCTACTCTCTTTCACTTTGAAGCTATTGCCCCTTGTACTATCATGACTGCTATCTTGTGAAAAGTCCTTCTCCAGGTTTCCTGTAGGCCTCGGAAGGCTGCAATAATGTCTTACTGGAGATTTCTCCAGTGTGAACAACCTCAACTATCTCACCCTGTTTCCATAAAAGAGGTGTCCCCTTTATAATGAGCATAACCTGTGAAGGTCTGGAAGAGAAAAATCACATTCCTAAATTATTTCTTCTCCTCTTCTTCCCCAGAGGGAGCTGGGAAAATCTCATATATAGACTAACCTCTTGCTTATTACCTTTCTAATCAAAGAATAAACTTTGTAGGGAGATTACATGATCTATTGGTTTGTTTTTAGTATGTTCTTGCTCGTTGAGTTTAGGCTGGAACAGATAAAAAATGGAACAAATGTTGATATTAGATATTAATTGTTATCATCATCATCAAGAACTGTGTTTCTGTTGCCTATTAGAAACCTCCAGAATTTCAGGCACTAGACTGTGCCCTCAACAGATGCATCTGGGTTTGCTTACCAAATCTCATATCCCTGGTTTAGACAGTTGTCTTAAACTAGCTGTCTGCTGATGTGGAAATATCTGTTTTGGGATTTAAAGTAATACTACACCACAAACTAAAGTCACATACAACGAAAGATTTGGAGTTCTGGATGTACAATGTTTTTAAGTCTTTTCTCTTCTGCTCCAAGTCTGTAATTAAGCAGCTTATATAATTGTGTGGCTATGTTAGGACCCCAGTTCCTATGTACCAGGTAAAAACCTCCAAAAACAATGCAGATGGGAAAAACATTTATATATTAAAATATATATTTCACTCATTTCCTTTGTAAGACAACAGCAAGAATGACTACATCACCACATGCAGATGAGGCCAGTGGTATCCTGCACATGTATTTGTGCACAACTGCTCTTATATATACGCACACACAGAGGCACACATTTCAGGAAGGTTGCTGTGTTAATTTAACTTCTCTTCACATCTCATTCTTTTGAACTACGCTTCTTTGGAAAAAATGGTCTGCCAGGACTTCATTTCAACTTCCATTTTCCCATTTCATTTGTGGCCTTTTAGAATCAAGATAAATTTAAAGAATTAATTATTACAAAATATGTCCTGCTAACAGAAAACCACTGAACACTTGAGACCTCTGGCTCTAATCCTCATCAGTCTTCCATTTTATTTGGGTTCCAATCACATTTGCATTGAAGTAGCTTCATATGAAAGGTTCGCCCCCAACACAAGAAGTTGCTGAATATCTTCAGAGAACATAATTTTGTATTCTACCTTAGCAAGACAGTAAGAAAGTTGTTTCCTGAAAATATGTTTACTTACTTTTTAAAAAAAAAATTATTTTACCTGTTTTCATTCTGATAGAAAACATGTTCCTGATTTTTTCTACATATCTACATATATATGAACAAAGTGAAAAATAATTCATACAAACTCTGAAAAAATCCATGACCATCACATGTAACAAGTTTACATTTATTTCTTCATTTCAGAAAATGAGCACATTCTATCTGAAGATAACAAAGCATTCTGGTTTCCTATACATGACAGGATTATCTTGGATGAAAGGAGTAACATATAATCAGGAACTCTAAAATTGCAACTCTTTTAGTCTCAGCACTTCAACCAGGAATCAATACTGTAGTTTGGGTTCACTGAGTCAAAAGTGATGTCAGATGTCATATTCAACTGAAGTGCACTTAAGAGAATTAGCTTTTGCCTCCTATTTTAGCAGTCAAACCCTAATTTTGAATACCAAACACTCTTAAAACAAATCAAAATAAACCAATGAAAATAAAAAATACCCAACAAAACTCATGCAAATCTTTTTCTCTTGAATTTGTGTTACCTCTGTCCCACCATCAAAAAATCTCTTACAAACAGATTGTAGTGATTTGTATTAATAATACTGTGAATTGCATTACTTCATCTTTACCTTTTGCATTTGTATAGAAAGCATAATCATCTTTAAATGTGAGTAATCCATAAAGGAGACTCACATACAAAATCCTGCCACTGCAAACATTATTTAAGAGAGGTGCTTGCCATTTGAAACTGGTTTATTTGTAGAATGATATAACACAGGATTATTTTTTTGAGACCAAAAAATTCTTTCCAGCTTAGGAATATTTTGAAATTTACAAGTGTTTATTATAAATGGCTGTTTTGCTTAAGCCATTTGATACCTGATTTAAGTTCAGTGACTAACAGCAAAAATTGAATAAGTGCCTTGCAATTTTCTGATCTTGACCTATTTAATTGATCAAATCACTGAATGGAAGATATCATAGTACCACAATGCCAGGGACCCAAGATTTTCATGTCTCCATACTGAAAGATAAAGTAGATTTTGAAGAAAAATATCCATGTCGCCCAATCAAAAGAAATAAGCTGCTTCCTTACTTTATCATTTGCACTTCAAAGAGGTAAATATATAAAGATTATACTTCTATGTTGTCAGAGAAAAGAGAAAAACATTATATACACTCCTCTTTCCAGGTCTCAGCACAGCTTGGCTAAATTACTTAAATAATACTAGTTTTCATAATTTATAATTCAAACCATATGGTCAACCTTAACAGGGAAAAAAATCCATTCTAATCACGTTTTCCATGCTTCCCAGTTTGTATCATATATTTTTTTTTAAAATGACCTTTGAAAAACTGCATAAGACCTTCTGCTTAAACTGAAGTCTTAATTAACATCAGAATTCCTGTATATAAATTAATTGAATCTGTGTTCCCAAATTATGGGCAAAGGTAAGTACTAACTACAAATTAATTCATAAGCCTTTAGTACTTATAATAGCTGAGAGAGCTTTTAAAGTCCAACAAAACTCTTTTCTCTAAGGCATTTTAACAGCACAAGTAAAAAAATAAGGAACACTCCTGAAAAAAAAAAAAAAAGATAAATAAATAATGGAGCAAAACAGCAACAAAAAGGAAGGTAATTATCCATTTATTCAGAAAAAGTACAAGTACAGACTTTGCATTTTAAGGAATTTTTGCCCTGGAATTAATTTGAAACCAAGATGTCAAATGATTTATAGGTTTTACGGTTAAACAACCCAGGACACAAAAGCACAAATAGGTCTTTTTAGAGTCTTACTATAAAAGTGACATGTTTCTAGAGTATTTGGCCTCACTTCCATTGTTTACAATATACTTTAGTGTCCCATGGGAATGAATAGCAGCCCATAAGGAGAATCAGCATCCTAAACTGCATTGAAAATGAACTGAATTGCTGTTCAATGGCACTGGCTCATGCCCGGGTAATAAGAATTCACTTATAAACAAAGAATAATATTTCCATTAAGATAAGTGGCATTACACAACACTTGATCAATTTTAACAGAAACCCCCCCCCCCATTATTTTTCACTCTCCTTAATCATCATTCCAGCACATTTCCAAGAATCTAATTATAATGCAGAAATATTGGAGGTTTTTCATCAGCAGGACCTGGAGCTTGCTACTCATTTCTGCTGAGTACAAAGCCCAAGGGCTCCTCAGATCATGTTGATTTTATAGCCTCTATATTCGACAAGCAGCCAATGTGTTTTATGACGTAGACTGAGGAACTGTAAAAAATTACTTGTCCCCACCTATCAAGCTATCAGAGAAAAAAGACACCTTTTACTTCAAGTAAGAGAGAGACCATTATTAAGTCAGCTTACTTATCACTGCAATTAAGTTTGTTAGAAGGAACTGGCATCCTATGCAAACACTGTTAGAGATTGCTGGTAGCAATTTTCATAATTAAGGTTATGCTCTTTCTGTGGCCCAAAACTAAGCAGATGGGACAGTATATCCAATGGTGGAAGTGTACAAAAAAAAAACATGTTGATATGGCAGTTGAGGACATGGCTTAATGGTGAACATGGTGGTGATGCTAGGCTGATGCTTGGACATAATAATCTTTCAGGTCTTCTCTAGCCTAAAAATACCAAATGTAAGATACGGTCTGTCCCACAGTACCTCAGGCCAATATAGAACTCCATGTAATTTTCTAAGGTTCTTTAAGAACATGTATGTACAGAAAACTTTTGCTTAACTTTCTGCATAACTAAAAAGCCTTGCTTCTTGAGACACACAATCAAATAACTAAGTCTGTGTTAGCAAGCCAGCAAACAGAGTTTGGAGTTATTTGAGATGCTGCCAGAAAATGAAACAATATGCAATTTACAATGTAAGTACAACCATGCTGCCATCTTCAAGATATAATTTTAAAATGTTTTGAATGGCTATTCCTTCAGTACATAGTAGATTTTGCTGTTTCTGTTTACAAACTTGACAGCACACAAACCATATACTCTTGTGAAGAGGAGGAAACCACTCACTCAAATTGTGTCAGCTTTGACTACTTACATTTTCTAGCTGGTGATGAACTTGCATAAAAGAAGCACATGAAAAAGTACTATTGCTAACAATGCATTAACAATGCCACCTGTGCCTCTGATTGACATAGAGGCTATTATCCTGCAAGATTCATGTTTGCATTTTCAACTGTAGCTTAGGACCTGAGTATTGCTGGCTCTTCTTATTTTATATATCATCTGTGCTTCCACTGCAACTAATTTGACTTATGTAACACATTGCTGTATTTATTAATGATCTGTGCATTTCTAGTGCACACATACTTTAAATTCCACTTTTTGAAATCTTTCCAATCATTTCATAGTGGAGGGAGAAAGAGGCGCATATTACGTGTCAGTCTTTCCTCAGAAGCATATATAAAAATCATGCTATAACCTTCTCCAAACAAAATATGACTGCTAATCACCATGAAAATACAGATTTTAAAAAAAAAAAGGCAATTAGTACTTAAAACAATATAATCTTGCTAGAATGGCTTGAATAGTTGCATTTTTAAATACACATCACTAGAATAATGGAGATTTCTTTTGTATTTTCAGTAGTTCTAACACTCTTAAGATGTTTGCTTTCAAGTACCATCATGAAAGTAAATAACACATACAGTTATATCTCACTTTACAAGAGTTATACTGAAGTTGAATTAACAATCCGGTTGGATATTTTGGGGAAATTTTGTTTCACCATGAATTTACACAGTGTGCATTACAATAATTCCCTTTTTTATTGCAGTTTTGGGAATAAGATTTGCCTGTGGCTACATGGATACCAACCACATTAATTTGTATTTTTATAATCAATCTAGAGTTTAATATGCATTGCCAAATTTGTAAGGGCTAAGAACAAGTAAGGGCTAAGAACAACCTTCTGGAACTACCTTTGAAAAGAGATGAGACAAAGACTTAATTCTTGGTCCCAGGGAGTGAGGAAATAAATTGTATCCATTCCGCCAGATTCCTGTCCATTGCCTTCCTTGTGAGACCTTTATTGACGGAAGACACAAACTACTTCTTGTTAGAGGCAGTATAAGTCTAGCAGTGCCGCGCTCTTCTTGATTCGTTATCTTTGCTTCATAAAACTGCCCTATCTGGTACTCTCCTCTCTTATTTACAGCTTGAAATACACATTAGCTCTTCCATGGGCAAGTAAAGTGCTATGGGGTTATAAAGAGAGATGCTCAGAGTAATGTAATCCAATTAAAACTTCAGTTACTGTTCTACTAATGCCTGAACATGACTGTCATACTTGGGTTTTTGTGAGTTTAGTTTTGTATTTATTTCCCCTGCAAAAAAGAATAGACACCTATATAAATTTTTAAACACCTTGTTTTCAGATTTTACCAGTTATCATTCCTAAAGGGTTACACTGGATAAAAATCAAATTATGCTTGTATGTCATCTTTTTCTTAGGTGTTACACATGAATATGTTTTACGAGTAACATCTTAGTTCCCTCCTAACACTACTAAAGCCACAACTTAATAACAAAGCAAACAAGAAAAGTATTATATTGTTTACTCTGTTCCTATATTTTCTCCTTGAGTACTAAGCAAGAAAAGAAAACCTGAAATTTACAATGTGGTCTTGCTGTCAATCATAAGGTATAACCGTGATTATTAACATAATTATTAGTCACCTTCTTTATTATCCACCAAGTTATATCAGCCTTACAACAAATTTTGTTTTGTTTCCCCAAGTTAGTAAAAAGCAGACAGCCAGCCAAACACCAAATACAGATGTTATAGTTTGCATAAACTGGGATACCATGCTAAAGGAGTAAGGGCTGTATATGTCCGTGAGATTACATTAAACAATACAAAGTTTTTCTTGGATCCTTTTTCTGCTCACGAGGCTTCTCTATTCTTTGTTATTATAAGGATAACTTCTGAAAATAACTTCATCTACTGATTATGGAAGATGTTTCTGGCTCACAAACATGACTTGTACTCTTGTCTTTGTAAAGCCTTGATAGATGAAGGTCTCTGCCTGTAATCTGTCTGTAAGAGTCATCTCTCATGCATGCAAGTCACAATACCCCTTTTCAAACTGGACACTTAAAACTTCTTTTTCAACAATCATTTAATGAGCATGATATCCAAGTGACTTCAGTAAATGCAGATTCATGTATCCCAAACTTTTTGTCCAAATCAAATGGTGTCAAAAGTTAGATACAAATACTATTATCACCGTAAGAGTTATCCTATCAACTCTGCTTCTACCCCAAAATCAATAATCCTGACCTCAAAAGAAAATATTACTGCCAGTAATCTTTACTGGTTGCATAATTGTAAAAATGTCAATAATACAAAAAGAGAAAACACACCTCACCTCAGTATAATTATATTACACAGATTCCCTAGGTCCATGTTTCTTTTCCAAAACCAGGAAAAGGTGACCTACCAAAATAGCAAATTAAAAAAAAAAAAAAAATCACAGGCAGTGTGACATTACAGAGTTCATCACATTAGTCTCAGAGGCACCAGCATAGTGTCAGAGCAGGGAAGCACAACGGTTGATTCCATGGATGGACTATAATTAGCACTATAAGCTTTTGGACTCCATCAATTTGTGTATCGACAAAAAAAGGGAAAAAAAATAACAAAACCAGCACATGAAAACCAACATATGTTTCTGAATATGAAGACAAGGATGTCACTTCCAACACACACAGATTCATACATGCATGATAGGATTTCTAGGATGTCTCCAAAATATAATTAATCTAATTATGCTGATAGCTAAGCACAAGTGTTGATTAAGGGAGCTCTGTTAGCATCAGATATAATTAGCATAACATGAAAAATTCCTTGCCTTTGGGAAAGGCAAGGAGGAAAGGCAAAGTTCTAGATGCAACATCAGAATTCAGACCTGCCCAATCATAATCCTGAATGCAAATGAACATGCAATTGTACATGTTCTTTGTTTTATGAAATACCTGTATTGGACTGGCTGCATATGGTACAAGAGAACAGCAGGCTAGCGCTGAGCAGCTACCTTAAGTCATCTAAAAGGCATAAGCCACCTATGGTTAGGCAACTAAATCCCAAATCCAGTGGTTAAAGACAGTGTCATCTGACTCAACACCGCATCAGAGACCTGAATAACAGCACTATTACTGAAGATTTCTTCCATTCCTGTTATCCGTCTACCCTCACTTCCTTTCCTTCCTCATCATGAATCATCTAACAATTGCTCTTTTTTAAATACAAAATGAAACAGAAATTGCCTCTTTTTTGTTTTTTACAAAGACTTGAGTAACCAAGAAATGCTTGGTTATACAAATGTCACAATTTATCTCTTCTTTAATTTGTTCAGCACTGATGATTGATAAAATTAACAAAACATGAATATTCATGGAGTTCCTTCTTCTTCCTCATTTAGTTCTCAAGCCAACTAAGACTTGCCAGAGCAGTGGAGGGGGAAAAAAGTATAATCTTATAACTGCCCTTCAGTGTTGCCCAAAGATACTAACACACCTCAACTCATTCCAAAATTCCTAAATGTCCACTTTATTAATTCTGTAGCAGAACTCTATCAGTTGCATCTTTATCTCTCACCTACACTAGGAAACATGTGATATTTACATAAGATGGAGTGCTCTCTTTCCCATTTTTATCAGTTCTAGAAAAAAAAAAAGTAAGTAGGTTGAGGATATCACCCTACTTAAAAACAAATTCTTACCCCAGAAGGGTCACTATCCTTAGGATCAGCGAGGGAGAGCAGAAATCCAAATTATGAGCTAATTTAAAAATAGTGAAATACTTTACCCATGTTGCAATCTTCTGCAAAGGAAAGGTAGAAAAAATGGAAAGATGGGAATGAATGGAAAAGGCTGGCCTCCATGCTGAGAAGAACAAAGATGATTCTGAGCACAAATACATTTGGATGCTTTTAAATTTATTATTTCATATAGAATATGACAATGAGAACATCCAGGGACTTCATTTCCACACCTACAGAAATATCTGGAAACCTAAAGCTGATGAGGAAGAACTGGTGCTGCAACACAGTTATTACTGTTGTGCCAAATACAAAGATCACTTTTCTCTAGTAATCCTAGGATAAAAAACAAACAAACAAACAAAAACCTATAGAGGGTTTTCAAATGAAAGAGATTTTAAAATAGGACAAATAATGCATTTTGATTAGGTCAAGAGATCACCACAACCTGTAGAAAGCTGCTCAGGAAATTATTTCATTCTATATTTCTTTTCTTAATACAGATTGCACAGAAAAAGAACAACAATAGCAACAAAATGAAAATAAACTCAAACCGTGCTTTCTGATCATTTTATTGTACCCAATGGCCTGTGGTAGCTAATATTATTCTTTCACTACTTTGTCTCTTTTCTCATATTTCCATTAGAATGAAAAATTAAAAACAAAATGCACAGGAAGCCCACTGCACTTTGTTCTACAAATGCAGAATATATTAATTTGACCCTGGTTTTGAATTATTTCCTGTTTTCTCCAAGTAACAGCTACTGTATGCTGTTGATCCAATTATCACTGAGTAACCTAATTTTGCAGAAGACTTTATCACTGATATGGGGACCATGGTTAAGAGCATTTGGTTACCCAGGTTTGGCAACCTAAATACCTTTTGGCTTTTCTTGAAACTTTGGTGTCCATTGTACACTTCCTAGCTGATACATTTGACTAAAGAATTTCCAACCTCACTGACTGATTGTTGCTTCAATGAATTCTCAGAGGACACTGGGTGCACAAGGAAGAAGAGAAGTCAAATCAACCCACTCTAACACCTACACTCTGCAAAAACAGGCAAATGCATTTGCGCAGTTTTTCAAGTCTAGCTGCCCAGCATTCTTAGGAAAAAATAAAAGAAGAAGAAAAAAAGATTAAGACAAATTGTGTAAAAGAACCATTAGTATATCTTTTATTCATAGGGAGAAAGGAAAATTTCACAGAATAGTTTTGTGCATAAAACTGAAGAAATGGCTAAATTATTCAAAGGGGAACACAGGTTATCACTATATTAATGCAACAGTTCTACTTTTTTCTTATTTTTTGTTAAGTACTCTAGTTGGTATGCTAATGATGTCAATCCAAAACTACTGATGTCAAATTTGAAATTAATGAGCTTTGCTGGGCAGACTTCTGTTTGTGAAGGAATACCAATGATTAATACAACTTTTCATTAGGAATATTTCTATGAATTGTGCACATACAAATCATATTACAGGTTATATGCAATGGATTATTTATCCATACCTAAAATTTTCATAAATTTATAAACATATAAAACACTTAACTAAATGTTGTCTCAAGGAGAAATTCTTGTTATATTCTCAAATACTTCTACTAACAAAAGTAGGATATTTCAGTAATAATGATTTAATGTTGATCAAGCCTCTTCCAACACATTCCTCCCATCACAGGAATTTTTCAGGTTTCATCAAAATATGTTTGAAGTCTGGCTTCTTTTGTTAAGAACACTAATACCCTAGCTATACTACAGTTTGGGAGTTGGTTTGAGCTACTAATGCAAAAGTATGGTAATATTTTTATGCCATGGACAAAATGCACAGTAATTAATAGCCAAAAACCCACACACTTCCTTCAATAAAATGTAGATGAAGAAAAGTATCTACTGTAATTTTATGATACTATCATGATTTCTGATAAAGAGGTTTTCCCTCTCTCTGAAGAAACCTGAGAATGCCATCTGACAAATCTTGATTGCAGTAAAAAAGGGAAAGCAACTCATGCTATGACATGGACAGTGAATTCTCTTTGAATCCTTTCCATTGAGAACTGATGTTGCTTTGAGCTTTGCCTCACACAACATCACAGTACATTCCTTTCAATGCAAAAATAATCATTCAAAGCTGAGAAAATGCACCAACCTGTAGGATTTTTTTTCTGATTATTATGTCGATGGTATGCAGAACCTTATGTCTTTTTACCCAAATGAAGGGCAATTCAGACATAGTTTAAATTTATCTTTTTGTTACTACCAATAATTCTGTAGCTTCCTAAATAAGAGTTACATCATTCCTCTCCCTTATACGTATGTGCAGGAATTCAAACTATGGTGTGCTTCATCAGAAGTTGAATACAAAACTAGCCTTTAAGATTAAAATTAAGTCCTTCAGCATAGACTGAAAACTTGTACTGTAAGTGTTATTTAATTCCTGCTTGGAAAAAAAAAACATATACTATAAATTAATATTCTATATCAGATCTAGTTACAGTATGGAAAACTATTTTTTTACTAAAGCCTGAAAAACATGCTTGGCTAAAAGAATGAGGAAAGTGAGGAGAATACCAAACTACTTTAGATGCTGGTTTATGTAGTACACGGTCTGATGAGACTGTAGGCCTTGCACCACAATGAAGGCTACATTTTAAGTGTGTAGGGGTGAGACAAAGAAAGAATGCGTCAAAGCTAGAGCAAACTTACTTTGCCTGACATACTCCCACATTGACTGTTAAACTGCTGCATGAGAGTCTAAAAATCACTTCACTTTCAGACTGGAGTAGATGCAATTTTCTTACACAGTTACTTCTGCTGCAGAACCCTGAAGAATCTACTGTACCCAGAAGACAGACTGGTGTACACTTCCAACCTACTGCCACCAGAGGACCTTTATTGAGGCTGGTCACCTTAAAACAATCTTCATCGTAAGGCAATTGTGCTGTCACCGATGAGAAGCTCACCAGCTGGGAGGAGCACTCCGGAAATGTGAGTTTACCTTACCCACACAATTTGCAATAACTGGGAGATCTAAATAATTCCACATCCCATTAAGCCCATGAGTCCTCCTTCATGTTTACAATCACCACAGCTGAAGCAGTTTTCTCCCCAGCCCACCTTTCACTGCAAACAGAAAGCATATGAGTTTAACATTTCACTGCTGGCCAGTGTTATACATACTTTGCAAATGAGCTTCGTAATCTAAAACCAAATAAAAAGCAGCATCCTGGGGGAAGAGTGATTTCTTGAATGCCATTGCATTTAGCTCGTATTTTTTTAAATTTGGAAGAAAAGCAGAATGCACCATATGCACCAAAACATCACCTTACCTTTTGAGAAGCCATCCTGAGACATACTGAAGAATTCAGTTTAAACAGCTTTTCACAATAAGACTTAGCACATCGGAGTGCCTAATGTAGAAAAACATTTCTCTAGACCAAATATTTAGATAAAGCAGAGAACTGGGCCTATAATATGTATCTATCTATTAATTAGCAAGTATATGAGCTCATGGTGCTTATAGCTGGAACAATTCCCCCACAGCATTCTCAAGAAAATCATCAGACTATTCAGAGCCTTCTTCATATTGCAAACATACACATCTACAATTCTCTTTCTCCAAACACATCTCCAAAATCTTAATTTTGCTTTTCAATACAATGTAAGTACGTAATTTGGAAAGTGTAATAGTGTTTCAAAGAACTTTAAAGTCATTTAAAGCATGCCTTTTTTCAGCATAACTTTAAAACATATTAACATTTTGATCAATTTCACAGTATTGCTGGCAGAAATTTTATAAAATTGTTTTTATAAACCAGATCCTACAGACTCCACTCAGTTAAAATTTTATTCAACTAGACTTTCAGCTTATGTATTGACAGAACCCCACACTTTTTAGAAATGGTTACAAAGTTGCCAATACAGAAATACAGACTGTAAAGAATATGATTTCTTGCACAATCGTCTTCACTTAATAAAGCATATTTAACAGAATATAAATGTAAGATAAATAGGAACATTTCTGCAACTATTGACAGCAAATGAAAATAAATGAATAATTCAATCTTCATATTGACCATAAAAGTAGTAAATTCTCTGCAATTTTCTGTTCATTACTAGCTTTCTCTTATTGTTTCTTACTGGATCTTACTATAGAAGCTACTAGAACAGATAAAATGAAAATCAAACAGCACCTAACAGCATTAAGAATGATAAAAAAAATCTCTTGTTATGCACTGTTTTTCTCAACTTTGTGTGTCTGTTTCCTTCTCTTAGACTTTTTGATAAAATATATTTAATTATTGTCTGAAAATTAAGGCCTACTGCCTATTTTCTATTAGAATTTTAAATCCGTTTGCTATTAAATATTTTTCATCACAATCAAATACATCCAAAAAATTACCGTCCAAATGTACTCCTTGTCAATATTTTGTGACCCCATTTCCATCATCGTGTTATCACTGTCACATAAAATCCCAGGTTAACTTTATCAGAGTTTGTTAGAATTATAGCTGCAAAACTGCAAGATGGAAAGTCTACAAGAAAAAGGGGTACTATAAAAGCTCTTTAAGAAACTTCTAGTATTAATGACCTGATAACATATGTGTGGAAAACTAAACAAAATAAAATGCCATGTATACAGGCATTTTCCAGCCCGAATACTTTTAAATCTGAGATCTTTCTATGGCCTTTTTGTTGCCTTTTTTTTTTTTTTTTTTAAAAAGAACACCCTGAATGTTTCCTCCTCCTGAGCCAGTTTCCATAGAATCCTTATGGGTACTAAAGAAAGAAAAAAACTACTTTCATTGAGTACAGATATCAAAATCCAACCCTAAATTATAGAACATCCACATAAATGTCACCGTTAAATTTATATTTGCTGGTTACAAGATCTTTAAGTGATGGTAAATCAATAGAGCTTACTTGAATTATGTGGGATTCAGGTACCAATCTGTTTTCACACTAAACAAGCTTTGGATTGATGAAAAGTATCAGTGACCTTTGCCAAAATGCTGAACTTGCCTGTTTTCCAATTCAGCCAATGATATCTTAGTTTCTCCAACTAGTTACAGTACTTCAAATCTGTAGAATTGTCACCATGTATATATAAATTATCAATGCTCTGTAAGTTCTTACAAGAGAACAGAGAAACTGGGCTATTATAGCATCAGTGTATAATTTGATATTTATCACATTCCCCATTTCAAAATAGTTTGTGCTATCAAGCAGCATGTTTGTTTGCATACTGTCAGTTTCTTCAGCAAAGCCACATTTAGTGAAGAAGAAAGAAGGAATGCATTGTCATAATTTTTTAATCACACTTTATCACCACAAAGTTTGGTGGGAGCCCAGTATATTAAGTAATTGATATTGACAATGTTATTTGACTTTATCTACTGAAAACTAATGCAGGTATCTAGGATTTTATTAGTAAGAAATCTTAAATATGCATGTCAGAGGAATTAATCACTGATTCCCTGTAGACTGCTTATATATTTCATCAGGCCATTAGCTGATCTGAATAACACGAACAATTGCATAATAAAACAGATTACTGCTGACATATGCAACTTTGTTATATCAATTATATCTTTTCACAGCAATAGGTGTTTTTTAAGTTCTCTCTTGTTTCTTCTGAATCAGAGTGACCCGATTTGACATTTGCCTATACCAAATATTCAAGGTTGTACATAAATATATATTCAAATACAAAATGTATCACTCTTAATTGCCATGATCTGACTCAGGTCATTTGCCACAGTAGTAATTACAGCAAAAGTGGAGTATGTTTTGAGTAATTTTTCATATAGATTCTAAAGCATTGCCAGGACATATCCTAGATTAAAGAAAATCCCAAAGACAAATTATGAAAACTGTGCTCCAAATTAATAAAGCCATTGAGTATGTAGTGATTCAAGCTAAACTAAACATAGTTCCTGTCTGATTAGTCAAATGTGTGTGTGTGTGCATGCATATATACATATATACATATATATATATATATAATGTTGGTTTTTAAATAGACACATTGTTAGACATTCAACATTGCAATGCTGCATGTTTGGGACCACCTAGCAGAACTGAAAGCTTAACCTAATAAACTTCTCTGCATGCAGTCTCAAAACAGTTCATGCAAATTAGCTGGATATATTATTTTAACGCTCTATCCACAGGGAGTACAACATAGCAATGAGCCATGTCAAACGTTACTTAGTTATAAAAAAGGGGGGGGTGTGGGAAAAGCACTTTGTTTTTAACTGAAAGATAAATTTATAGTGCTAAAGCAGTAACAGGAGGATTCCTTACTAAGCCAGAAAATGTGTTATCCTTTAATTTAAAGTTCACAAGTTCATCGGGTATTTTTTTCTGTCATAAATGTCAATTACCCAAAGACTGCTGTAATGCAATATGAAAGTCACCCTGATTCACTGTCTCAGAACTTTGTATCCTGTGCTTTGTAATTCCTTCCTAGCTCTAAGATTATGAATACCTGAAAGCAACTCTGAATGTCATCCATCTGCTACTGCAGATTTAGTCTTTCCTGCTTGTGTCACATTAATTGCCTAAATAAATTTTGTCTAGTTATCTTTACTGTTGTGACATAAACTAACTTCTTTACTTCATGAAGAAATACATTTGATTTGACCCTGATAAACTTTCACTCCTGGTGACATTTATTAGTTGTGACTGATTTTGAATTACACCTGAAAGTGCAACATGAATTTCACATTTGGAAGTTTAATAAAATACATTTGTAAATTAATGTTTATTGGTTTCTATTGACAGAAGTTTATTCTGATTAGGTGAATAGCAAAGACATAATATGTAAGAGATTTTAGTTGTATTGCTTATTTACAGTACCCACTTATTATTCTGAATTTGTACTGTAAAATAACCCAAATTTGCCAAGAATTTGTAATGACATAAGTTTAATTTATCCAAATTCAAATCCACATTGTTCCTACAATAGATAAAACACATGGAGAATTTAAATCCAAGTCCATTTGGCCGGAATAGAGAAAAAATGCTGAAATGCTATTGATTCCTTCCAGTACATTCAAAACACCTGACTCAACTGAATTTCTACTGACATAACACTGGGGTTTTATTTAGATATTAGCAAACATGAGCAAATGTTTTCATTGACATGCCTGATATTGTTATTTCTTTTCTCTACCTAGGAAACAGTTAACCCTCAACTGCTAACACTAGCTGTTTCCTTTAGCCGAAATGCAGCAAATGTCGATAACGGGTCCACTGTCCCAGGAGAAATAATGCCTGCAAAAGTTCTCCTTCCCAGATGCAGATATATTTAGTGCTGAACAACACCTAACAGCAGACACTTCATGACATACATTTATATGATCTTCATACCTTCTGTTAACTCTACAGCTTAGCCAGCAAACCTCAGTCCCACTGCTCATGACGCCCTTTTAAATGAGTTTATCTTTTTGTTTTCCCATGATCTGTATCCCCTACTCAAAACAGTGCCATCAGTACTTTTGAACATGCCTCATAAAAGCCCTTAGAAAGCAAAGCTGTTGTCTGGAACTGTCATCCTCATTAGAAGAAAAAATATACATACATTTTATGCACATAAAACTTGATGAAAAATTTAAGAACTTCAGAAATATGGACTAAAAATGCTTACAACAGCATGCGGACAAAAATACTCTTAGGGTCTATAACTCAGGCACATTTTTTATGAAACTGAATGTCCTGTCACCTGGCATTACTTTACAGGTCAGACCATTCTGTAGACCCCTCCTGAGGGAACATCTCTTTGTTTAGATTTCGTCTGTATCCTACCACATACCTACACTTGAACTGAGGTATGACATTATACAATACTCGCCACACTCAGTTTCCTTAAACAAGTATTCACCTGCAATTTTCTTTACTCATAAAAAAACCAGCAAAACACTTAATGCACCTTCCCACTAAAAACAGTTCCAAGTTACCATAGCCAAGTTTCTCTCTGACCAGAACAGCACCTGAAAACAGAAATGCATGCACACCTGTATATATCTATACACGTAAATAAAGATGTGTGTGTGTGTGCATACATATGTGTATGAACGCTAAGAAAAGGTTTGGACGAGCCCGAGAACACAGGGACAGTAACCAAGCACGGAGAATTTACTTACTAATGCTGTCCACTCGGACCTCTTTGGAAACCTGAAGGAGTCTCCGCTTTCCCCTCCTGCCAGTCAGGTGCCGCGTTGTGCCCCTAGTCCACACAGGCCCAGAAGGAACTGCAAAGAGAGAGAAGCACATGCCACATCAGGCAGTTCTGTTTTGATGGGATCCAGCGCCGCTGCCGCTAGCTCCTGGGGGGTAACCCTGTTTTCAGAGATGACTCCGACAAGAGTCATGCTTCCAAAGATTTTTTTTTAA
>VZRM01007832.1:290267-352750 GCA_013397955.1 Grantiella picta
CCCTCCTCCCCCCTTTCCCCCCCTCGTTCCCGCTCCTTTACAGCAGAATGCTGGGGTGATTGCTGTAAGGTTTCCAGTTCCACTGATAACACTACACGGTCTGAGAACAGACGGGGTGGGGGGTGGGGATTTTCGTTTTAGTTAGAATACAGTTTTGTGTTTGCGCTATTTTTAATTAAGATTTTTCCAGAAATAGATCCCATCGAGATTTAATTTACGAAGGTATTTCTAACTCTGGTCGATAGTGTCTTCCAAGAGAAACATTTTCAATCATTTGCCTCCCCACAACAGTGCGCAAATGCTTTTAACAGACCTTAAACCTTTTATGAAAAACAAACAATAAAAAGATTTTGTTGTTGGGGTATCTTTGTGTTTTGTGGAGTTTGATTGGGGGATGTTGTTGCTTTTGGGTTTGGTTTGGGGGTTGTTTGGTTGGTTTTTAATTTTCACCTCTGCATTAGAGTAAAACTTTGTTCAGTATGCCGCCTACTTCCTATTGATTTCTGAGGTTCGAGAAACGCTTTCCCCCTCCTCGCTTCCCCCCAGGATTTTTTGAATCAAGGTGATTTCTTTCCACGATAGGCGTTTCCCAACCCCTAGATGCAGTTCCATCATGCTGATCCCCTGATACTCCACGTCTGCTGAGCCGCAGCCACCTCTTCGTGCTGTGGCACCAGTTTAAGGCTGAGGAGTGGCACAGCGCAGGCCTAAGCCTCTCGGAAAGCTCAGCGCGGCCAGAGCTGCCCCGCGGAAAGCCGCGGGGTGAAGCATCCCCGCCGGAGCTGCGCGGGGCGGGGCGGGGCTCGCCCCAGGGCACAGCACTGCACCGGGTCAGGGGAAGCAGTCCACATTGCTACCCGAAAAAGGGCTAGAGGGGGATCTTTCCAGTCCTAGGGGTGGCACAGGACGCGCCTTCCGCCTGCGGATATGATTTCATCTCCGAGGCTCATCCTGTGCAAACTACAGAGCTACCCCTTAGAAGAGTATAGGCGACGAAGAGCACCTGCTACTGACTATTGCCGGCTTTTCTTTAAGCCTCCCTTCAACTCAATTTGACCTAGTTTGAAGCATGAAGATTCAGAGTTTGGGGGGAGGGGTGGGAAGAACAATAAAAGAAGAATAGAAAAATATTTCCCCCCACGTTTTTCCTCCCAGTGGTGCTTTACCCTTTGGTAGATCACTGGTGATTAGCACTTTAATTTACAATTAATTATTGCATCACTAATTATTTCAAAACTGATTTTAGCTATACAGTAAAACACTACTAAATGTAGTATAAAACCTAAGTAGAAGCTTATCTAAGATTCTAACATCTTAACACTCCTTATCAAATTGGATTTATATATCTTCCATTCTTATGTTCCTTTCAATCTTCAGGCCTTTCTCTTTTTTCTTCTTTTTTCTTCTTTTTTTTCTTTTAAATTTATATTTTTCCAGCTTACTATGTCTTATTTCTGCATTTCCCTGCAAATTTCTTCCAGAAGCAATAAAGTGATATATGTTATATTTCACGAATACCAAAGTTCTGTTCAGTATTTTATCTTAAAGGTGTTGCTTCCCAATAATTGACAATGAAGCCCAAATGAACCGCTCGTTCTACATCTGGAGCATAACATTATGCTTTTCAAACTTTCTGATAGGCTGAGGTGAATTAACTATTAAAAAGTGCTGCAAAGGTCGTCACAGGAGCAACTGGAAGAAAAATCAAGGGAACGCAAAATCACGTAGAAACAAACTAGAAATAAAAATTAAATATTCCAAATATTAATTCAGAAAATAATGAGTATCAGAACTGAGAAAACCTCTAAGCTGCAGTGTTTGCCAGATCTTATGACCTCTACTATCTGAAATAACTGATGTTTAACATAGAGACAGTGCTGCGCTATGCCCAACTAATACAGTAGGAAAGGTGATTTGCATGTCTGCTTTTTTTTAGTATTTAGCTGCAGTAGTAAATATTCTGTTTTGTACATCAACAGCACTTCTTTTGGGCCATAATCTATTTCTTTTTTGCAATCAGTGCATGAAAACTATGGCTGAGGTTGGCCATTTAAGAAAAAATGATAATGAAGCTTGAGCAAAAGAAAATACAAACCTAGAAAAAATGCAAACCTGACAGTTTTAAAATGCAAAATACCATCATATTTTACTTTCCCCTTTAGGTCTCTGCGGGCACACATATGCTTCTTTTTTTCAACCTACTTCAATCCTCAGACCTTTGCTTTTCATGGACTAGAATCTCTAAAGAAAAGCAGTAGACATTATGGTGTGTAGCATATTTATAACCACAATGAGCAGAAAGAGGTTGAATCGTCCCATCCCAAAATAAAACTTATGCGATAAGAGGAATAGGAAATATACAGGAAAATACATAGCAAGAAATGGTTTGTGAAGCTGCTCTTGATCATTTTTTCTGGGACAGAGCCTAAGCTCCCCTGCAGGAAACAGGGAAGATGACTCAGCAATTGTAACCACCTGGAAGGCGAAAAGGACCATTCCTGCAAAGACCAGGTGCCTGCAAGCAGCTCTGAAAACCTGGTATCCTCCCATGATTAATTTGTGTGACGCAAGTTCGTCAATACAAGCTCTTCATAGCTGTTCTTCCCTTGCTCTTACTGGTCAGAACTAAATACTTTATCCTAAGAAAGAAATGAAACATTCAATTAAGTTACACAGTGTTAGTGCTAATATATTTTCACAATAACCATGTTTTAAGGGAAATGGGGAAAGACTACATGTATTTTTTTCTCACTGGGCATAAAACATAATTGCCCATTGTTGAATGTCTGTGTCTGTATGCTGCACATACTCCAAATGTGCATATGATGAGGGAAATTAAGAAAGAATTTTGTTCATATATGTGAATTACCTCTCTGACAAAATGAGAGAAGTTTATCTTTTAGGAGGTCATTCTTAGCTTTGGATTGCAAGCTTCCTAAAAATGTGCCTGCTGACATAATCCTTCATCTTCAGCATGCTAAAATGAAGGGGTTTTTTTTTTCGTGAAAAGGACTAGTTATGCACCCAAGAGCCAAACATCCCATGGGTCATAATGATAACTTTTCACGGGAACAACTATAGATCAGGAAGCATGACACAAGATATTAATGAGGGAAAAATGAAATTTTATTTCAGGACAGTAATATTTATATATTAACTATGTTCATTTATAGAACAACAACCATATCTCCAAATATATTTACTTTAAAATTATTTGGTAATTATACTTGTATCTGATAGTATTTTTGTTAGAAGTGTTTAAAAATAAAAATAAGATGTTCAATCTAAAGTGTCATATAAATGTTCTTAATTGTCTTTCTTGTTTTGATAAAGAGACTAAATGGGTCTAGGTAACCCCATTATGTAGTATTCTTTCCTGTATGACTGAGTGCCATATTTTTTCTTTATTATTCCTAACCTCTTATGTGTTAACAGTTTCACACTGCACAAAAAACCGACATCTATTTTTAATAACATCAGATGGAAATCTTGAACATTTAAACAGTAGAGCCTGTGAGAGATCATTTGGATCTGGCAGTCTCAAGCTATTGTGCCCCCTCTCTCTGAAACTCTATTTAGGCACCTATGTTTGAATTTACAGAACTGCCGTCCATTATCATTTCACTAGAGCAACAATCATCCACTAAAGAACAGCACTTCATTGTGATTCTATGGAATGTGCTTACCTCTGGCTAGGCACCTGCTTAATTTTAGCCAAGGAGACAAAAAAAAAGGGAAAACCAGCTTAATGTCTTTATGTCAAAGTAGGTTTCTAAGAGATAAACCTGTGAATATATACAAAGAATTGTTTATCCAAAATCAATACATATTTGTGTTATTATTATTTCTTTCCAAAACAGCTGATGTTAAATTTGAAAGCCCATCTGACCTGACCACATGTCGGAGCAGTACATAACACCAATATTCATGTAAGTCTTGAAATATTCCAGGGATTTCACTCTGCATTAAAACACGCATTGAAGTTTAATCAGACTTTAGTCTATTATGGGTTTAGATTCTGGTCTGTGGTACTGAAGAAAAAGCAAGATTTTGTCATTTAATTTAGTGAGGACAGGATTAGTCTCTAAATGAGTAACCTCATCTCTGTTCTTAAGCAGAGAACCTGGGAAGAGCTTGACAAGTGTTTCATTAATCCACCTACTGATATTTTGCTTGAGTTTCTTATACAGTTGGAGTACAGACTGAAGATAACTTCAGATTTCTGAAATGAAAGAAAAAAAACAATGTTGTTCTCACCTTGAAGCTTCTTTTTTTCACTAATTCCTACAAGATGTGTCTTGAGCATATGTTTTCTATCCTTGACTAAAAAGGAGTGAACTGTTAAAAATAAAGTAAGACTCTAATAATGAGAGAATAAGGTGATACATTTCACCTGAAGAAAGATGGCTGATGACAAAACTCCCTAAGGAAAATAGTGATTGACCACATGAAAAAAAACCGTAATTCTGTTTGTGGTCTTTTAATAATAACTTCCATCCCTATTATACTAATGGTTTAAAGAAAGAAAGGTATTTGGTTTTGTCCCTGCTGAAGTGTGTGTCACAGAAGTATGCTATATTTAATTTGTGGACTAATGTAATATCTGCTGATGTATTATACATCAAATGATACCTTCATGAGCCAAAACACATCTTCCTCTTTCTTGGCTTCTGATTTCTTTGCCTTTGCATTTTAGGGTTTGATGGGTATTTCTAGAATTTCTCCACAAATTAAAACCAAAATCTTTATATTCTTGGAATCGATAGAACAAATTTATGCAACTTAAAATGTTCTGTACACAGCTTTTAAAATGTTTATTATTGAAAGAATAAACTCTTCAGTGAAAGTAGTAATTTTAAAGAATCCAAGGGCTGTTTGTCAATAGCATTTCATAATATCTGGTAAAGGGGAATGCTTATTCAGTATAATTCAGGTTTTGGTGAAAAATTAATTTATTCTCTTTTTTTTTCCCAAGTTCCAATTAGCTTCCAATAGACTATTTAAATTAGGATTTATCCTCACTCTGGTGTTTTCTATTACTTCTGGAACCTATAATTGGAGGCATGACTGTTTATTATTCTCTACTCTCTGTTATACCTTTTCTGCTTTCATTGCAGAAATAGGTGTATATCTGCAGATTGGACACTATTCTTAAATGGGAGCATACTTCAGGTAGTAACTCTACAGAAACCCAAGACTCATAACTCACAATATTTTCAGCAACTTTTCAATTTAATTCTATAGAATGAAACTATTCATGGGAAAGAGAATGTAACATAAAACATAATGCAAATGTTCCAACGGTCTCGAAGTCACCCCTCCAGATGTGGAGAAGTAAGTGTGCTGAGGTGCCAAGCAGTGTTTTGTCAGCTACAACGCCTCTACTTCCCTAATATGACTGACATATCAGAAGAAACCTAATGGCATTTCCATGAGCTCATACATAAAAATTGAACAAAATCCTCTATGTATTATTGCATGGATCTTTAGAAAACTAACTATGAGTAGGAATTATCTCACATTTCTTCCAAATATAGATAATCAATAAAATTACTGTCAAAAAAATTGACAAATATAATGTATATTTTTTAACATAACCAAGGAAGGTGAGATGTAAAAGACAGGAAAAGATAAGAGCAAGAAAGAAAAAGCGGGGAGAAAAATAGTGGATGTACCCACAGATTAATCTAACAGCCATTTCTTATTTATGGAAATCACTTCTCTACAAACATGTTTTCATGATTCAGCAGTCTAGAATCTATGATTTGCAATACTAGATCTATCAGCAGTGAAGGAAAATTTTGGTGAAAGTGAAACTTTATTGTAGAGAGGACAGATGAGAGAAATTATGCAGCCTGGGTCTGAATGATCAGTATTTTCAACAATTTTCTATGACATTAGGTAAGTGATACAGTTTCACACAGCTATATAGTGCCAGTACTGGTGCTGGCAAGCATAATGATGGTGAACCAACATTAAAGCCTATGGAAGAAGAAAATTAAATCTGAAGTGTCACTGCTGCTGGGAAAATACTGCCAGAGAAAGCAATATTTTAAGATGTGATGCAGTCTTTGCATACCCAACAGAGTGACTTCGAAGTTTTATAGGAAAAATACTATAATGATGTGCCAAAGAAAAAATATTTTAAAAACTTTTTAAAGTTTAAGTTCATTCAACATTTCAGCAGATGAAAATGCCTACTTTTCTGGACAAATTTCCTAATACCAATTCTATCTGTAAGTGTATTCTCAAAGAAATACTGATACTTTTCCAAGAGGTAAAATTCACAATCAGGAAATAACTCATCCACCCACTGCAATTTTTTTCCTTGATTACTTAGAGTGAAACATTTGTAAAACTATAGGTTCGTAAATGCTAACTGCTAAGGCAGAAAAAGTTGGAATTTAAACTACTGTAAGCAGGGAGCCCTTCTTGTTTTCAATGGGAAGCCCTGGGTACACCATGAGGAAACTGGTGCATAGGCCATGTCCAAGTCTCACATATTTTATTGTTTTTACATATTATTGACAAGCATACTAATTCTTGGTCATGACATTCAAAATCACTCACACTAGACCAGACAGAGTCTATTTTCTGCCAGATATATCATAACATAATAAATAAATGTATTTATATTGTTATAAGATTGCTTGAATGTTTCAAGTAACCTTGATAAAACAAGAGGTAATATTATGGTATTGTGTTTCCACTATTGTATTTAGTATAGCATAGTACCCAGAAATTCCAAGAGACTTTGTCAGATTCCAAGTGAGTCACAAATAATTTGATTTCTCTGCAACAAAAATTCTGAGTATAAAAAGAAAAGTGAAATCGAAAAGAGCGTGAGGGGCTTAATGGGAAATTTAAGCATTTTTTCTCTCACTTTCTCTAACATTCTACTTGCATTTGTCACTAGAAAAATCTTCCCTGTACACACTCTCTTGGACTGTCTCACCTACTTAGAACATCTCCCAGAAATGCTTGTACAGCGCCCAATACAATAACTATAGGGAGACAGTCCAAGAAGACAAACAACCTTTAACATAGGAAATTTGATTAGAACCATAAATTGCAGAGATATACAATGCTTTCCATGTTCTGCCAGATTACAACACCTAAATATATCTTAATATATTGCTTGAGAAGAGCCAAGTTAGTGTATGTTCCAATGCTGCTATGATAGAGGAGGGTAACAGGCTCCATTGCAAAATTTACATACATGAGGAGACTATTACTCTACAAGCAAACTACCAAATTTTAAGCCATTATTTTTAAGTCTTAAACTTTCATGCATAATAAAGACAAAGGTTTTTTCTGTCTTTTAAAGTCCCTGAATATGGTCTTGTGTAACTAGTTTCTTTAGCATTAGACCAGGTGTACAATGGCTTTATAAACTCAGAATCAGGTCCGTGAGTTCTTCCAGGTGAGTTCCCCCAAAATCAGCTTTCAGCTATCCAAGTACTAACAGAAGAAACTTTTTCTCTAAACTGCATCATGAGACTGAAATACAGTAAAACGTCCACTTCAAAGAAACCAGAATCTCTAGTCTGCTTAATTACCAGCTTGTTCAATTACAAAAAAATCAATAAAACCCTTCCAATTCAAGTTAACTAAAGTTATTAAAATAAATTAATTTTTGAAAAGTTTACTGTGTGAAAGAAGTTTAATCTAGTATTGTAGAGTTCTGGGAGCTGTGTCTTAAATACTCCTAACCTGGCACTAATGGTGGGGTGACCAAGGGGCTATTTATTATGGTAGCCTATGGAAAAAAAATGCCTTATTTTGTTATAATCCGTTATTTAGACTGCCATTAAAAACTTCAGCTCAGGCTCTTCTTACTCTCTCAGTTAAACAACAGAACACTTGGCACAGACCCAGAGAATTTATCCCCATTCGGTCTGGCCAGGACAAGACTCTTTGCCCTTCTCAGGCTGGCACTGGGACTAAAATGCCCATGGCATCTGTGTACTCCAGCTCAACTAAAGTGAAAAGAAAAATATAACCTCTGATATTGGGCACATGCAGTTGCAGAGTATGTAAACATAGTAATTTATTTCAGCAATTCAAAGTAAGGAAATGATGATCATTACAAAACAGAAGTTCTTTGCAGTTCACAACAGCATAGAGAAAATCAGTGGATTTATCATTCAGAGATGGTGAATTTTCAACTTCAGCTCATAGAGAAACTATTAGTCCCCCAGAATAATGATGAAGGGAAGTAAAATACCGTGGCTATATCTTGCAGATAGTTTCTTTGTAGATAACACAAACCTTATAAATCTGGGCATTTTTTTTCCTTTTTACAGAAATGAGCCAACCTAATTCAGGGATAAAGTCTAAGAAAGACTATACCCTTACACTGACTTCTCAACTTCAGGTGGTGAGATGAATCAGCTACTAGTTAAACAATATGAAAGGTAAAAAATTTGCCAAGAGTTGTTTCTCTAATAATTTCAGGAAGTTTGGTATCATTGTATTCTGGGCCATCTGGAATGCCAATAACTTAATTCACTTTAATCATATTAACCTTTCTGTTCCATTGGCGTTGAAAGGATTTAGCTTCGTATATCGATACAGTCACCACAGCATCCTGGGCTGATAATATATTTTCAACTTTTTGGCTCTAAAATCCCACTACATGTAACTTCAATCCTTTTATTTATGCTTGAAACTGCCTCTTGAAAACTGTCTAACCTTTATTAAGAGCATCTGTCTTTGCTTCCAGCTTTTGTTTCATTTTCATGATCTCTTCTCTAACAGTGGAGATCATGCTGGTGGACACAAGAATGACAACATGGGAGCACTAACAAGTGTTCACTGATCTTAATTTCAAAGTTGAGTCTAAAGAAGCAGCTTTGATTTTGTGAAGCATTTAAGTACCAGAAACCTTAGGGGGGAGCTAAAAGTAGTCCATCTGGTCCTTAAAACACAATGTAATTAGTTGCTTGAAGCTCTGTGTATTAGAGACATTAAATGATATTTACAAGCTAGACTAAACTCCTTGTCTTTTCTATTGTAAGGGTTTGTTGTTCCGTTTTGGGTTTTTTAATATATTCACGAATCACAAATAATGACAAATAAATGAGTGCTGTGACTCCTTTTTTTGGATGCTCATTAACTTGATAGTAAGTTTACATGGTAGGAGAGTAAAAGTATAACTACTAAAACCACAAGCAGTCAAGAAGATTTCTGGAGGTTGATACAGGTCGAACCAATAGTCATGTGCAGCTGAGTCTGCTCACATTTATTTTACTAATATGGAAGAGCAGATGAATGAGTGACAATCAGTCGTTGTCTTGGATGCATTAATGGCATTCAAGTTCCTGTTCACAAGAGAAGGGTTCTGGATCAAATATGCTTTTAGACCAAATGTCAGCTTAATCAGAAAAGTGACATAGGACATATCGGGGAAGGCAAAAGAGGTCAGGAAAACTGGCTTGTCTGATGATAGAATAGTCCATCTTGGGATAACAGGTAGATATATTAACAGATTAGTTTGACTAACCAAAAATCATGGCAGAGCTCCAATGCAAAAAAAAGAGAATACAGGAAGTAGCTTACTTTGGCCATTGGAAAGTTAGTGGATTCAGTTTATTTGGCTCACAGAATTGTGAATTATGGGCCAGTCTTGAAACTGTTAATTCTGGGACCTAGATTTCACAAAATTTTTTGTCAGGGACCTGGAGGAAGTAACAGACAGCAACTGCTTGGGAAAAGCCTGCAGCAGCTTAGTCTTCCCCATGGCTGAACCTGCTCTGGGCAGGTGCTTTGCCAGGTCCCTACCAGACAGCACTGTCCCTCACTTTAACCAAAAATTTTATGTTAAAGGGAAGAAAAGGAGGAAAGCAGGAACAGCGAAACTGTCCTTGTTCTGGCCAGCACAGCGTTAATTTTTGCGGTAGCCAGGGGTGGGCATGGCTAGGACCCAGAAGTTATTCTATAACACCTCATGTAATTTCTGGGGGCAGGGGAAAAGGAGTCTCTTCTGGGGAAAGGTGTTCTTTATGGCTGAGTGAAGTGTGGCAGAGGGTGTGATGGGGGTGATGGGGTGATCCCAGTTCCAGGCCAAAGGAAAGGCTTGGTTGATGCTGGTTCAGAGCCAGAGGAAGAGGTTGGGAATTGTCTGTTGTCAGAGGTTTCCATGGTGAGCAGTAATATTTCTTTTCTTGTACCCTCTGTCATTAATAATGCTGCTGTTGCTGTTACTAGTCTGTTTTCTTATCTCATTGCTGTTTCCGGTAAATTGTTATCTCAACCTGTGATTTTTGCCCTTTGCGTCTCCAATTCTCTCCATCCCACTGCAGGGAGAGGCAGAGAGCACTAAATTAGGAAGTACCATTTTTAAACAAAAATAGAAACACATTTACTTTTTGACTTAGTTCTGGTAATAAAATACACGATGAGCCAGAGGAGTTACAAATTCAAACAAGCCTATAGAATTATACTTAGCTATTCACTAGACAGAAAGAGAAAATATCTGCTCTCTTCTACATGATTTCTTAATTCACATAAACAAATAGTATGACTATATTTTTTTTTCAAATGTTTTTCTTAATTAAGTCTAGTGTTAGCTTTAATACTGTTGTTGAAATAGATAAGGTTTTCTAAAAAGTCTTAAATTACTGGAAGACCTGTAGTTTACACAGAAAACCGTAATTGTTCAGAACACAAATATATGAAAATACATGTGCTGCAAAAATGTTCTGTTCTGGAACAAAAAAAATTGTTAACTATGACTTCTGATGCAAACCTACTTATGTTTTTATTGTAATCAAATCTGTAAGGAATATTATAAAATACCTGTTAAATACCAAAAAGAAATTTTACAATTTTTAAGCTTTTGATTTTTAAACTTCTGTGTGTTTGGCAGATAAAACTTCCAAAACCAGGTAAAAAACCCCCAAAATTTTAAAACCCAACCCTATATTATTAGCCTAAACTAAGAAATTTTTTGATATTCAGGCAAAAAATGAATGCATAGAAATATTTCACTGGATGAAAACTTACTTTTTGGTACACTAAAAAAAAGGTCATAATTTTTCTTTCATAGTCTCTTCATAGAAATTCTGTTTAATTCACATTCAAAATACATCAGGGTACAGTAGTTTTGGCACTTGCTGGGAGGAGAAAAACCAAGAGATGTGGATGCTACTTTGGCATACCATTTCTTACATGGTCACAATTTCATAAGAGGATTTGGACATTTTTTATGTACTTATTTGTGATAGAAATATTATCTCATACACTGTTCTTTTACTCAAAAAGAACAGGTCATTGAGACCTCCCCTACAACTTTGTTGGTTTTAAACTTCCAAAGGTGCTCAAACCATGGAAGAATTTGAGAACTTTTAGACTCTGCAGTTTGTTTAATGAGTTATAAATTAACTTAGGAGCCTAATCTTTAATGGCTTTTGTTCAAAGTCTCTACTAGGTAAAAAACTTTCTTGGGATATTTTAAAAAAGGAATATCTGATTGCTTTTGAAGCCACATTCAGACAAGAATCTTCACACAAACTACCCACCAGTAAAGGTTCCTGTGTGTCAGCATTCAGTTCTTCTGTGTGGAATGACTTTAGAATCTTCATCTCAAATTGGTTTGAGAGAGGGGAGAACTCTCTATTCCTATCTGTCAATTTACACTTAAAAGTAAAGATAAGCTCATTGCTTCCCAAACATTCCCTTTGGCAATGAAAGCTCAGCAGTCCAAATTGCAATCTCACTCGAATGTGGCAATCCCCTTCAGTTTATGCTATCACAGCTTCATTGAAACATATGACTACTGTGCTTTCTCAATGTTGCTGAACATTTATTCTTAGAGATTTATCCTGCTGAAAATCAGCTGGACTGTGCATGTGTGCATCACACTTAGTCTCTTACCATGTACTCCACTGGTGATGCACCAATCCAATGCTATTTCATACCATTTTCTCTCAGGTATTGTTACTCTGTAATACTGCTTGAAGTAAAAAGGGATATTTGTTTTTGTCATAAAACCATGTACTCCTAAGGCAGTGACTTTCTGTTTATAGAGCAGCTGGAGTGTTGCTGGGCGCTCTAAAAGCTAGCAGCATATGAATAGAAAAGTCTCAGCAATACGAACAGAAAAGCCTCAGCAATAGAAAATAAGTTAATCATATGCCTTAAACATACTCTAAGAATATAAAAAATGAGAAAGATGCTGTCATATGAGTAATTTTCCTTAGAAGTGTGGCCACAGTTTGAGTTCTGTGGACCTGTTGACACCCATGGAATTTTCTTTTTGCTACAGAGATGTCAAGACTTTGTGCTGATGATGCTGTCTGAAACCCTGGATTATGTACCTATAGTAGATTGTACCTTATTTTTCAGACACAAGATATTTTCCTGCAGGCTTTTAGTGCTCCTGCCAGTCAAAACAAGTACCACAGACATTCTGACCCCTAACTTCTTACATACCCTTTTATTTGAACCCAATAAAAAAAGAAAGGTTCTACTCCATTAAGGAAAAAATAAAAGCTCTTCTTTGCAGGGGGAACAACAATTTTCTGTTCTGATGATGAAGGTTTCCCTATTTCTTGAGGACCTGCCGACCTCTCCTCCTGCCTCCACTGAGATCCCTCTATCTCAGAACCATTCGCTGCTCGTGACAGTCTTCATTCCTTAGTCTGCAAGACTTTGTAATTCTGTCCTTCGGGTGTTAGGACTCTGGGCTTCATTCTAATTTTGTGTCACATTTTGGGTTTTTGTTTGTCTGTCTGTTGCCTTAGGAGTGTAGATAGTCTCCCTCCTGAGCCTTTAGAAGCCTCATAAACTCAAAGGAGTGAGCCTTTTTTTAGTGGGTAGGAGCAAAGCAGACCTGGTATTTCATTAGCACTGCTTCCCCTCTCCAGGCCCCAGAAATGCCATTGTTTCTGAAACCATCATGCTCTTCATAAATATTTTCGGCTGTGTCTCCAGTTGTCTGATTATAATGTCAAGCTCCATGGATCATCCAACAGAGACTGAGTAGGGAGGGTAACAGAACATTGTAAATAATATTAGTATCAATTATTACCCAGATCATCTTTCATCTCCTGTCTCTCTCACCCCAGCCTGGTTGTTCTTTTGAGTGTCTGAACAGGTGTTTCAGAAAATTTATCTGCTATTGAAACTTTTAAATAAACATTGTTCTTTCTTTAATTATAAAAAGATGAAAATAAAAGCAAAGCAAAACAAATGGAATTGGAATTTCACCTATTAATTTTCATTATTCCTTATATTGTAGTAAGAAAATTTTTCAGGTTTTATATAAAAAGCTTAAATACTATTTATTTATTTATTGAAATTGTTCTTACACTAGTAGTTTATAGTAAACATGCTTTTGATTTTTCCTTACATTTAGGATGGACTTAAAATTTACTGTGTTACTTATGGTTTTGAATTTACTGTATTATTTCCAAGTAGTATATGAAATATAATTCTTTATATGCCTATGTTTTAGTTACTTACATAATTTATTCAAACTTTTTAAGAAATTAAGGAAATTCTAAGTTTTTTTGCATTTTGTCAATAAAATATGTCTCCAAATATCAGCAGAGGAGATTTGTTTTCTGAGAGACATTTTTTGGACTCTTTTTTTTTTTTTTAATTACTTGTATGTGATACTACTTCGAACTTCAAACGAAAGCCTACTGTGATCCATAAAATTTAGGCACTCCTAATCCATGATCCTGTCGTATATGAAAGAACCAAAGATCATATGCCTTTTTATACAGGTTGTGACACAACCCATTCCAAAAGAGCTAAGGTCCGTTCATAGTGCAGAATTTGTGTTTTCTGGAGTAGTAATTCTGTCTAAATATCATGAAACTGTACCTTGGGATGATGATATCTGCAAAACAATTCACTACTACATGCTTTAAAAATTGCAGTGCCAAAGAAATGAAATAGCTTGGTGTTTGTGAGTTTGTCTCCAATGCACTTCAAGTAAAACCAAGTAAAACCTTTTACAGAATTTGAATTCCTCAATACAATTGACGAGACTTACAAGAAATTTGTGGGTTATGTTAGTTGAAAAGTATTGTGAGGAAGAAGTGACTGAGTTTCTAGTACTGTTAATGTGTTTTATATGCACCAGAATTTTTATATATATCTGTACCTAGTTTTGTGCATCAGAAGACATTTTTGACTAAAGAGAGGACATTGTCAGAATTAAGAGTCTCATTTGGGGTTCTTTTGGATTTTGGTTGGGTCTTTTAGACTGCTAAGTCCAATAGTGAAATTTAGAACTATGCAGATCTGTACACACCAGGGGATTTGAAAACCTGATAATTATTTTCCTTCTCTTCACGTAAAATCCATGTAAGAGACATCATGCTGTGTTAACAATTCTAGATTAATTTCTAAATGCAGATGTTGCACATTTTAGACTCCTGGTCCTCTCCTTTGGAGTGGTTCTTTAGACTTGTCTTCTTTGACTCTGAAACTTCTATGGAACATTATCCAGAGTAATAACTGTACACAATATCCACAGTAAACTCTATTTGAGCTAAACCTTGTGAAACAGGATAGAACTGGTCCTCCTACATGGTCTAGTTGCAAACGTCTTGGGCACAGACTTGATACAGTGACAATGAATCCTTGGTCTTAAAAACATTAAGATCAACCAAATAAATACAATTTTGAAGAGTCATTCAAGGTCAAAACTACACACATCACAAAGAGAGCTCTGATCTTATTTATGATTTTTGACTAGTGCAAAATCTTCATTCTCCTATTTTTAATGCTCTTCTTCATCCTTGAAATTTTAAAATTATTAGGAAGTTTAGAGAAACACGCTCTCACTAACTTTGCACAACTTTCATGGACTAAAACAAAAACACGTTTTAATTAGAACACTTGATTTAATTGGTGCTATGAATCTCTAGTTGCATTTGGCAATGAATCACAAATTAACATAATCTTTTTTTAGAACTTCACCACAGGTTTTCTGTTGTTATTTTTTAAACCCACAAATTTTGCATTCCTCCCACTACCTGCCCCCACATATGGTCTCTTAAGATTCTAAAATTGTACAAGTCTCCCTGACATGCATTACAACCCATCTGCATTTAAAGTTATGCCTTCTACTAACTGTTGGTTTATATTATTCTGTGATTCTTCCCGCCACTCCCCCCACTCCGCTTTTAAATGCATTATCTATTCATAACCGAGTAGAGTGCTGTCTTGTCAGAAAGACAGCTTGATAGGTACCATACCCCTCAAGGAGTCAAACTTAAAAATGTTAACTATCTAGACATTGTCACCAAATCACTCCTCTGAATGCATCCCAAATCTCTGCCTTCAAATTACAGCATTTCCCATTTTATTTTCTCTCCTATACATGCAACAATAACCACACTAACCAATTCCTTTCCCATTGATTTCGGAATACTATTTGTTATTAGTTGGACCAATAAAAACCCCCAGAAATCTAATATTAACAAAAGAGATGGAAAACATACCCTACAGTTAGACAGAAAACCTTGACAGGAGGTAGAAATTTTTTCCTAATTACATATGCAGCGTCAAAAAAGCACTGCTAGCATTTTGCCACCACAATGTTCATGCAGTCACATGTCAGAGCAAGTGTCGGTTTTAATTGTGAATTTACAATTAACATGTAATTTTACTATTCCAACTCATGCTGATATTAGTAATTTTAATTCTGTAAGTTTAAAATATAATGCTAGGTTACTGTCAAGGAGATAAAGCCCAACCTCACTCAAATGTAGAAAGATTTATAATCCCAATTAACATTTGAAATATATAGGGATAAACTTACAAAATGTGAAGTGTCAGTTACTAAAATCTGTGATCTGTTTCCCTCGATCTCATGGTGCCATTTCTATAGCATATTGCCAGAGGCAATATGTCTATGAGTCAATTATATATCAACATTTATTTTCCAGTGACTCCCTTAGAGGACTAAGGAATTAACTATCTAGATACATATATAGCCTCATCACCATAGAATCAAAGTGCCTCTGGAGTATTTAAAAATAGAAGAAACAGCAGACATCCTGGTTCTTCTTCTCCTTCTCTCCTATTATTACTGTGTGACAGATGTAGCCTAATTAATTGGGGTTGGGTTTTAGTTGTGGGTGGGATTTTTTCTGCTTTTCTTTTTTGGGAGGGGGTTTCTTTTGGGTTTCTTTTTTTGTTGTTTGTTTTGCTGATGTTGTTGTTTTTTATTTTTTTACAGTTTTACTTTTTAATTGAAGGGGGGTGTACAATATCTATGGTAGAGAGAAACGCTGTATGCATATCTTGCAGTGAAAATGCCTTATTGGGGGCAAGTTAAATAAAAATATGTTTTATATTTAGTTTCAAAAAACGCCAAGCCTGTGGGAATTCTCAGCATCTGTGGGAGTGAGTGCTACCGGCTGGGTCCCAATCCTGTAAAATTTTTGTAGTCTTCTCTCATGAGTCTCCTTAAATTGATCAGCAATGGCATGATTCTGTTGGAAGACACCTCTATCAAAGGCCAAAGTGGAACTGAAATACACAATTACTCTGGGATCTAACAACCAAAGGCAGGATGCAGTCTGAATTTCAGGATAGAAGGTTAAAGCATTCAGTGGGAAAAAATTATTGTGAAATAGGAAGACTGTGTTGTCATACTGGTAATTGCTGCTATAAGGTGTCTTATTTTCTCTTTGTGAATCAGCTCAAAATTTTAAAAGATATGGGGTTTCATGTTTTGGGATGTCTTTTTTTATCTGATGATTCTGAAATAATGGAGAATGGACATTGGAAAGTAGAGCTTATCTCAGTGAAGACTAGTAAAATGCATTAATACGCAGACTGTTGACTGGCCATAGATAAAGGAATAATTTTTCTCTCTAAGACTATGCCAATTTACAGTACCATTTAGAGCTCTCCAACAAGCTCTCTGAGACACACATTATTAGAGAAAGATGCTAAAAAAGAGCAAGTTCTTACAAGAAGGTCATTCTCTCTGCAATATCCTCTTATTTTTTTCCCCCCTTGACTCCTGTCAGCTTTGTTTAATGGTTTTTCTTTGGTGCAGCAGTGCCAGGTACACGTTAGCAAAGCAAGACTTAGGTACAAAGGAGATCCACATACAGGTGCTTAGTTGCTTGCTATGGCCATTTAGCTGCTAGGCAGTAAGAACCTCAGCATTCCTTCTAAGGTAATTGCTGTACAATAAATATTAATGCCATTAATATTAAGGATTATACTGTGCCAAAATTACAGAAAATGAAGGACCATATATTTGTAATTATAATATACCAGAATCATTAAATACTGTAGTATTCTAAACGGCACGCTGTCTGATGCTTTACTGAAGGAACACTAATGCTTGTATAACAGCATGTATTAAATTACAAGTCAGAATGTAAATACAGTACCTCAGATATTTGAGCTGTTTTGGTGGTTTGACCTTGGCTGGGTGCCAGGCATCCAATAAAGCTGCTCTAATATTCCCAACCTCAATTGGACACAGGAGAAAAAATATAGTGAAAGACTCCTGAGTTGGGATAAGGACAGGGAGAGCTCACTCGCTGGTTACTGCCATGGGCTAAACAGAACCAACTTGGGGAAAATAATTGAATTTATTACCAAACAAATTGGAAGAGAATAGAAGTAAAATAATACTTAAAAACACTTTTCCCCACCGCTGCCTTTTTCCTGGGCTTAACTTATTCCTGATTTTCTATGTCCTTCACCTGACTGGTGCAGAGAGATGGGGAATGGTATTGCAGCCAGTTCATCACACATTGTTTCTGCTGCTCCTTCATCCTCAGGGAGACCCCTGCTCCAGAGTAAGGTCCCTCCCTCAGGAGACATTCCTCTACAGACTTCTGCAGTGCAAGTCCTTCTTACAGTCTGCAGTTATTTATGAACTACTCCAATGCTGGTCCCTTTCACAGAGTGCAGTTCTACAGGAACAGGCTGCTCCAGCATGGGCGTCCCATGGGGTCACAAGCCCTGTCAGCAAACCTGACAGGGTCCTCTCTCCACAGGGTCACAGCTGCTGCCAGGAGCCTATTCCAGCATGCCCTTCCTGTGGCATCACAGCCTCCTTTGGGCATATTCACCTGCTTCCCCATGGACCTCCACGGAGCTCCAGGGGCCCAGCCTAGCTCACTATGGTCTTTGCCATGTGCTGCAGGAGAATCTCCACTTTGGCACCTGTAGCACCTCCTCCCCCTCCTTCTGCACTGACCTTGGTGTCTGCAGAGCTGTTTCTGTTGCATATTCTCACCCGTGTCATCTCTGACCTCAATTATTCTTTCATAACAATTTTTTTCTCTTAAATAAATTATCCCAGAAATGCTACTACCACTACTGGTCAGAGGTGGGTCCTTCTCGGAGATGGCTAGCTTTGGCTTTGCTGAGCACGTCAGAAGCTGCTGGCAACTTTTCACAGAAGCCACCCCTGTCATCTCTTCCCTCCACTATCAAAACCTTGCCATGCAAACCCAATATTGTTCTATGTTCAGCAATTTGTGAACAAAAAATACAACTCCATTCTCTAAGTAACACTAAATTCATAAAAGACATGCACTCCTTTGGAAATGTAACTTTTTATTTTCATATTCCAGAGTTAATATTAGTCACTTTATTGATAATTATTGTCTTCCAACCTTTTTAGTATAGAGTCTCTAACTTCAGAACATGGTATGATAATAGCAAACAATGGGCATGGATAGAAATAGAAAAAAAAAGCCACCACTTTGCAAACACTTGAAAATAATGCACCAGGGAATAAAACAAATTCTGTCTATCATAGTCAGCTAACATATTCAAGGTCTCTTCCCTGCTCTGCTGAGAAACCAACTTAAAGTCTGAAAACTGTTCCACAATTTATTACTAAATATCTACAAGCTTCCAAGAAAAAGTCATTTCTCCCAGAGATAAATGGAAAGGCAGGGTCAAAACCAAAGCATTATATTTCAGCACTGTATTTCCACATAAGTTGGAAACCTCTAGCACTTGCTGCTGAAAGGTAGTGTAGTTTTAATATGAAACCCAGTCTGTTGCCATAAATGTTTTGTGAAAATTTCATGGCTCATTCATGATAGGTGCAAAAAATGCGTAAGAGCTAAAGGGTTATAATCCATTGTAATCCTTCTCCAAATACCTCTCAAACCGCTGAATCTCAAGGCAGGGATTGAGAGAATGATGTCCCATTCTTTTAAGATAAAATCAGATTTGAGACCATCTGAGGAAACTGAACATACATGAATTCATGGGACCTGACCAGAACCATCCCAGAGTTCTGAGCGAACTCTCCAGTGCACTTGTGAAACAACTCTCCACAATATTTAAAAAGTCATGCCAGTACATGTGGTGACTAAAAAATGAAAATGCTACTTCCAGTTTTTAAAAGGCTAAACACAAAGATGCTGGGAATTACCAACTGGTCATCCTCTCCTCTCTGAATCACGACAAAGATCTTCCTGGGAGATATGTCAAGGCATGTGGATGGCAGAGAAGTGATTGGAAACATCCAACATGATGCCCTTCACAAAGGGCAAATTGTGCCTACCTAAGCTGCAATGGAGCGTCTGCATTGGTGGATAAGAAAATAGCAAGTGATGTCATCTGTCTTGACTTCTGCAAGGCCTTTGACATGGTCTCACACAACAGGCTTGTCACTAAATCGTTGAGATGAGTGCTCAATGGACAGACTATTTGATGCATATGGAATCATTTGGATTGGCCACATGCAAAGAGCTGCTGTCAATGGCTCAATGTCCAAATGAGGATCAGTGACATATGGTGTCCCTCAGGGGTCAGTATAGGGCTATTCAATGTCTTTATTGATGACACGGATGGTGGGATTGAATGCACGTGGCATTTTTTCAGGTGATTACAAGCTGAGCAGTGCAGTTGGTTGACATGAGGGTAGGGATGACATGCAAAGGGATCTTGACAGTCTTGAGGAGTGGTACCATAAAACTTAACCAAATACCATAAGACAAAGGGCTGGAACACTTCTCCCATGAAGAAAGTCAAAGAGATTTCAGGTTGCTCAGCCTGAAGAAGAGAAGGCTCCAAGGAATCCTGATTATTGCCTGTCAGTATAATGGAAGAGCCTTATAAGAAAGACAGAGAAAGACTTACTTAAAGGGCATGTAGTGACAAAAGTGGCAATGGTTTTAAACTGAGACTAGATTTAGACTTGTTTTAAGAACGAAAATTTTTCTAGAGCTTTGTTAGACAGTGGAACATGTTGCCCAGAGAAACTGTAGATAAAATTAACTTTAACCTTTATTATGTTTGATTAAATTACATTTTCACTTTAGCAATATTTCAAGGACAATTATCTTTATAATAATGGCAAGTTTAGATGTTATTGACTTATTTTGTTCTTTCGACCAAGATTTTCTGTGCTGATCCTCTTTAGCAGTAGATGTGGGCCAAGATACTGGAGCATTGTACAGAAAAACTGTGTGACATCTACGTTAGAATAAAAGAAAAGAAATTTAGCTAGCCAGTCTTCACCACTAGTGTATAAAGTTTTATATGACACATTGCCATTTTGAGGCATCTTAGAAAAGATAGTTAAGTCTGTCAATGTTTTAAATTTTGTAACTAATACTTCACATGGATTTAGTGTAAGCCTGGACCACTTAATTATGGCTGCTTTTGTTCACACATAACTGCACACCACTTGTTTCACGTGGTTTATTAAATAATCAGCATCCCTCTTGTTTTCTCCAAACTCTCGATCTCTGTAGAACATGTTGTCTAAGTCAAACCATGTTTTTGCAGAATGCCTGGATAAATCTTATTTAATATGAAATATATTCTGCCCGCATTTTCCTGACCCTGCAGCAACTTTTCTGTGTAAAGTAATGGCTATAAATTGTTGGTACCCAGTATGGCCATTTATTAAGGAGCATTTGTGTTAGCTGATCTCACTCTCTGTGTATATTACCCAGCCAGTACAATATAGCATTCACAGTACAAGTACCTAACTGTCAACTATTGTTCATGGAGAACATCTCTTTTTGGGCATGTGAAAGATAAATTGCCTAATCAAAGGACAGCCTGCCAAAGAGACACCTTAAACAGCCAGATTTATCACTGTAGGGTGATTTAGAGGGAAAATAACAAGAGAGACACAGCATCAGGAAAACTTTACATTCAAAATGAACAACCCTACTTCTGTCCCTAGTGAGCTTCTGCATACTTGGTTATCACACAGGAGTGTATGAAGTCATGGCTTTTGCATATATTTGCACTAGATTTTTGTTCTGTTGGTGTAAGGATACAGAATATCTTGATGACATCAAAGTTTTAAGTGGAACAATGTTGACCTCGCAGTCTCATAAGTGAGGGATGTCCTCAATCACTGGGGAATTTTGAAAGCCCTTGTCATCTCTATGAAGCAGATAGATGTATTTTATTTAGCTTTTTCTGCTTTATTAAATCTTTGGTGGTTGATTGGAGGAAACAGCCATGGAAAACTTGAGCCAATAAAACTACTGACCAAAGAAGAGAGACTCCTTGACCATTTTTCAAACATATCACCTCCCTGCCTTTTAAATAGCTGTATACTTGAATATTAACTTTGTCAGTCAAATGACATCCCATTTGGAAAAGGATGCTTTGCTAGATACAGTAGTTGTGATTCTGGAAGTCTTCAAAATTATTGTGTTAACTGATGTAACTGAAATTTCTGATAATATTCTGTACTATTTCAAGTTCAGAATTCCTCTTTCACAGTGCTGAAAGACCATTGTTAAAAACAGCTTTAGTGCTTAGTACATCAAAGTTTGATAGACATGAGGGAAGGGATGACATGCAGAGAGACCTTGACAGTCTTGAGGAGTGGTCCCATAATACCTCATCAAGTGTAACAAAGCCAAGTGCAAAGTCCTGCAGATGAGTCAGAACAATCCCCAACATCAATACAGGCTGGGGTGTGAAGGGGTTGGGAGCAGCCCTGCAGAGAAGGACTTAAGTGTATTGATGGATGAAAAAATGGTACAATTTCACTGAAAAATTCAAGATCAGGTTGAATGGGGTTTTGAACATCCTGATATAGTAAATTATGCCCATGTCTATAGCAACAGGGAGATGACTAGATCTTCTAAAGTCTCTTTCAATCCACCTATTCTATGATTCTACAATTCCTAGAGTCTGTGATTCTACCTACAATTACACAACAATCTGTGTATAACTGCACAATCTCCTTTAAATACCCGTGAGTTACGAAAATAATGGATTTGCTTTTTCCTTGTTAGAAGATCAGAGGATAAGTGCAAACCAGTCATTTGACTAGAAGTGGGGGAACAACATATTTCTTTCAATATACAGAAATAACTCTGATTTTCATAAGAGTTCCCAAAAGAGTTTTGAAAGACCAGAAGACCTTCAGTCTTCTTTAATCACAGAAGAAGTAGTTAAACCTTGGTAAAAGCAATATACACAATAGAATTCCCAATTTATTTTGTCTTCTGACCCAGATAGTTCCAAACTGATGTGACAGAATATGCCAAAACCAGGGCCAACAATCTGTGCTTTTTGTTCAGGAAAAGAAATCTGAGTTTAAACAAAATAATCGCAGAGTTAGTGTGCTGGAAGTGTGGTGATGGCAAAAAAATTTGGATGCAACCCTACAAAAATTTAGTACAGACCTACAAAAATTATATTCTTCTAAAATTGCCAGGATATTGCCAGGATGTTTAATGGTTTATAAGCACTTTTTTTTTTTTTTACTGTCTTTAATAACCAGTCTATGATATACTTACATAAAATAGTAAAATATAAATTACTTGTGCAATACAATCAGGCCAATGCTTAGCTATGCTTTTGTAGATCCCTGCTTTCTCCTAGTCCGGGTTATGCAAATTTTCTGGTGATGTTTTCCAGTTGTAATTTAGGAAATGACAGGAAGTTTTCAGGTACAATTTGTCCTGATCAACATTTCCAAAAGAACTAAGGAAATCAGGGCTTCAAGAAAGAAGCACCAAACAGTATTGTGCAGCAATCCATGCATGTCTTTACTGCACACAAAATTAGTTTAGCCAGACCATAACTGGGCCTATTTCTTTATCCTTTGTCTCCATTTTATACTTCCATACATTAAGATAAATGGGTGCAGGAAGACAAGTGTTTATTTGGGGTTTTTTTCCCCATGGAAGAGATTCATTAAAAGCAGCAGTAAGAGATAAATTGATGTATTATATTATTCTGTAGTTCAAGAGGGGGTGAAGGAAGCCACTTATGTGTGCTTTGATCAGCCTTCTGTCCTCTTCTATCACAACCAAAGACTATTTAAACTGTCTTTTCAGCTATGTATCTGAGGGCAGCCTGAACATCACAGAGCACTCCTACTAAGATTTCAAAAAAAAAAAAAAAAAATTACAACCAGATAGATAATTCAATTTCCAATTAAAGATGAGTAAGCCTTTTGAAGATTCTGCCACAGAATAATAAAAACCAACAACCATAAAAGAATATACCAAAGAAAAAAATCCCTTCCTTTGGAACTGGAACAGGACAGTGATAGAGTCACAGTTTGTGAAGGTGTTCAGAAAAATGACTAGACGCAGCACTTAATCCTAGGATATAGTTGACTTGATTGGTCAAAGTTGGACTCAGTGATCTCAGAGGACTTTTCTAACTTAAACAATTTTATGATTCTATCTACGATTCTCTGATTCTATGATAGTAAAACAGGGTAAGCTTCTCTGTGAAACTTATCAAAGACTGCAATCTAGAGACCTTTTCCTGCTACAATTAAAGAATTCTTATTTTTGGGCTACCTGAGCAAAATCACAGTTGATAAATACTAATTTCGTGTAAGCATAAGTAAATTAATGAGAGTCCAAGCCTTAAAGCTGTTGTATACACAGGAATACTCTTTCACTAATACTTTTGTTGCTAGCCTGTTTCCCAAAATTCCAAGGAAGGCATGTCTTGTGCCTTTTTAAGATTATTTTCTAAAAGAACAAAATAAATTTCCAACCGTAATGATTCCGTGACTCTGATTTTGTGATTTTTTGTTCTGCTTTGGAAGAATTTAGCAATAAAAGAACTTCATATGTTTTTTTAGGAGGCAGAATAAGATTTATATTATGTTACTGAGAATAGTTCAAAATTAAAGTGGTCTACCAATGCCAAAAAACATACAGACAGCTTGGGTTAATAATTTTAAAAATAATGTATAGCTTTCTTAGAAAATATTTTAGTCTTTTAAATTTTCTAAAATCAATTTTCTTCTAAAACCCCCAACATTTTCCAGATATAAATGAAATATAACTGTGCATTCAAATTCCTTTCTTCCCTTTTGAGCTTTTTTTTTCACTTTCCAGCTCATAATTTGCATATTTTTAAGCTTTGTATCCATCAGAAACGTTGAAAATGCCAAAAAGAATAGGACATTAAACACAAAGCAGTGTGCTCGGTTTTCTATTGTAAGTGAGAAACCACTATAGCAAATATGAAATGAAATAGGAAATAAAAAGTTTATTTTATAATGCTTATAATATTAGAAAAAATATTATCTATCGTATTTATTTTATAATAATAGGGTCAAATCTACGTGAAAAATCTTGAGAAAAAAAGGTTTTCTTTTCTAGAAATAGAAAATTATTCCTAGTTTCACGCACTGCTTCCCAAGGTTTAAGAAAATCCTCAATGCAGGTTTTTGAAAAATTCCAGATCAGAACATGACAATGGACAAAGCCTGCCAAGCTCATTTTCAGACAGGTGCCTACAGCTAACCAATATTCTTTGCAACAGTCTTCCTTCTCACTTTCTTGGTTTTTTTTTTTTTTTGTTTTGATGGGTTTTTTTTTGTTTGTTTGTCGTTGTTGTCGTTTTGCTTTGTTTTTTGTTTTTCCCTTTTTTATCTTCTGTAACTTAGAGTAAGGCTGGTAGCATAGATCTTGATAGAGTTTTGTGGGAGGTGCAGTATTTGTTTGTGGTGTTTTTTGGTTTGTCTTTTCCTGTTACAGAGGCATTACAATTGACTGCTTACTCCACTTACTTACTCAAGGTATCTTTTATTTCAGCAGGCCAATATGGTTTTGAACCCACAAAGAATTACCTTACACAACACAGAAATGACTTTGACCTTGAGCTCTACATTACTGTTCTCAGCAGAAGCATATCATGTTGTATCGAGAAAAAAACAAGCAGCTTTCTAACCTACAGACATTTTTTTGTTCACACTAATTGATTCTTCACATATATCAAATGCAAGCAAAGGGAAAAAGCAAAAAGCCCAAATAGGATACTTTGATTTTGTGCACTAGTGAATTTTTAATCCTTACTATTAATGAACAAATTAGATAGATATTCAATATCTCACAAACTAAGTCAAGACAGAGTTTATCATCATTACTTAACTTTCAAAGTAGAACAAAAGATACCTTTTCTCAAGGTTTTTTATCGGCATAATTTTACTTTATTCTCCAACTATGTTTCTGAAGATATTTTTGTATAGTGGCTGCCAATATGCATTCTTGACTATTAGAGCTTGAGGAGACAAGATGCTTTCCCATCAGATGGGGATGGACGGAAGGTGCACAGAAATCTATGGTGGTTGCTTATTTATTGCTAACTTCTACTCCTCCTGGAGAGAAATGTCTTGGGAAAATGATAGTGAGAAGTGAGGTGATGCCCCAGATGGAGAGAATGCTAACAGCAATTTCATTTCCACTCTACTCTTCTATCACTGTCAGTAACATAGCTTCTTGCCCCACCCAGGGTTTGTTCAGGAAAGCTGTTCAAATTGTCTGGATTGCCAATTGCACCTTTACTGGTGAGCATGCCTTGTTGCAGATCTTCCTTCTCCAAAATTCTGTTCCCAAGTAGCACAGAGACACAAACTGACAGGATTTTGAAGAGCTCAGATTACACTGCTTTTTAACTCCACTGGCTGGCATTCAGGGACTCTGACATAACACATGTAGATAAGACTAAGAGGATAATCTTCTCAGTTTCTATTTCATGTTACTCAGTTTTGTACTTGTTGATAACATTCTGCCTTTATAGCAAATACAGCTTTTAGAGGAATACTGCTGGAGGTGAACACTAATTTTTTAATATCACCCAGATACTGAAGAGATAGGCGATGTTGTTTAAAAGAACACTTGCTCCTTACTCACTTATCCCTTAAACTTACAGAATGTGGTTTAATACTTTTATTTTGGATGTGTAGGAAAAAACCAAGTAATTTCACCCTATTTCACTGTAAAATAAAATTGGCAGACAAATTATGTGACTTCTCAGGAATTAACTTTCCTGTAGCTGTTTGAAAACAGCACAAATACATTACTGCATGTGTGAATAATAATGGTAAATTTACTTACTTCCAAACTTTGCTATTGATGTGTTACTTTCATATCATAATCAAACATATCTTCATGCAGAATCTAACACTGACAACTTTAATCTATATTCTTAATAATGCTCTTTATGCAAATTTAATTGCTAAAAATCTAGTAAATAAAAATTCTGACCTACTATTTTTTTTTTTTTGCAGTCTGATGGCCTCAAGCTTCTAATTGCCTACAAATTCTTTCTTCTTTTTCTACCACCTAGGAAACAGTTTTTTGAACCTGTTGTTTTGGGTTGTCTTACAAGTGCATTCAAAATATAACACAATAAAAACAATTATTGAACTCCACCTCAATAAAGGGTTTTTATTCATATTAGAGTTCAAAGCAGAACTAAATTTCAAGAGTCCTATTCCTTCAACAGGATTATATGTTATGTATAGGGCCTTCTTCATCAAAAATACACACACATATATTACTATTAATACATATGTATGAGTAAAAAATAGTTTGCAATATTATAGCAAAGGGTTTCTAAACACTACTATATTCTCTACTTAATACATCTGCTTGTCTTTATTTAAATGTTCTTAAACATAACCAAATAATTTTATTCTAATCAACAATTGCATTTAATGAAAATACAGCTCTAGATTATTAAACGAATTGCCCTGATTTGGGAAAACAACTGAGGAAGAATTATACTTTGAACTGGTGGTTAAATATCAGGTACTTAACAGAGCTGGTCATCAAATCTGTACCAGAGATGCAGATAATCTTATTATCCGTAAAAATAGTCTGATTTCTCTACTCTTTTTATTTTTCCCATGCATGCTTATTAAATTTAGGGTATTCACAGTGTGGAAATGCTTTTTTTGCAAAGTTTAATTTAGTTAAATTCATGGGAATATTAACTTGAAGAAAGGGCCTTAGATTGTTCGTTGCAATTTAAATTCAAGGACTGTCTCTGAAGGCAGGACAACAAAAAAAAAAAGACGAAAATTTAGATGGAAGACAGAAGGAAACAAAGACATGGCACAAAATCGCAGAAGAAAACAAAGATATGGCACAACATTCCAAAACCTGACACCACACAAATTGACAAGTTTGTGCAGGAGAATTGCTATAGCTAGCATTTTTAAAGAAATGAAGAAAATTACTTTCTCCTCAATGGTATGCCATAAGAAGTCTAACAGAGCTTCTTGAGTTAATAAGAGAAGCATATAGTCAAACTTTACTTTCCTAAAGCTGGATTTGCTAATTTTTTAATGCTCCACTTGAGCTTGTCCTTTAAACACAACCTGCCATGACATGATGCTAGAACTGGGTACAGCAGTTCATAACAGAACAGAAAGAGGTTTGAAGGGGTATACAATGAGCTACTGTCCTCCATTAAATTTATTCAATGGAGATGGTAGATGGAATTCACTATTTTGATAGAGTAGGGTTTTCTGCTTATGTGATCATAGGAATAGAGCTCAAGTTTATTGGTTCAGATACCTACTTTCGCCAAATATAGATATAACCTCTTGGCTACTGTATATCAGTAATTCTGGTGTGCAATAGTTTTCAGTACAATTAATGCAGTGTCTATGCTACTCAGTTTACAAAACAAATCCTGAAAGTCAAATTGAAGTCTTGAGCTTGAATCTTCATGGACTGATAAGATTCTCTGTGCTTTTTCATGCTGAGTTTCAGATTGCACCCACATTTAACAACTGCATAATGAAGAACATATTCAACTGAATACACCTCTCAATTATTGACTTCATCAGAAACCAGATTCTGTCCTCAGATCACAAGATCAGGACCACATTTCTCTTGCAGAAACTTCATCTCCACTAGTTGATATCTGGAATTACTTCATTTTGGGGATTTAAATAATGGAGAGTAGAGTGCTATTGGGAGGCAGGTTTTGGTGCTTTAGATTATGATAGCCCATTTGGTTAAAAGAAATCACTTGTCAGGCACTGCTATAACCTTTAGAGTGTTATTTCTGTTACTCCTAAGTTACACTTAACAATTCAGAATTCCTTAGTGTCCTGGTTTGACCCTGGCTGAATTCCAAGTGCCTATGAGACACTCTCCACTCTCTGCTGCTGCAGATGTGCAGGAGAAGAGAGAAAAAAAACCTGTTAAGGACTCATGAGTTGAGATAAGACACCAGTGAAAGGACGTGTTGAGAAGAAGGGCAAAACAGGCTGAAAACTTAAAGTTGCAAAGTGATTTATTAACCTAAGAGAGTCATAGGATAAATGAGAAGTAAAAATAAGCTCTTAAGATGCCATTTCTTCACTCACTCTGCTCCCTTTTTAAGACACTGTTTCTCTGCTCATCTCCCTCCCTCTTTCCAACCAACAGCACAGGCAGGGGACAGGGTAAGGGGTTTGTTCTCTGGTCAGTCCATCAAGGAGAGGGGTTCTCTACTTAACCATGGGGTCCCTCCCACGAGAGACAGTCCTGTAGGAACTTCTTCGGTGTGGGTCCAATCTCACGAGCAACAACTTGCCTGAATTTGTCGCAACACTAAGTTTTTCTCCATAAGATGCTGACTTCCGAGCCGAGGCCAGGCTGATTCCATGCCAGGAGCAAGGAAAAGGCCTTTCTCTCCCTTGCAAGGCCTTTGCAGCTTTAACTCTTTAGATGAGANCCTTCTAGAACTTTCACATAGGACACACAGGAGCTATCTTTGTGCCACTCCCCACTCACTAGCAAAAACTGGCCTAAGCAAAACTAACTTGTGAACACAGGGGTACGCCTTCTCCCAGCCCCTCAGACACTTTTTCAGGCCTACCACAACAGGTTTTGAAGGGTTCTAATTTCTCTTAGGTGCAAAAGGTACCTTGCTGATGTTCTGGGCTAAACAAAACCGACACACTTAGGGCCCGGAATAGGAAGATTACACAAAGGATGCAAAACTATGTATCCAGACCATGCCCCACCAAGGTAAAACTGAAAATGTAAAATTGATGGAATGGGATAGTCAAAAGAAAACTACCCCTCCCTTCTCCAAAACAACTGTTCTCCCAAACCAAAAATATTTTCACTTTGATAGTTACTTAGCATGCAAATAAATGAGTGCAAAAAAATTTCATCAATTTGATCAAACTTAAGAAGTGAACTTTTGACAGGATTTGCTAAAACAGCAAAGGAAAGCAAACTGTATGAAAAAATAAAAATAAAGTATGTAAAGAATGAAGAGGGAAGAAATGGCATTTGACACACTGAAACCTTAAAGCTTGCCATAAGTACAGTAATTTTTAAGTGCAGAGGTGATTAAAACTCTACATGGTTCTAAAAAATAAGAGACGGTTGATAAAAAAACTGATATTTTAGAAGGTATTATATTTGAGAATAAAATTATTACATACATCTCCGTCCTATGATTTAGAGAATGAATTTTCCCATACATGGCTTTCTTTTTTAAATTCAAATTTGTCAGAATAGAATGCTCTTAAAGAAATTGTCAGCTTATTCTGATAAAATAACTGTTATATTGAATAAGTGCTTCACATTGTTCTTTTCCTTTTGTTAAAGCATTCTTTTTGAGATAGCTTCTTTTTCTGGAAACTGACAGGTTTTTTTACATATTAGCTCTATACATTGGTATATAGACATAATTATGCACTGAAATGACAATTTTTCTTGAATTTGACTTTTTGAAAAAATTTATGTATTCAATTATTTAACGTAGTGGTAATGGAGACTTGTAGTTGTCTTTCTTGTCTTTTATAATGCATACATAAAAAAGGGTCTTTCTACAATATTTGACTACTAAGTACTTTTCTAGTCATTTACCTGGTAAAGAATACATTATTGTTGTTGACTAGACTTATTTAATTTTTCCTCAGATTATTCCTTATTCTGAAAATTTCTAAAATATAAATAAACAGAATCATGGCCTGTCTGACATGATTTATAGTGCATAATGATGTTGACCAATTATGGCCAATATGTTTAGAAATCATCATAATTTTCTCTAGATTACAAAGAATATAATGACTTTAATTCAGCTTCTTGCAAAAGGTAGAAAATCTCTTTCAGACCATTGTCTCAGGATGCTCTACTGCTCTACTCCACTCTTGCGCACTTGCAGTGCTGTGTCTATAAGGCCCACAAAGATGGTAAGAGGGCTGGAGCACTTCTCCTACCAAGAAAGGCTGTGAGAGTTGGAGCTGTCAGCCCAGACAAGAGAAGTCTTCAAGGACAACTTATAGGACCCTGCCAGTGGCTAAAGGGGGCTACAGAACAATTGGAGTGGGACTTTTGACAAGGGCATGTAGTGATGGGACAATGAGTAATGCCTTTAAATTGAGAGTAAGTTTAGATAAGATATTAGGATGAAATTTTTTGCTGTGGGGTACATGATCAGATTGCCCACAGAAGCTGTGGATGCCCCAGCCCTGGAACTGTTTGAGGCCATGCTGGATGGGGCTTTGAACAAATCATTCTAGTGAAAAGTATCTCTCCCCATGGCAGGAGCATTGAAACAGGATAATTTCAGGCTACCTTCCAACCCAAACCCTTCTCTAATTCCATGATTCTGTGCTTCCAACCCACGATTTTATGATTCTATGAAACAATCCAGGACTGGCTTGCCACCTGCCTCACTCCTCGTATACTATTACACACATTCTTTGTTCATGAAAAGAATTAGAAGTACCAGCACAAGCATTATGATATAACTTTTAGGAATATCATAGTGAATGGACAGCTTTCCCATTCAAATCATGAATGGGAAAGGACATTTTCTGAGGGATCTCTGCACAGCTCATTACATACTTTTCAGGTTACATGAACAACATGAGAAAAACAAAACTTATTGAGCATAAGGCTACCCTCATTATTTGCAAATTGTCACTCTGACTGTCAGATTTCCAGTTGTACTGCATTTGGGACTAGAAAGCTGTCTTTTGTAAGGCTTAAGAAATATCCAGTATGTATAAAATTCTAGCTCATGGTATGCTAGATAGCTGGTACTTTACTGATAGTTAAGCAGCTTCGTTGCTCCAGAGTTCTCAGTGTTACTGTCTTGACAAGGAATCATTCTTCAATAAGGGACAAATACCTTTTTCCGATGCCTTGCACTGCTGGATTTAACTTTGGCTCTCTGAGACCCCAACACAGTCAATTTCTTCCCTTTCCTCCTCAACATGACAAGGGAGCAAATAAGGAAGAAAAGCTCATTGGTTTACAGATCACTCACCAAATACCCTCACAGTGGAAACAGACTCAACTTGGAGAAGGTGAATTTTATTTCTTTTCAATTAAAAATACAGTAGTATCATGAGAAGTAAAGACAAAAAGATTAGGTTTTTTTTTCAGTGGAACTGGAAACTTTTGCCTGCACCCTGCCTCCTTTCTGGGCTTAACTTCATTCCTGACTTTTCTATCTCTTCACCTCCTAAGGCAGTTTCTGCGTGGCCTCTCCATAGACTTCAGCTTCCTTCATGTCATATGCACCTTCTGTGGTGTGGGATCCTCCATGGGCTGCTTGAGCACAACCTGCTTTATCATGGTCTTCTCCATGCGATGCAGGGGAATCTCAGTCCCAGCCCCTGGAGGACCTCCTTCCCCTCCTTCTTCTCTGACCTTGGTGTTTGCAGGGCTGTTTTGCTCACCTTTGTCTCACTCTTCTATTTAATGCACAGTTTTACCCTTTGTTAAGTAGGTTTTCCTGGAGGTACCACCAGCTGGGCTGAGGGGACTCAGCTGTGCTCTGTGGTGGATCCACTGGAGCTGGTTGGAACCACTTGTATCTGGCATGGGGCAGCCCTCAGCCTCTCCCTTTAGAGTCTGTCCTTGCAGCCTCTTCACTGCAAAAACCTTGTCAGATAAACTAAATGCATTTGCAATTCCATGGTGTATAACACCAGATATTATGGTGTAGTCTAATGTCTTATAAGCCAACCAGTTAATACTTTGATCCTTAGTCATTAGGACTAATGAAACCATTAGGACCACAATTCACAATTTGCATTCATTCATCTTCTACCTTTTATGAAATATCACTTTAGGTCCGATTTATTCAGTTACTGAATTAACAGCAAAACTTTGAAAAATATCTGTGGATAACTTACAAGTGGAAGTCCTTCATTTCAGGCTGGAGACCTATTATTAAGGTACTTCTTTGTTAAGACAGTTTGCCTGCTGCACCCTCTGCAATGTTTCCAGGAGCAGATGGGAGTAGGATGGTAGTGTGACTCTCAAACTGTTCCAGTGGCACCAACATCAGCTAGAGTTTGCATAGATGCCTGCAGGAGCTGAGAGTGCTGAATCATGAGAAGGACTCTGGCAAAGCTCTTCACACAAGGCTTGCTATCTGCTTCTGTAGCTTTCTGTAGTCTCCATATGGAAAGCAAGAATAAAGCATATCATTTTACTCCTCTTAGCTTTTTCTGTGCTCACCCATTGCAGAACAGACCTTGATTAGGGTGTAGGGTAAATTGTTAGGGGGGTTTCCCTGCTATGAATTAAGTCCAGTCTCTAATTATAATTATAATGGCGCATGAAAAAAATGGAACGTGCGTTGCACAAAAGATTCTTCGACTTACACAGGCAAATCTTTATTCAGATGCATCATTGCTGATAACACACATAAATTCTGAGTATGAAAGTGGCTTCTGGGAAAACAAACAAACAAACAAAAACCAAAAAACAAACAAAAAAATCCAAACAAAACAACACAAGAAGAAAATGTAGGGGGTAATCTTCCAGTGATGAGTCAAGAAAAATTATTATATAATTAGTCTCTTCTCTGCGCATCCCCCCCAGGGCAGCAGGTGGTAAAGCTGAAGGTGATGCAAATGTTGACTTTTACCACAGATTTCCCTACTCCTGTACAATTTTGATATGATCCTCTCAATTGGGTTGTTACTGCCTACGATAATATTAGTGTGGCTTACTGCAGGCTTCATCAGTCATGAGCACTATGTGCTGATTGACTGCTAAGTTCTCTTGCATACGTATTATTACATACTGCTTACTGCATATTTAAATTACTATGTTGCTATTCATTAAGTTTTGAGTTTCTCTATTATTAACTAAACTCCACAAAGCAGAATGTAGGAAAAGAGAAGCAACAAAGGAATGAGTTTCACGTCAGAGGCATTTATTTTGCAGCAGTAGCCAACAGTGAGAAAATTGGGGTTTCCAGGTGCAAGAAAAAGAGCACAAGAACAACATAGGAGAAAAAATGCACAGAAGTTCTGAAAAACAGTCACAATAGCTTGATTAAAAAGCTGTAGAGATGCAGAAGACAGCCAGGCTGAAGATTAGCAAATGGAAAGGCCGTTACTTCTGCACAAGTTAAAGTACTTAAGGATAGTGGCTTTGAGAAAGTGCATATGGGCCTGGATGTGAGTGCCAGTAGGTTGATCTAGGTCTGAGAAAATAAAAGCCATTTGCAGGACAAGAAGTTCAAGGCAAAATCTGCGGGTGGGAAGTACTAACCAGCCAGTACTGAAAAGTAAATACTTAAAGGTGAGCAATGAGAATCTGAGCAGTGAGTTAAGAGAATAATGGGAAGGAGCAGATCAAAATAGTATAAGAATATTCCCTGATATTTTAATGATAGGAAACCTAAAAAAGTCCAACCTTTATGTGTGATAAGACAGTACAGTTTGTTCAAACTCTTTGTGTAAGCATGAAGATGCATTCTTTCAGATAACTGCCTTGAATATGTGCACCAATTGTTGATTACATTATTTTTCCTCAAAAAATTGATCTCTTTTACTTCTCATTGTCTGAAAAGATGTTTGTTATGATCTCTCTATACGTTAAATTACTCTAATAGTCCTTCTGGACTGTTTTCTGAATCTTTACATTATGGTTTAGTTTTTCTAATTTGCATAGACAAAAATGCCCTTATTCCATATTCCATAGATCAGATCTTGTAGTCTATATGCATAAATAAACCTTGTCACAACTGAGTATCACAGTGGCAGCCCACAGTATATTGAATAGTAATTGAGGACACTTAGAAGTTGTTCATTGCAGAGCCACCGTTAAAGCACCATATTGTTATAGGAGATTTATTATGCAAGCAGGTTCTGCTGAGATAAAATATCTTTCATTTCCTCAGGAAGTATACCTTTATAAATCCCTTTCCTGTGTTGATTTGCAATCTGCAGATCCAGCAATGTGGCTCATGACAATGTCCTGTTCTATCTGCCTGAACCCCTACTGACTCTATTGAAACTCCATTTTGGAGTACAGAACTTCTTGCATGTGTCTTTTTTGAAGACTAAGGGTGATACAATGCACAAATAGTAGAGATAAAAACTGAGACGATTTTCATGGCATAGTATGGCAGAAAATCCATCAGACAGTTCGAAAAAATACTCAGCTAGCCTGTGGTTTTAGGTCATTTCTCCTGAGAATGAAAACATTTTTATTGTTCTTGATAATTATTTTCTTCACTTTCACCTTCATCACATCCAAGCAAGTCGGTGGGTAGTCACACAGAAACTATAGAAGAGGCAAAACTTCCCCCAATGTATAATGAAGCTGGAAAACTGCTGTTTGTGCTTGTTCACATAACAAACTACCATATTAGAGATGGAAGAAAAAAAGGGAAAAACTGATCACAAATGACGGTTGTTGGCATCCTTCCTGATATCACACCAGATTTCTGCAGGGTAGGAAAACTGGTCAAAGGACATTAATCCCTAAGAGGTGACTTTGAAGCTGCTTCTGAGCATCCACAGAGGAGTTCAGCTAAGAGCAGACTCCTCTTGTCAGGGGAAAGAAGCAAAAAGAGGACACGAAGTCCCATTTCAGCTGTGATTTTGTGCTGCTGTGGAACTAAAAGTACCTTGCTGAGGTTTGAGACATCATTAATTTCTCTCATTCCTGAATGCTGCAAAACATTTTGTCCTTTGTCTTATTAATCTTGCCTTTAAATTTGCCCCAAATAGTTTGGAATGTTTAATATTTAACCTGAGTATCTAAATCAACCTCAGCTCTTGATAACATATTTATATGTTCATACATTCACTTGGTTTTGGTTTATTTTCACATATGAAATATCTTCAGTTAACTTGATAATTTCAAATATTTCTTCAAAAGGGAAATATTTCAAATTAAAGCTTGATCATGTTTACAAGTGATCAAATGATAAAGGGGAAAATGTTGTGACAGGAAAATACAATAAGAGCCTGCAAATTTAGAGGGGCCTAACATATGTATGGCAGGCCACATACCACAGCCTAAGAAGAATGAGATGCACATTTTTCTAATTAGGAACTATAGAGAATAAAGCAAATAACCTAATTCCTATTGCAATACAAATCTGTAAAATAAAAAGGCACGTTTCTGCAGAACCTGTGAAACTAAAATATTCACATTACAAAGTTAAGTCAATATAAGTAAGAGCCTGCAAATTTAGAGGGAAAAAAAGAGGACATGAACTGCAAGAAAACGTGGTCTGAAGTTATGCAAAAGCATACTAGTATTATTCACTTGCAGTATCATATTTATATGCAAAGGGGCTAAGAATATCTTTTCCCATATCCATAGCTCCATAGATGTTCCCAGAGAGGTTCTGACTACTGTTCTTGAGAACAATCATGTATGGGAAAAGGAGTATTTTATAGATTCTGGCCAGATTTTCCTCTAAAATATAAATATGCAAGAAGAGACTGCTCATCAAACAAAGAAAATATCAAACTCAGCACACATTTTGTCCATATGAGCTGATCAGAGAGTGTCACCACAGGGTTAGTCATAGGATAACAAACATAAAGAAGGATTATTTTTTTGGTAAGAATTTCTTTGAGGGATTGATCAGATTCAATTGTGTGTGCTGGGATCTGCTTATGGGTGAATAGTGTTTGGTAAATTGGATAATGCAAGACAAAGTCTTCCATTACTACCAGGTCAATGGCTCTGACCTTGATTTGGCTAGTAATGACTGAAAATGTTTTAATAAGGGTGCTGCACAGTAACTTATGTAAAAAAAGCTGATACTGTCTCTCCTGCTCCTTGAAGACAGAAATCTGTGTTAAAGCAAAGCTACTTTCACAATTTGTCTTAGCTGTCATCCTTGTTAGTTGTGTCAGCAGTAAAACAGAAGCCTGCACAGACAAGGAAACACAAATGCCTCAGAACTATCTTTGGGTTCTTGTTGGTGCACATTGGTGAGGGAGGCCTGTGCTGATCAATTGCAGGTTAATAGATCCCATTGTCAAAACAGTAGCTAGTGAAAACATTAATGCTCTTTTACTGAAGTGTAAAAAGGGAAAATAACACTAATTTGAAAGCATATTTTCATGTGTTAATTTTTTAATTTTAAGTTGGTATTAAATCTATGTATGAATGTGTCATCTGGAAGCAGATTTGAGAAACCTTTGGGAGTTTTCACTGCAGAAGCCATCAATAAGCAATTGCACTTTAGTACAGAGGAGGTCATAGTTATATCTGTTCCAGATGATGATTGTCTAAAGACAATTTGAGGTGCTGAAATTTAATATTAAATGGCCCCTGACATATATAAGAAACTTTTCTACGGGGTTCTGAGGACTGGAAAAGAATAAATATGTACTAATAATTTTTGACAGCATATACAAATAATTATCAATAGCATTTAGTAAACTATCCAGGTGTCTTTTTCCCTGCCAGTGCCTCAAGGGGGCTGCAGAAGAATTGGAGAGAGCCTTTTTAAAAGGACATGTAGTGATAGGATGAGGGGGAACGCCTTTAAATTGTATACGGTAGATTTGGATCAGATATTAGGAAGAAATTCTTTATTGTGAGGGTAGTGAAGTACTTAAACAGATTGCCCACAAAAGCTGTGGATGCCCCATCCCTGGAAGTGCTCAAGGCCAGGCTGGATGGAGCTTTGAACAACCTGTTCTAGTGAAAACTGTTCCTGCCCATGGCATGGGGGTTGGAACTGGGTGAACTCCAAGGTCCCTTTTGACCCAAAGTATTCTATCATTGTGTGGTAATTGAGACAATTACTTGTGTCCCCTTAATTGAAAGGGAAAAAAAGAAAAAATTATTTGTTAAATAGATTTTAGGTACTTAGAAAGGTGACACTTATATAAAAAACAATGTATTAAAGTGAAATAAAATTCTACAGAAAGTTCCTCACTTCATGGGCTTGACACTCATGCAAGGACTGACTTTTCAACAGATAGAGATCTGAGAAGATCAGCAATGCTGAGAGAAATATAAGTAGTAATAATAGTTTGATTCTCATTTTTGGCACACAAAAGTTTCTTGATGTCAGTCCTTTAATCAGAAATTCCATTTAATTTTGGTAACATTGCACCAGAAAGTTAGTCTCTGTTTCAGATTGCTGGTAGGATGGGGATGATGTCTTCCCTCTTAGATCTTTCTAGTTAGCCAATATAAATATATAGAAAAGAATGCTCCTTTTTTTCAGGTTTTAAAGAAGTCCTTATACTGCATTTCTAACTGTCATTGGCCTTATTTGATCTCTCTTAAAAGACCTCACCAGTGAGATGAAGCAGCTTCTTAGCTCATCACATGCATTACCAATTTTCCTGTTTTTTCAAAGATCATGGTGTTCTATTTAATATGGTGACCTTAGACAAGAAATGTTTTAGGAGCAGTTTTTATAAGTTAAAGTGCCTCAATACATGGACTAATGGTCACATAAAAAAATCCACATTAGTCAATCCTATTAATCCATTCCCAGCTTGCTATTGAAGCCATCTGAAACTGGGGAGAGGTTTTGTTCATGTGTGTCTTACAAAAGCTCCACAAAACATTTTTTAAAAATAGAAAACAGAACATAAGTCTAACTGAGGTCTCTTCCACATTTTCTTCTCCTAACCACATCTGTGTTTGTGCTTTTTTATAATTTATTTTACAAAGTGATCTCATCTTCTTAGCAGAAAATTCAAATCTTGAACCAGAAGCCTCCTTAACTCTTACTTTTACTTCAGGGAAAAAATGAAGCTACTCTTCTTTCTCATTTTATAAGCATCAAGCATTTTAACTCACCTCTCACTAAAGACTTTGAAAAGCAATTTTCTTCTGGGACATTTTTCTCCATTAAGTGATTCACTTAGCAATATAATCTGACTTTCTAGGCAAAAGAAATGTGGCATGATTTTACATTAGGTATGAAAACAACTGTTTTTCACACTTATTGAATACACTTGAAAAACCAAAGAGTGTTCACACCTGTGAATAACATTTTTTGTTAATCTATGAAAATAAATATAATCAGATACTAAGATTTAAACAAATAATTTTGAATCTTTTTTTGGCAAATAGAGTCATAGGGAATAGGCAATTCTTCATATATCAAATTCATCAGTCATGTTCTTAAATTTTTAAGATTTTTTGTTGGGTTTTTTGCAGCTGTGGTGTTGTTATTATTCTGAGAGAGGAGAAATGCAAAATAAAACTAGAAAAAAGGAAATTCACAATTCACTCAATGTGTCAGTATAAGTACAGTCCTTGCAGATATATTTATTGCTGCTTTTTTTTGGATCCTGCTCCTATATATTTCTATTGTGTTATTTTTTGTTTTAAAACTCTACATTTTTATATTTTATATTATTATGCTACAAATGATTAGTCAACAGAATTCTCTTACAAGATCCATATTTACATTAATATCCATGTAGCAAACTTAATTGAGCAACAGAAGAGTGGTTATTTCGTTATTGATGTCTTTGCTGCATCATGAAGGCAGCAATTTAGCACTAAACTATAAATAGAAAAAATATAGAGGATGAAACTGGCTTGTCTTGTGTTTTTAATATTCCCTTCAGGGTAAAGTATGACATAACCTAATTACAGTGGTAGAGATTTCACTGCAGGGAAAACTGTTGTTCTTCCATTCGACAATCAAGTAATTATCTTCTCTACTGGATGTTTTACTGGATACCACTAATTAAGTCATCCACAAGAATTTATTCAAAATTTAGGAAATGGCGCTATTCTTATAAAAAGTTGGCCTTCAAAAATGCCAATAATATAAAAAAAAATTCTTTTTGGTGGAGTTTTTGAATGCTACCTGTCAGAGTGCTTACCTAAGCAGAAAGCACATGTTCTTTCTGACTACATTGCTGCTCCTTATTTCAGGGCATGGCCTCAACTTGCAGTTGCTTCATTCTCCTTGGGGCTGTAGGGCCTCTGCTGAGTGCTGGGAGCAAGTACTTAAAAACAGTAATAAAAGTGATGACAGAGCAGAGTAAGAGAAAGCAGATGATAAGTGGCAGAGTTAGTGGGGAGACAACAGGACTCAAAATTCCATTTAATTGTCCAGATATTACAAGAGAGGGGGAGGCAGGATGCACAGTATCTCATCTTATGAAAGCATCTGCAAGCAACCCTACTCTGCATCTCTGTTTATGGGAGAATCTGCAAGCAACTGTATCCTAACCCTGATTTTGTAGTCTAAAATGGGTAATTACATAGTCATCCTCAGCTTTTTTCTATTTCCTCTTCAATTTTCCCTTATGTCTATATAAGACTTGCTCATTCCTTCCTGGTTCCATAATCTCAAGAAAAGCCGAACATCTGATTGTATGACAAAGCACAGTAGGTCAAATCTCTCAATCTGTTTCAGAAACAAGGAACTTCCCACTCATTAATTTAAGTTTATTTGGGCTGCTTATTATGAGTTAATAATCAAAACCAGTGGATAATAATTTTCTTTTAACTTATCAATGTTGTCCTCACCCGTAATGTCTTCTTGTTCCCAAGAATGGATTTACCATGCATTTTAAAATGTTACAAATTAAATAATAACAATCGAATTTTCTTTTTATTTTCCTGTACTGGTGTCCTGAAAATCTACTGGTACAAACTTAGGAAAAAACTTTATTAAAACATAATTTGTATCTAATCAAAATGTATCTCATATATAAACATATTTCAACATACATTTCTTAATTTTATTTTTTTCTGAAATATATTTATATATTTTCTTATCTTTACCTTATTTGCAGTCACATTACTGGAAATAAACATCATCACACTCTTAATTATATAGACTGAATGAAAATATTAAATTATTAAAGACAAATGTCTGAAATATTTGAAAATAAAGGTTCCTAAAACATTTTTGCATCTATTTTCAGAAACCTAAAAAAAAGGAACATGTTTCCATGGAAGTATACACTGGGAAGGGCTCTGTTAAAATCCCGTGATATATACACAGAAGTTATATGAAAGTTCCTTCTCATCTATATATGCTACATAAGCACATGGCATATAAATGCATTTTATTGTGCAAATGTCAAACACTTCAAGCAATATGAAAAAATATAATCATATATATATATTTTATGCATTTCCCTAATGCAACAAAATTGACATTGCAGCTCCTAGTAAGTTATCTAATATTAGGTGTATTTAACGTTGTAGGTAATTACTATTTCTGGTTTTAGCTCCATTGTGTTTAAACCTAGTCAACAAAAAACATACCTGGATTGACTTTGTAGTATTGAGTGTACTACCCCTTTGACAGTTAGATTATAATTTTCCAGCTACTTCAGTGTAAAGTTGAGGGTCTTGTTGTTTATTTCTAGTAAGTGTCGTAATTAAAGATGAAAATGTGCCATACTGACTTGTTGATCTATTTGAAAAGGGTGTGGAACTATAACTGACAAAAAACAAGAAAATGTTTCATCACCTCCATTAAACTCTAATGGATTAGGAGGAGATCTGTGTTTACAAGTTTCAAGTGCTTTTTGTTCAGTAGCTATATAAAGCTTCTAAGCAAAGATAATACTGGAGCCTATTTAAAAAATAAATGATAAAGCATTGGAGAATGTCTGTCTCAAACCATAAAAAAAATTTCCAAACACAAAATAGAATCTTTTTCAATCTCATATTGTCAAGGGAAAGCTAAATATACCATGTATAAAAGAAGAGGTAAAAAGAAATGTATTATGACTCAAATTCTTTTTCCTAAAGTAATCAACCTCTACCTTCCTCATCTTTTTAAAAGATGGCTTTCTTTGTACACAGGAGAGAAACTAGGAAGGTAGTAGAAAAAAAAAATCCACTCAAAGGTCCATCAAGTTAAATTAGAGATGTTCATGTCAGACTGCAGCTGCTACTGAATCTATAGCTAATGAATCTATTTCTTTCATGTGTGTTTTGTTCTTTCATCAGAAGATATGTCCTACTTGCAGAGAGGCGGGGTGGAGCAGGGCAAAGTTGTTATTCTATACCACATACTTTATTCCTGGGATCCACAGTTTCAGGGGAAGGAGAAAGGTGAATGTACACCAAAAGTGCACCATTTTGTTCCGTTTCCTCCTCAAGGAAGTTGCCAGAATTAGCACTGTTGACTCTGTCCCCTCTCCCCACTGCTGCTCATCCCTTCCTGTCCCTCAGGAGGAGGTGGCTCCGGGCAGAGAATGCAGCTGAGCCCAGCAGAGTGCATGCACCACGGGCACTGGTGCCAGAAGCAGCAACAGGGAATGAAGCAGCAGCAAACCAAGTCCAGCTGAGCCTAGCCAAATCCTGCCGAACACAGCTGAATTGTGGACACTGCACCAAAGGGGCAAACGCAGACAAGGGGAGGTGCAGCGTGACATGGAGGCAAATCCCAGGGGACTGGCCAGCTTTTTAGAGGTTTTTCTGTCATTGGTTTTTGCTGTCTCAGACTTGGGGAAGGGGGGAACAGGCTGTGGAGAGCATCTGCCATCTCGTTTTTATCACAAGAGGCCACATGGTGCAAGCCATGGAAATATTTGCCATCTTGTTTTTGTCTTGGGAAAAACTGTGTGTTGCTGCCAAGCTGTGGGAACAACCCCCATCTTGTCTTAGTCCCAGTGGCCAATGGAATTGTCATAGTGGTTGAGCATCTCTTGGTGAGTAAATCACCCTTCGTTTGTTTTGTCTTTGTGTTAACAACATTGTTGCTGCTGTCTTCCCATTGCCGTTTGTATTCAGTAAATTGTTACCTTAACTCATAGTCTCTGCCGTAGTTCCCCTCTCACCAAAAGGGTGCAGAGGGGAAAGGGAGAGGCTTATCTCGAGTTTCATTACTCCCAGCTGGTTTTAAACCACCACAGTATAAAAGCAAAACACAAATGTCTGTGCATCTACATTCTGTATTGCCTAATTCACTAATTGGAAGTTTCACTGCAGTTCTCATAGTATCACTTTATTTAAGGTCTGCCCTATTCTCTTCAAAATGACAAATATGGCTGCACGTGGAGTAGTTTAGTAACTAGCTGGATCTCATTTTCCTTCCCCTAGAAACAGGCTTGTGGATACAGAAATGACATCAATTAACTTTGGAAGTAGACTGGACTAGAAACCCTCCACTATTGACCTAGTAGATGAAGTTCTCATTCTCCGAGTTAGCAAACCCTGGAAAAATACACTTAAATTTGTGGTAAAATTAACATTGTTTTAACCCTTGCATTGAGATCCAAAATGGTTTTTTTGTTCTTATTAGAAGTCTAAACTAGTACCAGATAATAGCTAGAATATATCTATGTTGGAATGGATAGAGGTGATTTCTACATGAGAGTCAGGATGGAAAAGGCAAATAATCCTTAATGCCCTAAAGAAATGCTTGTCATGTGGTACGGATGTAGTCATGATCATTTCATGGGGTAGCTTAGTATAGCAGTGGTAACTATGCCAAATGTAACAAATGAAAATCTGTAATCTGCTGCATTCAAACTCCTCTAAGTTAGCTGCCATTTCAGGCAGTGCTTGAGACAACCTTCATTTCAGAAGTTGAAAGTAGAAGACTCCTGCTGAGCTGGAACAGCTAGCTGTGAACAGTGAAAAAATAAAAACAAAAAAAAACCCCTCATTAATAAAGTGTTTTATAGAGGAGATTTATTATTTACAAACCACATCTCTTGTAATCACACATTCAGAAGAAGTGAAAATTTGGGGTGGTGATAGGGGAACAGAAACAAAAGATGACGAGTTGTTCTAACCCTTTCTCTACTCTAGCAGGATACTGTCAGTATTGCCAGTACTATCATGTTTTTGTCTCTAGTTCTCTCTTGAAATTTATTGCAGTTAAGGTATTTTTTGATCCAATCAAATTCTACTAAAATTAGTATCAACATCTGGAAATCATATGTATTTAAATAATATAACAAAATTATGTACAAATTCAGTGAAATTCTCTATTTACTTACCTATTTATTTTCTAGTATATAAAATGGACAACGTTGAATTTAGTGGCAACTATGCTTAGGCAAACACATCTTTAAGGAGGACCTAATATTAATTACTTCTGCTTCCAACACATTAATTTATGGCTCATGTAATATTTTTGTAGTGAAACCTATTGTACTAAATATGTATGATAAAGCACTCTATCAAATATAAATGTGTATTATATGTCAGAAGTATGCTAGAACTGTTTTTGCAGCAGTAGGAAGTTTTTAGATAAAAGAGATTCTTTTCTACTGCTTCAGTTGCATAAATTTATGTGGTCAAAGCTACTCTTTCTTAATAATATGCCATTTACACACATTTTCTGTGGTTTCTGAAGTTTATTCTCTAAATGTGTAACATGGATAAATGATGGTGTTCAAGTAATTTCATTTCAGCTGAACAAAAGGCTTTGAAATACAAACCAAAAATTTCTGTCTACTTTCGTCTATATTTCCACATTTTGAAAAAATAACTAAAAGGTAGTTTAAGGTCTTGTTTAAGATATTGCCCAACTTTCAAACTTCACAAGATCAGAAGGCTCTACTGATGCTATCAGAATACATGGAATAGCAAGTACCACAGAAATATGTAGTGGTTTATTTGCAAATAGAGTGGCTGGAGACTTTTCGTGGGTTTTTTTTCTTTTGAAGTTTGTTGTTTTTTGGTTTTGCTTTTTTAATTTTTAAAAGGATTATAGTTTTAAGCAGGTACTTCTAAAAGTGATATTAAAACCTAAAAGAAGGAATTGGTAAGAATTTTTGCCCACTCTCAGGTTTTTGCACTTTTTCCTTCCATCATTAATTAGCAATTCTTGCAAGCAAGCCCTAATTAGATTTTAGGTACTAGAGTAAAAATCCTTTAAAAATCTAGATAAATGACTGCCATTTTATATTGGGGACTTATTTTGTCTCTTCCCATTGAGCTTTTTTGGTCATTCTTTTGTTGGGACTGCTGAACACTAAAGGTATGGGATCTTTTAAATGATCTGATATGAAAAGAAAAATGTATAAAACATGTATGTGATATGTACTTCTAAGATAACTAATGTTGCAAAAAATATCTTGTAAGAAAACAGATCTCCTTAGCTAAAATGGATGATAATTATGCTGCATTTTGTTTTAGGCAAACATGATAAAAAATCATTCATTGACACTGTGTAGGAGCAACTTTGGAACAAACAAGTAGCTTTGCCTTCTCCCAAGTAGTGAAAATACACAGTGAAATACACTGCCAAAGAATCATGCACAGGCTAAAAGTGCTTTGAACAAAAAAATTAACAATATAGTCATGGTCATCCTGTTAAGTTACATGAGCATAGAAAGTCCTTAAATTTTTAGTTGCTGCAACCTATATACCATGGAATGATTAGCAGTTTCCTTCAATATGGTTTCTTATTGCCATCAGTGATAGTAGAGCAGGCTGCTCAGCATTACAGTGCTGGTTTTCTTTACTTAAGCTGTTATTGTTGAGGAGCAAGTTCTGGCAGCTCCCCATGGGGAAGAAACCCGGAGCTGAGGGTGAATGCCAAGCTGTCGTCCTCTGCCATGGATCCAGAGCACTGAAGCAACAGTGAGGAAACAGGCAGCTGAGTCAATCATTATTTCAATGACCTGAGAGGGTTGTCAACATATTTCATCAAGCAGGTGGCCTTTTTTTTGACAAGGCTACCAGTACAACTAAACAAAATTGAGGTTGGGGGTTCTACTGAAATATTCCCTGTGGTGCATAATAAAACTATGTTTAAAATCAATGTTTAATATGTCATTAGAAAAGTACAGTCAAATCTCACATTAAAAAAAAAAAAGAAAAAGAAGACAGTTGATAGAATTCATTGTCTTCATTAATATGAAGACAGAAAGACTTCTTATGCCCAGCTTAGACAATATTTATTGAAAGTTTGCATTTTAGGACACAAGCCTTCCTGACCAAAACATATTTTTATGTAAACAATGTGAATGTAATAAACCACTGTTTTTTACCCCTAATTTTTTTTGGGCTTATGCACCAGGAAAGACCATACATATCCATCAGGAAGTACCATCCATTCTGTGTAAGTATAAATTAAGCTGTAATACAAAGAGTAGAATTAAAATATTCCGAACTCCCCCAAGCCTTCTGTTTTATCTATACCTTGTGTTCATCTTTACCTGAACACCAAGCCATTATCAAGAAATAGCCATCAGTTTTCAAACAATTATGTTTTTTACGCAAAAGATGTAAATTCATAATTTTCTATGAAATCTAGCCAATAGTTTAAATTATTCAAAAAATACTGCAGCGTAGACTTAAGGAAAAAAAAAAGTTTATAAATCACAACCCTGTATCCAAAAACATGTTCTAGTGAGCTAGAAAATCTCCCAAACAACCTTCACAAAAACACGTCAGAGAAGCTAAGTTAAACTGTCTGTCCCAGGAAAATCTTGATTCTGAGTGAGTTCTTTCAGAAAAAGTGCAATGTGCCTCTCTGGTTAAATTCTTTTTACCTCTATTACAGCCTCTTCTTTAATGACCTGTTATGCATATGATACATACTGTTGTGCAAGAAGGTACATTCAGACAATAAAGGTAATAACTAGTTACTTTCATCAAAGAAAAAACTAATTTAAATTAGTTGTGTTAATTTACTTTAAGAAATACTAATAATATCAATACCTCCATTCTTGTTTAATGTGTATCATATTTACACTGATTTTAAAACTTTTTTTCTGGAGAATAAATAAAAAAATTGCCCTTTTCTCTACACTGAAACGCGTTCAAAGCTCATACTGCCTTTATCAGCTAAGTTATGCTGGACACTCTCGTAATGTCATAACTTTAGCATCACTGTCTATTTAACAACTTACATGCTACACACTTGTAACACAGTAGAGCAAAAGTAAAATGGTGTTTATACATTCCTTGTGATAAGGAAAGAATCACTTCACAAGTGTAGACTTGTAGTGTATTGGCTTACACTACAAGTGATCATGTGTAGGTTTTTGTGCATTGCTTCAATGTTACATATACTCATTACCAAGTAGATTCTCTAGATTCCAAATATTAAAAGTCAGAGTTAAACCAGACGTCCAGATCAGACGTCTTAGAATATTTAGAGTTTTACAATAGACGTTTATAGTTTTAGGATAATAATTTCCAAATAGCAGAATAAATACGTGGAATCTAGAGTCTCACTGACTTTAAAAATAAACACATTTACATGGCATGTATGCTGTATTACAAAGAAGAAATGTGATGACTGAGATACTAAGTCCTGTACTGATTCTAGAGCAAATTTAAAGGAGGAAATTCATTAATGCATGAAAATGGATTTGATGGAAAAAAGAAGTTAAAACACAGAAACGAAGACATTACTTTCAAGTTAGAACACGTGTGGAACAGTATAGAACAAAAGCAGACTCTTTGTTCTTGTAGAGGTAAATGTCAAAAGTAAGCCAAGCTACTGAAAATATTGTATTTCTCATGAACTGACTTAAATGCATTGTTTGGGATGTTTTATGTTTAGAGAATTCCACAGACAAGGGATCGATCTTGAAATACAGGTTTCCTACACAGATACTGGCTGGTGTAGCCATCAAACAATTTAAAAAGTCTCCAACAAGTGGTTCAGTTTTTGAAAGTTTCAAGAGACAGTGGATGTACTTGCATTTTTTCGTTGTCAAACTTCAGAAAACATAAATATGTTTCATAAAAATTGAGCATGAGAAGATGACATTGCAAGGTTACAGTGTAGAGAGCAACAGTAGAGCACAAGTTCTGAAAAAAGAACAAAAATGGGGTGTTAGTGAATGGAGAGTATTTTATACCAGCTAGGATACTGAGACTGTTACTGCTGAGCAGCAATGACACAGTATCAAGCATTTTGCCACTTCCCAAACCTTGCCATCAGCAAGGAGGGTGGAGCTGTGCAAGTTGAGCTATGACACATGCAGAACACCTGACCATTGGGATATTCCATACCATGTGGCATCATACTCAGCAATAAAGAAGAAGGATTTGATATTCAGATATTCAGAAGAAGGAGATATTTAGAAAAACATCCCAGAATTCAGAAGAATTCAGCAGATATTCAGAAGAAGGAGAGGGGGGACTTCTGAAACGATGGCATTTGTCTTCCTATGCAACTGCTAAATGTGGTGGCTCCCAGCATTCCTGGAGATGGCTGAAAACCTGCCTCTCCATGTGATGTGTTGAAAGAATTCCTTTTTGTTTGCACACACAGCTTTTCCCTTACCTATTAAACTATTTATCTTAACCCATGTTTTCTCATATCCACCCTTCTGATTTTCTTCTCTGTCTGTCTGCAGGGGAGTGAGCGAACCGCTATGTTGGGCTTAGCTGCTGGTGGGGGTTAAGCCACAGATTTTCTCAAACCCTTTTTTTCTAAATTTTTCCCCCCATATATCCATCCAACTAACTTTTGCTTTGCTTTTTCTTTCCTCTGCATATATTTGTTTTTGTATTTTTTCACCTTATTAAAAAAGCCCAAAAAACAACGCATTATTAAAAACATACAAAATTAACTTAATCCTTCCCTTTGAAAATACTATTTCTTATTCTAAGTTCAGGCAAAGAGGAATATGGTAAGCACTGGTGTTAAGACAGCACATCAGTGAATTTCATTCTTCGTTCCAATTATGTACCTTCAAAGGAAATTCAAAACCCAGATTTCCAGATAAATGCAGAAATGAGTTCTTAGATCCTTTATCTGCCTTTGCAGTGGCTTTCTGCCACTGTTTCTTAATTCATAACCCATCAAGCCTTTTGTTCCATAGTGGTAGTCTGTTACTGGATAGGTACTTCTTCTTCATATGTTAGTTTATAATGGTGGGCATGTGTGAGCTACTTAGGCAACTCTATATGCTCTCCTTTTTTGAGGGTGAGTCAAGGGTAGTGGAAGTCACTTAGTTAAAAAGAAATGTCCAAATCCCAAACTTCTATTTCAACAATTATGAAAAGTTTTCAAATCCATCATTGATTTACAAGGCTTTGTAAGAATTTTGAATTTTCTCATGGCATGCCATTTTTGTAATTTTGTCATTTTATAGCAAGATCTGGTACAACTGCTCTCAAAAGCTGCAAAAAGGATGATGCAGATAAACTAAGACCATGTATTTAATACTGATTACATTGTTCAAAAAGATCACAGCATCACATAGCCATGAAATTACAAATATTTTAAAATTAATTTTAACTTAAATCACAAACACTTTTATCATCAAGAGAAATTACAATTCTCTTCTCCATAAATAATTTTTTCTTCTAAAGTCTTCCAGGGCCACTCTGGCCTGGCTTAGAGTAAATATTTGGGACCTGGAAGTGCATTCTGTGTGAGGGAGATTCTCCATTGGGGAGAGATTGACAAAGGAGGCGTCACTGGGAAGCAAGGATAAAACAAAGTACTTCTATGTAATTAGTAACATTTTTCAGTTACAAAGTGTAGAGACTAGAGGGAGTTTGAAATTGTTTCAACTATCATTTTTAGTCCTACTAGCATGACAATTAACTGAATATATTGATGAGACTTTAAAGTTTCCTAAATCTCCTGGCCATGGAAACATTTTTTTTTCTGTATATTTTTCTTCCATTTCAATGTGTTCCAAATTTTACTTCTACTTTCACATTCTGTTATTTTGTTAAGATTTTTGTTGGTTTTGTCTATTTGTGATAAATTATACTTACTATAAGTCAGGTATCATTTAAGTGCTGTTAGCTTGGATTTGTTGTTTTTTAAAGGGCAGAATTTTTTCTGCTCTGCTATAGTATTATGCCCATGTATGACCCACAATGACATTTTTCCACCAGCTCTTTCTACCAATAGACCTGATCAGTGTACTCTTGAGATCTTTTGTATTGTTTTAGTTTCCCAAGCATGTTGACTTTTGTCTGTGTCTGCATGTTAAAGGCTTAATTTTATGTATCTTTCCTGCTAGATATATTGATAATTTTAGTCTCTAACAAATCAGGTATTGAATTTGCTATAATAATATTGTTGTTTCTTTCTTTTAGTTCTTGTTTTTTGTTATCCCCTATTTAGTTCAGCCAGAAGTCTCTTGGAAACTTCCTGAATAAAGGTCAAAATCTTGGCTCTAACCAGTATATCTTGTGACCTTTAAAACGAAAATGTCTCTTGTCTATTGTTAATTATAGTATTCGACGACACCAAGCTGAGAGGTGTATCTGACATGCTTGAGGGAGGGGATACCACTCAGAGGGATATAAACAAGCTTGAAAAGTGGGCCCATGTGAACCCCATGTGGTTTAATAAGATCGACTGCAAGGTGCTGCAGCTGGGGCAACCCCCAGTATCAACACAGGCTGGGTATGAAGGTATCAGAGTAGCCCTGGGGAGAAGAACTTGTGGGTGCTGGTGGATGAGAGGCTGGACATGACCCAGCCATGTGCACTCACAGCCCAGAAAGCCAAATGTGTCCTGGGCTGCATCCAAAGCAGTGTGGGCAGCAGGACCAGGGAGGGGATTCTGCCCCTCTGCTCTGCTCTGGTGAATGGTCCTTCCCCAGCTTTGTAGTCCTTGGCACAGGAACAGCTGTTGAAGCAGGTCCTGAGGAGGGCCACAAAAATTATCAAAGGGATAGAACACCCATTCTAGGGCCAAGAGAGTTGTTCAACCTGGAGTAAAGAAGTGACCTTTCACTACATAAAGGGAGCTTAAAAGGAAGAAGGGGCAGGCTTCTTAGTAGGACCTGTAGCAGTAGAACAAAAGGTAATATTTTCAAATAAGCCTGTGTAGATTCAGACTAGATTAAAAAAAGGAATTTTTTTTTTATGAGTGTGATGAAACACTGGGACAGGTTACACAGAGGTGGTGGATGCGCCATCCCTGGAAACACTCAAGGTCTGGTTGGACAGGGCTCTGAACTGCTTGATCTAGTTAAAGATGTCCTTCCTCATTGTAGGGAGATTGGACTAGATGACCTTTAAAGATTCCTTCCAACCCAAACCATTTTATAATTCTCTGATTCTATTATTTAATAAGTCAGTTCTATGGTTCTTGACTTTTAATTCTGTGAGCCTTGGGGTTCCCCAAGGTTCAGTACTGGGGCCAGTCTTGTTCAACACCTTTATTGATGATCTGGACAAGGGGATCAAGTGCACCCTCAGTAAATTTGCGGATGACATTATGTTGGGCGGGAGAGAGATCTACAGAGGGATCTGAACAGGCTGTATGGATGGCTCAAGGCCAGTGGGATGAGGTTCAACAAGGTGAAGTGCTATACCTCAGTAAAGACTGTTCAGCCTTCAGCCTCAGTGAAATCTTTGCCTCAGGCACAACAGCCCCAGGAAGTGTTACAGATTTGAGGCAGAGTGGTTGGAAAAGTGTCCAGCAGAAAAAGACCTGGAGATTGCTGATCATCAGTGGTGGAACATGAGTGAGCCACTGTGTGGCTGGCAGTGGCATCCTGGCTTATAGGAGAAACAGTGTGGCCAACCAGATCAGGGCAGGTATTGTTCCCCTGTATTCAGCATTGATGAGGCCACATCTTGAATCATGTGTTCAGTTCTGGGCCACTTACTCCAGGAAGGACACAGAGGTGCTAGAACAAGATTAGAGAAGGACAACGAAGTTGGGGAAGGGTCTGGAGCATAAGTCCTGTGAGGAGCAGCTGAGGGAGCTGGAGGTGTTTAGCTTGGAGAAAAGGCGGTTCAGGGGAGACCTTGTTGCTCTCTACAACTGCCTGAAAGGAGATTGTAGCCAGCTGGGGGTTGGCCCACAAAGAACCAGGGGAGGTTCAGGTCGGACATCAGAAGAGTTTTTTCACTGAGCAGGTTTTCAGGCACTGGAACAAACAGGGAGGTGGTGAAAGACACCATGTCTGGCACCTCAAGAAAAGACTGGATGTTGCACTTGGTGCTGTGGGTAAACTGCCATGGCTGTGTTAGGTAAAAAGTTAGACTCAATGACCTTGGAGGTCTTTTCCAACCTTAATGATTCTATGATTCTTTGGTTCTGTAGTACTCTGATTCTAGTGTAATAAAATAGGACAATCTTCTCCATGAAGCTTATGCAAGATTGCAATCTAGAGCTTTCCTGCTGCAATTGGAGAATCAATAGTTTTGGGCTAACTGTGTGAAATCTCTGTGACTAAATACTAATTTTGTGTAAGTACAAATAAGTTAATGAGAAGTCATGCCTTCAAAAGTTCACAGTTGTATGCACAGGAATCCTGATGCAGTAATATCTTTCTTTGCTAGTGTGTTTCTCAGAATTCCAAGGAAGGCACAGCTTGTGCTTTTTTTTCTGCTTATTTTTTAAATGAACAAAGTAAATTAAGCTAATAACAAACTGTCTTAAGGTTGGACTAGTGTTCACTGCCTTCTTTGATGTTCTTTTCATCAGGTGTGGCCAAACAACCTTTGCATTATCATCAGTAGTTGCTGGAAAAATTTAGATGAACAAGTCTTCTCTATCTTTTTCAAATAAATGTCGTACATATTATAAAACCAAATCTCTAACCTGACTTTTTTGAAGCTACATGAGTTTAAAGGCCTTAATGTAAGTATAAGACACATTTGATTACAAAATTCACCACTATGCTTCTTCAGTGATTTTTTACTCCCTGTTACTGCAGTTTTCTTACAGTGTAATATTTCAACATGACGGGTCTATTTCACTTTCAAATTCTTAAAATTATTTTAGTACTTTTCTTCAATATTAAGAAAAATAAGTTGTTTCATTAAAAAAGTAAAGGTAAATCAGTCAAGTATCCTCTGTAGGGCTTGGAAACTAATTTTGATAAATCCTGGAACATTTTTCACATAATAGTAGAAAAGTAATTATACTTTTCTGTAATGTTTTCAGTTAGCAGTGTAATTGATACCCATTTTGGTCCATAGTTTATATAGTTGTGTCACTTTTATTTATCTTTTTGCTTCCAACCTGTATTTATATTTGAAGAAGATAGTCCTATAGATTGTGAAAAATTAGTGTAGCAATCATGAAGAGATGAAATATTTCTGACTGTTATTGAGCAATAATTTAGTACTTCAAGGTTAGACGTGACAAAAGTCACTGGCACTGTATGATTATCTTTATTATTGATCTACTAATACAAAAGAAACCCTGACCTCAGATTACTCTCTGGAAACCAAGAGACTTTTTTTTCCAAAGATGCATTGAAGTTTGAGCATTTCACTCTAATGTGAGATTAAAGATACCTGAACGGCTTAGATATACTGAAAACTTGCTAAAAGAAACAGATTTTAGATGCCAGTGATGTCAAAGTGGCAGGTGTTGCTCCAGATTATTGGGGAAAATTTCCTCTGATAAAAGGAGGACTAGTGATTCCTATTTTAAGACTATTCAAGGTATAATTCTAAGACTGATTCCTAGAGTTGCTACTGTATACTTCCATCAAGTCTGTTACTGCAGATGACAGGTGATCTGCACAAATTACTCATATTTTTCACTCTACTTCTTTATGGAAAAAAAAACCCCCATAATTGCTGTTCATTCATGCTGATATTGTAATATTTTTAATAGTGCTGAAGAAGCACATTTCTAAATGAATGCACTCTGGAAGGGGTGCACTATGGGGGAAAAGTCTTAAAAAAAAAAGGATTCAGGTCTCAAGAACAAAAATATTTACTTATAAATACAGAAGATAATTTATACAAAATATTTACCCTCTTCCCTGATCTGAAAATCCCTCAAAAAGCATGGAATCCAGCTTGACTCTGATTTTTAAAATACAAAATTGTCAACAGCTTCAAACCCAGAAGATGATAGGATTGAATGTAAATTATCAAAGATCTTATCCTCCTTGTATCTTTGCTTTTCAAAGACTGGCGACTTTCAATCCTGTGTGAAATCCCACTGCGTTCGATGTGGCACTGTCTGTGGTGTACCTGGTGATGTGTGGAGGCAACATGGATTCAGTTGCCTTCTCTGCTACAAATACCACACTACCTTATAAAACTCAGATACAGGTACTGGCTGTAGTCTAGGCAGCCATTTACAGGTTATGAGGGCTGTCCCACACCAGTCCCAGTCCTTGTCATTTCTAGAGAGGATAAGGACTAGCACTAATACAGGCTCCCAGCCTTATTTACATGAGGCCTTTAATCTGTCTGCAGTTAAAATGTATGCATTTTTAGACTGGAGTGCCTTCTCCATTTATCTATCATGTCCAATATTCCTGTGTATTTTGACATGGCTGTATGGTGCTTCACACAACAGGATTCCTAATTGGTTTCAGTGGGGATACCGAGACAGAGTGAAGAGGAGAGGCACTGAAATGCACAAGCTATCAAAGAAAATCTGCCTTCCGATAGCCACAGATACATGGTCCTGTCTATGGGAGAAAGTCAGAGCACTGCTTTCTGCGTCTTACTGCCATGTTATCAAGACCTAAATAAAGTCAGAGCTTATTAATTTGAGCCACATTTTCAGTTTGAAAAAAAGGCAGAACTAGTTACTCCCATATTTGGTGGTCAAGAACTTCACAAAGTTCTCTACTAGATGAAGCAGGCATATCCTGAACCTTTCCTTAACAGTAGTGCTAAAAGCATTACATACTCAATCTTAGAAACCAGATTTTACTGAGAACCCCATGACAACACTGTACCCTCGAAATGTTGTCAAAATGACTAGTTGCTCTTTTTCTTAAAGGTTAGTCTGCCTGTTTATGTGAGTAAACTTTATAGTTCACTCACATAAAGTATAACTTTTCTGATATGACTTGGAGAAACCTAAGTATCGTATCAAATTCTTTATTAACATTTATACAATATTTTAAAATCTATGTTTTTTCTTCCTACAAGTTTTCATATGAGAAAATACTGTTCTCAGAAGTTAAAGCTACTTTAAATTCAATATTTATTTCAGTATTCTTCTGCCACTTATTGTAGGATTTTCTATTACCAGAGAACTTGCTACCCTGTTATGCAAGAATTCATGGATTACTTTGTTTTCTCTTGTTTTGTTTTATTTTAACAGGAGACTTACTCTCTTTAAGCCTCAAATAACTTTTCATGTGGTTTGGTCCTTTCTCCCAGTTTCATGTAAAATGTTGTATAATGCCCTAATTTTTTTACCCAATTTTAAAATAACAAATGAAACAGAAAAAAAAATAGTATTATGAACAGAAAAAAAAAATAGAATGACTAGATAATTTTTTTCTTTTAAACATTTTCATTATTTGATTGATTTTTTCCTTTTTTATGCACACACAAGTTTTCTTCCCTGTTATGTCAGGGGTTTTTTCACAGTTGACTCTTGATCATGTGCCTAAGTTGTAAGACACAGAGAAACTGTTACAAGCCAAAATGTTACAAATAGAATAGAAGACTTTCAGAGGTTTACTAAAACAGGAGTCTTGCTTGCTTTCTGTGGTCTGCGCAAGTATATAAAACTGTGGGAAATACTGAACAGTGAATTTGACTAGAATTACTTTTACAGCATCAAGGCAACTTATTTTTTACAAATGGAAATTTTTCTATGTCTTTACCAGCATGATAGTAAGAATGTATTCTACTTTTTGTGTTTCACTACATAAGACAAATTTTGCATCTTCTGAAGATTTGTAGTAAAAAGAATTGTCTGATTCAGCATACTGGGGATAAAAGAAATTTATATTTTTAATAGAATTATCTGGTATTTTAAAAAATATTTGTTTCCAACAAAAAATCATGACTGGCTTAATTGAAATGCTTATACCCATTTTAACTCTAATTCTTTTATGCAAATGAAACTAGTGTAAAAATGATGGATTACTTTGAATGTCACAGGCCTCAAGTATTAAGTCAAATATTTCCATAAGTTTGCCAAATAGAACACCCTTCAAAAATATTTCTCAAAACATAATTCGAGTTTTCCAGACACCAATAATTTTTAGTTATTCTGCAGATGGCAATAGCTGAAAGTTTAAAATACTTCAATGTGCTTTTTTAATTTAGGCCACTTAACTGATGAAAGTAAAAGTTCATTAAACAGGTCAATAAATTCAAATTACATCATACTCAGAATTTGTTGAAATATTCTTGTAAGAGTAAAAACTATACCTTATTTTTAAAGATCTCAGTGGATTGCCAGCAGAAAGGGTGGTGGACCTGTACAGATTCTCAGCAAATGACAAGTACCTCAATGTTCAAGTTGCTAGTAATCCAAACTAAGCTCTTCCCCTCAAGAACATACGGTTAAGAGTGAAAATACAGTATTGATGTGTAAATTGACCCAACCAATGAGACTCATAGGTTTAGGCTTTTAGTAATAAAAAATGTCAAAATGTACTAAATCCAGTTTCCAACATATGGTTTCAATTTTATAAGAAATATTCCCAGTTCATCATATTACCAAAAAATGTTCACATTCATTGGTCAACAACAAAGGATACGATGACTAGAAAGAGATCTAGAAATCAAAGAAGGAATATACCATGGAATCAGAGAATATACAGCTGGAAGGGACCAATCTAGTTCACCAACACCTCAATAACCACACCATGTGCCCAAGAGCATTGTCCAAACACTTCTCAATCTCTGTCAGGCTAGTACTGTGATCACTTCCCTGGAGACCCTCTTCCAGTGCCCAACCACCCACTGAGGGAAGAACCTTTCCCTGATATCCAACCTAGCCACCCTGACTCAGCTTCATGCCATTTCCTTCAGTCATGAGAGTGACAAGATCAGTATTTGTCTCTCTACCTCCCCTTGTGAGGATGCTGATATGTATTTCTGTTAGATGAAAGAATAGCATAAACCTAACCAAGGTTTTGAGTATATTCTGCTGCCTTGCAATACACCTTTAATGTCGATGAGTATTTGTTTTCTCTGTTATTCTATCCTGGAAAAGTTTCTCTCAAAATCTTTTACATAACACTCATGAAAAAGCTGGTCTTTCTGGCAAGGTAAGATTTAATTACTTTCATGTCACTGGAAGAATTTCTTTACATAGTAATGGAAAGGTGCAAAAAATTACAGAAATATCTGTATCCTCTTACTCTCTTCTGCATCAATTTCTTCTGAAGACCTAAAAATTGACATAATTTGAAATGCACACTAAGAAGAACGTATTTTCTAACAAGTGAATTCCATGGAGTTATGTAAATCCTGTGGCATTTCATAAGATATATTTGCATAGGTCAGCAGACATTTCAGGTCATATACAGATAAGACAGGAGACTAGCTGAAGTAATTTTGTTCTTGTTTCATTTGAAAGACATTACACATATATGTATGCATACAGTGTTGCAAAAGACTCTTTTTGGCCTTTATATACATAGTACTTACCAGATGGTTTTGCCTAATGTGTATGGAGAAAGAAATAGTACTCATTTATCTAGGGCTCTTCAAAAATAGTGAAAAATATTATATTAAATAAGACTGATGCTACGATTTAATTGCAAGTGCTAGGGACAGCCCTTAGATTTCTTTCACAGTACACAGAATGATAAGATGATTGTAATATGGACTGTGACTGCCATCACTGTACCAATTCTTCAATGAAATCTTTAACAGTGATCTCACATATGGTACTGCAAAACCCAGAAGCCCACATAAAAGAAGTGAGAAATGTTAACTCTCTACATGTAGCTAAGCCCCTCATGAAAAAAATAGTTCCATACTGCATGTGACAATCCAGTCCTGAGGGGAGCAGATGCTCTGCATTTTTCAGGCCCTATAAGTTATGCCATGCCATAATAATGTATCTGAAAACTCATGGAGCAAACAGTGTCTTGCTGCTTTCAGGTCCTACAGTAGATCAAGCTCTACACCATCTCAGGGTGAGTCAAGAAATGGAAGACAACCTTGAATTCTGCAAGCAAGGCCAAGTTCTCACTGTGCTTTTCAGCCCACAATATGAGGACTAATATTAAAAAAAATTGCAAAAAGAGATTAAAGCTTCTCAAAAGGATAGTAATGAAAATTAAGAAGATTGCAGCACCTCTTTCAAGCTTCAGAATCATAGAAATTTTTCCTAGTTTTTTGATTTTTTTAAGTTCTTCATGCAAGTAAGTTTAAAAAAAATCCATAAAGTGTATCCCAGTTACAATACCTACCCTGCTTGTGATCTTGACCACTGATCATCCTAAAAATCTTCCAACTTCATTTGTGTGTACACACGCATCTTCACCCAAACACAAGAAATTGACTACTCAAATGTTCGCAGTCTTGACCTTTTCTAAAATCCCCATGAACTGCAGAAGTTAAATATAAAATGGTATTAGGTCAAAATTATGTGCCAGAACTGTGTGTCATAGTAAAGGTAATTACAAAGTTACTATCAAGTTTCATTTCCAGAGTCTTATGATCACCAAAAATTATTATAATTCTTGATTATAGCCTCTGCTGAATCACCTGACAAGTGTGATACATTGCAAAAGTGCAGATTTTTTATGCCTTCTTTGAAGAAAAAAGAAACACCAAAAGAAGAGAAAAAAAATCAAAACCCCAGAGAGCTGCTTTTAAATGAATTGATCACCCTCTCACTAATTAACTCTCCTTAAGCCCCTCTTTTATTTCTAGCCCATTTGTCAGCGTTAGTCTTTTAATTATCAAATGGTATGTAAGCCTTTTGTACAGTATTTTTAAGCTTTCAGAGAGCTCTGCCAAGCTGTATCATGCACCTTTTCCTTAAGCAAAGATAAAGAGGCCTTAAAACAGACCTGTTAGTCCTGCTAATTAGTTGATGCTTTTGACACTCTCTCTAAATGCCTAAACATTTGTAAAAGATGTTGTCAGATCTTCCTTCTGCGTTCTAATGTGCTTTCCATCCACATGGCCACTGGCCCAAACCAAAGTAAAGAACCTATATAATTCTTTGAACATTTTCAAAGTACTGACGGAGCAAGATGAAAGGTGAGTACATCTCCAAGCAGACTGCTGTACTCTAAGCATATGACTGCTTAATGAGAAAAATATCCTGGACATGTTGGTGAATTTGAATGCTGAAAAAGGAGGATACAAATCTGTGAAATCTAGTAAGGAGGTAGTTTGGTTTACCTTCCATCCCTTTTATTTAGGCTGAGAAAATATTTTAAGATATATTTACTCAGTAGAAGTGATGTGCTAAACACAATAAACAGCATGACCCTAACCTAGCTGCTGTGCAATGGACATCCATGCTTGGGTAAATAAAAGCTGCAACCTACATTCAGTCAAGTTACGTAGATATCTGTGTCATAATTTCATCAGAGCCACTACGACAGTGTTTCTGCCCAGGACAGTTTTAATTGTTCAAATCAGATCGTCTGTAACCATGCACAAAACAGCAAAAAGTAGACCAGGGAATGGCTGTGAACTTACATAGTTCCACTGCAGTCAGAATCATGAGGGGCTATAGTAGTCAATCTTCTTCTCTTACCTTTTATTTTGAAAAAGAAATTATATAAATGATGTGGAAGTCAATGTCAAGAACAACAATAAGACAAGGTAGGAAAAATACTGTTTGTCACAAGAATATTTTTGCAGTTTTGCATTTCTCCATGCATTTTTATACCTGAAATGATTTTGGTAAATATATATATATGACTGGTTATGCAGCTTATTCAGAAGAAGGATGTCTTGGAAACATGTTTTATGGGACATGGAGGAGAATCCAGAAAGTTTCATATACAAGAAGAATGGAAGAAAGGACAGAAGCATTTAATAAACCCACTCTTTCATGCTGTCTTTTTACTAATACCTTCTTCCAATACACATGCTAAACACAAGGGGCTGCACTTTTACTCCCATACACAGAATTAGTTGAAAAGCAAATTAATTTAAATTAATTTTTTAGAACTTTAAACATGTCTTTAAATTTGTCTGTAGCTTCTGAAACTCTGTGGATATAAGTATACCAGGAAGAATGACCAGCTTAACCTGCACTTCATGGGAGAAGTTGCAGAGGAACAGCAGGAGAGTTACTATGGTAGATAACTTTTCCCTAAATTTCTTGGCAAAAGGGTAGCATTAGGTGGCTGATGCTTCTAAATTCTGCTATGGTAAATTTATTATTGGCTTCTTGAATCAGAAATGACACAAGGATGGTCAGATAATATATCTTCCATGAAGAGTCATCCTTCAGGAAAGCTCAAGAAATTCTTATCAATAGAATGTATTATTTTACCAAATTTGTGCTTTCAGTATATTCAATACATATCATGACAATTGTTTTTTGTCACTTGAATATACATCTTAGAGGAAAACCTTTTGCAAAGATATTCAGAAGTCTACACTTTTTAGAAATTTCTTTTTATCCACGATTTCATTGGTGGAATGCTCTGATTTAAGATTAAATATGAATACTTGCTGGTATGTACATTCACAATACTGATATATAAGAAAAGGACATAAAAACCCTGTAATCAGTTTTTGAAGGTTGTCCTTGTACCAAAAGGACCAAAACACAGACTTTGAAAGCTGCAATTCTGCCCAAAACCCAGTGTTTTCAGCAGACTTAAAAGATCCCGAAAGAATAGAAGATAGTGATTACAAGATTGTTAGGGATTTTTTCCCAAGGATACATTATTCAGATAATCTTCCTGGTGGCTGTACCAAACAGTACTAACCAAAATGATCATTTGTGCTCATACATAGGTTAATACAAATCAGTGTCAGTCCTAAGATCTTAATGAATGCAACTTCGAGATCTACAATAACAGTTTAGAGCTATGAGGGATAAAATATTTTCCCATTGTATAAATAGTAAATAACATTAATACCAATCTTTGTGATACTTCTGATCCCATGAGGCTTAAAGTAAAATCTTCCATTAGTCAAGGGTTAAAATATAAAGGAAAGAATAAAAATACTCTTGTTTTTTCTTAAAGAAAAAAGTCCTCTTGTTCAGTCATCTCCTGTTTTCATACAAAGCCATGTCATCTCTTCAGGTTTTATGTTTTAGTTTATTTTTTATTCCAGTTACTAAATCGTTCAACTGGTTGTTTTCTTTTTATTTCTTTTGTTGCTTCTACTCCCCATATATATATATACATATATTTTTGAGTCATACGTCTGTCCTCAATGAAATGCCAATCTCGCCAATAAGGAGAAAAAAGTGTCTTTCCAGCACCATCTCCTCAATGCAACTAAAAACTTGATACATCACTGTCATACCAAAACTGTGTAATTTCTTTCCCAGAATAAAAGAAATTCTACCTTACTTTGTCATTCTGTCTCAAAACAACTTTTTCTATACTACTACACCATTTTTAGGACAAGGAGGATTAGACTGGCACATGATATGCAATATTTGGACAAAACATAGAGGTGTACAATGACATGCTGTTGTTATTCATTTTTCTGCACAAATCTTGAATAATGTTCCTTGAAATATTCTGAAGTTCGCCTTAACACTGAGTTATTTCTCCATTCTGAAGTATTCAAGGTACCTGCATTTGAATGTGAGCATGGTGGTGTTATTTTTGATGTTATAAAGACAATAAAAATGAATCATCAGAGAACTTTTCTGACTTCTACTCATTTGTGTAGAGTACTCACTAGCAAACAGCCTGTGTTGTTGTTATATAGATCCACTTCCCTGATCCCATAGGTCTGCTTTGGACATACATAACTTTTTTAGTGCTTTTGCACCACTTTGTTCATCCTTCCATTGGTATGACTTCTATTTTCCCTTTCATTTCTACTTTAGCCCTCAGATTTTGGTCATACATATATCTTCTTCCTCTTCTACTAGAATTGCATTCTTTTATATTGTCTCATTATGTCTTCTAATTGTTTATAGTGTACTTGATTCTCTTCCCTAGTCTGAAGAATTAGAAAACTTCCATTTTTTTGCTGGCCTTTTTCCATTGGTCAGGGTATTACTGCTTCCCGGTGCACATCAGCTTCCAAGTACTTAATTCAATATTCTGCTAGGTTCTACAGTCCCTGCATTCAGTTAAATAAAGTATGGTATTTCACCAGCTCTTTAACTCTTCATCCCTAGTGTCTCCATCATAACTTACCAGAGGTAGACAGTCAAGGTTAATATTTCAGTCGCATCTTCTGTCTCCAGACACATATATTGCCCCTTGTAATTTCAACCATTCAGTGCTTTCTCAAAATTTCTCTGGGTTTTACCGCAGCTCTCAAAAATAAAGGACAAAAATGTAAATTAAATGCTACATCTATAGTATCTTACGATCATTTGTTGACCATCTTGAGACCAACTGACAGACTTTTTGTTCAAATGAGAATTTGCACCAAAAAGAGGGCTGACTGGGAAGTTGTGTGCCAAAGATGTTCAAAGGCAAATAGTGTCCGACACTTTCACTTGTGGGTCTCCTTTATCACCATGTGACTTGATCCCCAAACAGAAGGTGACTAGCAAGCAGAGGTAAAAAGATAAAAATATCTTCATCCAAAACAAAAGTTGAGGTTCATCTGCTTCCCCTCAAAGAAAAAATCATATTTGCTGACAGATTCATTCTTACCTATGTTTTATGTCTCAGTTAAACTGAAGAGTTGTGAAATGCAAGATGCTGCAACACTGCTGTGTTGCATTTTCTTATTCTACTAAAGTAAAAATTAACAGGTTCTTGTAAGATTACTTCTGGTCTACATAATTGAGAAATATTCACAAAAATATTATGCAATACAAAAAACCCCAGTAGGTCCCTGAGTAGGCTGTTCCACAGTTTTGGTAACATACGGTAATGTTCAGATGGATTAGCCACCTTACTGACCTTGGAAGTACAGAAGAAATAATTTAAACCAAGGAAAAATTAAGTGTGTATATGCCAGTAGCTTAGTATGTTTAAAATTCGCTATAATATGATTTAGGCTATTTTCTATCATTGATTATAAAATTGATTTCTGTCTCCTGTAAGAGACCATCTGACATTTTGGCTTAGCAATTCTGCAGGGTCTTGACCAAAGGTTACAATTTAGTTGTCTCTCAGAAGGTCAGATACTTGAGGAAACTGCTCTTTGATTAGACAGACAGAACTGGGAGGCTTCAGACCCTTCCTGTTCTTTGGGCATAAGCATCAGAGTCTGCAGCCCTGCTCTACTGGGCACAGTCAGGATGCAGCTCGCTTTTGTGCCTCTGGTTCTTTGTATTTGAACAATATCTTACATCACAGGAAGGGAAATCCAGGGAAGGGAAGTTAGGAGAGGAGGAGAGGAGAGGAGAGGAGAGGAGAGGAG
>VZRM01007832.1:363112-417414 GCA_013397955.1 Grantiella picta
CTAACTTCCTTCAACTTCCCTTCCCTCAATTTCCCTTCCCTTCACCTCCCTGAAATTCCCTTCACTCCACTCCCCTGAAATTCCCTTCCCTCACCTTCCCTGAACTTCTCTTCCCTTTTTAAAGAAGTCTTATTTTCACAAAGACCTTCATAATGAAAATACCCATCTCTCATTCTGCCATGTTGAAAAGGTTTTATATGCATCCTAATTTCAAGCATGTCTTTTTCTACTTTCCTGTAACGGAGCCAAGGTGCTCACACCTCACAGCACTGAGCTCCAATATTTTCTGGACAGTGTTGGCAAAGGTTAATGCCTGTGTCAAAAGTAGCTATTTGGAAAGCTGTGCTGAAGCTTATCTACATAAATTCTTCTACCCTCCATTGATAGCTTTGAATAGAATCATAGAATAATAAGTTCACAGAATTCCCTGGGTTGGAAGACAGCCTAAAGGTCATTTAGTTCCACTCTCTTTAACATAGGCCAGGACACTTTCCACTAGACCAGTTTGGTCACAGCCCCATTCAACAAGGCCTTTAACACTTCCAGGGGTGGGACATCCAAAACTTCTCTGGACAACCTGTTTCAGTACTTCTCCACCATCTGAGTAAAGACTTTCTTCCTAACATCTAATCTAAATTTGCCCTCTGTCAAGTTAAAACCATTGCCCCCTCTCCTGTCATTATCTGCCTGTGAAAAAAGTCCTCCCTTTCTATAAGTCCCCTTGAAGTACTGGAAGGCTGCAATGGAGTCGTCCTGAAACCTTCTCTTCTCCATGCTGAACACCCCCAGCTCTCTTATCCTGTCTTCCTATAGAGCAGTGCTCTTTGTGGCCCTCTTCTACACTCACTTGAGCAGGATTTTTTTGCTGTTGACCTCAGACCTGGATAGAGTAATACATGTGGGATCTCACAAAGACAGAATAGAGTGGGAGAATCACATCTCTCGACAGGCTGGTCATTCCTTTTTTGATTGCAGCCCAGGATAGGCTTGGCTTTCTGGGCAATAAGCACACACTGTTGACTCATGTCCAGCTTTTCATCTATGAGGACTTCCAAGTCATCCTTTCCTTCTGTTGTGTCAACTGCACCACTCAGCTTCGTGTCCCCTGCAAACTTGCTATGGCTGCACTTGGTCCCACTCTCTATGTAATTGATGAAGGTATTAAAGAGCACCAGTTCCAAGAGAGAGCCCTGAGGGACATCACTCCTCACCAGCCTCCACCTCCACCAGCCTCTCCAGTTCCTTATCCACTGAATAGTCCATTCACCAAATCCATGTATCTCCAATTTTGAAATAAGTATGCTGTGTGGAGCTGTATTGAAGACTTTACTGAACTCTAAGTAGATGACATCTGTCGGTCCTCTCATTCCATTATAAATAGGTCACTAGGTTGGTCAGGCATGATTTTCCCTTTGTGAAGCCATTCTGGATGCCTTGCATCACTCCTTTTTGTGTGAAGGAGGATCTGCTCCATGATCTTCCCAAGCACTAAGATGAAGCTCACCAGGCTCTAGGTCCCTGGATCTTCCTTTCTTCCCTTCTGCAATAATGGAAGCAATATTTCACTTTTCTACTCACCATGGTCTCCACTTGACAGCCATGAGTTTTCAAATATAATGGAAAGAGTCTTGACAGCAACATCAACCATCTTCCTGAAATGCGTGTCGTAGTTTCATAGACTTGCGGCTATTCAGCTTCATCAATTGGTCTCAAACCTTTTCTTCACTTGTAATGGAAGGGAATTCACTCACCCAGCCACCCACCAGAGGATTAGAAACTTGATAGAAGTAGGGACCCTGACTGCCACTGGAGGTCAAGAGTTCACCAAATAGCTCAGCCTCCTCCATATCAGGATCACCCTTCTTACCTCTCATTTACACAGAAGGCAGGTAAACTTGGAAAGAAAATTCAAAGGACTGATGCTGAAAACTCAGAGATTCCAGTGGCATCCTACAAAAATAAAATTATCTACTGTTTTCTTGAGTAACAGTCACGAAAATATTCCAAAATACTGTCTTCCTTGACAATAAAACCAGAAAAAATAACTTTCTAAAATAGCTCATTGATGTTCTATCTGTCTGCTGACCATAAGTAAAATAAATTGCAATATATTTCACAGATTAACTAGATGATCTGGAGGCAAACAATAAAATCTAGTTAATCTCAAAGAAAGATTCTACTTAGCAGTTGAATATTGTAACCTATTAGGGGTAAGTAACACCAATTTTTACATATAATTGTATTTATGTATGTGTATCTTATGTATTGGTATCATGAAATTCGGACTACCTGATTTAACCTCCACAAGGAGGAGGAGCCTCAGATAGGCTCCTGTTAGAATGCCAGTGGTTCCCCAGTAAGGTAAACAGAGGAATGTCCTCCACCTTCATTTATGAGTGTTGTTAAATTGCAACTGGAAATAAGTTATAGTACAGCAACAACAACAAACCAAACAGAGTCCAGTGGTAACTCACTGATTCTGAGGTGTCTATGTATACCACGTACAGGCAGAATTATGCAGTCAGTTTCATTTGCTCTTTTTTTCCTGATATATGCCCTTATAATTGCTGAAGGAAGTTTTGTGATCTGGTGGATGATATGAAGGGTGCAATCATTAGTATTTAGCACACAAAAAATGCATGCTTAGTGTGCAGGAAAGTGACACAGAGTACCTTAAAGCTTAGACACATGGTGAATAGCTGCCTTTTATCAAGAGGGCACTGTACACAGAATAACAAATTGAGGTAAATGAAGTCCAGTGAGAGATTTTCTGCTCTTGAAGAAAGAGTAGAGTGAGAAGAAGGGACTATTTTACAAGTACAATATTTTTACATTTAAGTCCAAGAAAAATATTTTCTATGAAAGTTGTGTTCACTTTACTATATATAACCAGAAAAAAGTACATTTCTTCCAAGGAAGACAAAGTGGATCAATCCTATCCATTCAGGACCCTTTTTTCATGTATAATTATCCAAAATCCATTACAAAATAATTTTTTATTATTATTATAAAGCCAGTATAAATATCAGTGGTTAAATACTGTGCCCAGCTCAGAATTTAATCTCAGAATAAAATAATAGTGGAGGAACTAAAAAAAAGAGTTTATGAGAGATCTTCTCTGGGATGATGCTAGAAAAGTACACTGAACAAACAAACACCATAACCACACAGCTAAAATGACAGTAATAAAATAATGGATGTAGTACAATTAATAGAAAGCAAAAGTGTTTTCTAAAGGATGTGATGAAAGCCATGTTGTAAATGACCCCACTGTGGGTGATTAAATTCAAGTAATGCAAAAAATATTCTGCAAAGTTTTCTCTTTCGTAGGAGTTTTAAGCAGGTTTTTTCCAACCTTAACCTCTCTGATCGTAACGTAAGATATGGAGAATTTAATGTTACATGATGATAAAACTTATTTCCACAGAGTGAGCACAGAGCGGGTAGAGAGAACCAATTATGTTAACATAACCACCCTCATGAAGGATCTTAGAGGCAGCACTGGGCTGTTGTCAGCACCCCAGGCAACACCCCAGCACCCATCTGGCTCATCCCCAGGGTGTCCCAGGGAGTCTCCACCCCCTGGACCGGGGTACATCCAGCACTGTGAGGCTCTGGGAGCTATCCAGGTCTCTCCACAAACTGAGGGGTCACTGCCTGGGTGTGTGGGACATTTCATGGTGTGCAGGGAGTAGCACATGTCTTATTGTGGGACGTTCAGGGGATGAACCAGAAGCAGGAGAGGTGGGAATCAGGGTAGTATGAAGAGGAGCAAACATGGGAAAACTGAGGGGAGTGGGGATACAAAAGGCCTGAAAGGTATAAGCAGGAGATGGCCAGCATACTCATGGGGCCATGCCCAGCACCTTATTCGCATAATCCACCCAATTTTCTCTCTCCACTCCTGTTTTCTGGATAAGGAACCCTATTCCGTGTGGCTGTGGGAGGGGATTGTGCATCAGGGCCCATGTGTCAGCTCTGTAGCCGGTATAGCTGTGTGTTCCTGGGTTGAAATCCGGCAAATGTGCAGTCCAGGGCCAGGCTGTGGATACCTCTGGGGGTGACGCACACGAGTAGTTTGGCTCCCAAATGGACCAAGGGTCCAAGCCTGAGATGGAAGGGACTGTGAAGATGCACATCAACTGAGGGACCCCGTGGCTGGTGTGTAGGTGTATGCAGGTGCATGTGTGTGCATGCATGGGTGTGAGACAGAGACAGATGGACCCAGGAGACGTCACTAGAGACTGTGCCTAAGCTCAGCTGCCAGGAGATTCACACTTACGCACATGTGTGCATGTCCCTCTGTACCAGCGGGAAGGGCCACTGTACCAGCAGCAAGGATGAGGCTCCAAGTCCTATCTCTGTCTCTGAGAGTGCTGCAGCTTCTGCCTGTGTGGATCTGTGTGGTTTGCCGTGTCTATGTGCATATATGCACATTGTGTATTCTTGTTTGTGTATGCATTACTGGCACTACATGTTCAGCCTCACCAGCTTTCTCGTTCAGCCGGGTGGGCGTGGAGCTGTGTCAGGCTTGGCACTGTCAGCATGCCAGATTTGACAACTATTGTCAGAAATACAGGTGTCAAACCACTCTTCTAAAATTCTAACTTAATAGTAATGATTTTAGAACATTGTTAGGCCACACTTTCAGGCTTAAGGTTAACGATGTTTTATCGTTAATAGAAAAATAAATGCTAAAGCTGGTAAAGCAGGAAAATAAAGCCATTTTGTTTGTACTATGTCCAAAACATTAAATATCCATGGTAGTAATGTATGAAAACAAACCAAGTAGATCCCTGATAATATCTTCCAAGGAACTCGAAGGGAAAAGGAAGTAGGAATCCCCTTTCTACCTCCCTTCTGGTCTGTCTTTCTTGTTCTCTTGTCACTTTCTTCCCCACAGCTCTAGTCTTCTTCAGTTTAGCTTTCATAAAATACAGCTTTGACCTTCCCAAGCACACAGTGACAATTTGAAAAATAGATCCATTTTGCCCAAATGAAGTATCTGATCACAAAATCCTTAGTGAAGCAAAACTCCAATTGAAGTCAATGAGTTAGAGGAGAGGTGGGACCACTGAAATCAATGTAACCTTGTTTTGGCATGGCCTATGAAGCTACTGTAGATTTTCCCCCACCTATCCCACTAACAATGCACTTTTTTCAATTTTCAAAATTATTGGCTCCTCTCCACAATAATGTTTCTGCATTATTTGGGAGGAACCAGCACCATAACAAAAATCAAAATAAGAATAAAAGGAAGAATGGCTTCCAGTTTGAAATAATTCTGAAATTTTTATAGGTAAGCAAATTGTTAATTCCACTTTTAAATCTCAGGATGAATGAATGACAATTCTTCAGTGTTATTCAAAATAATGTAAATTATGTACAATGCCCATTCCTTTTCCTGATTGCAATATTGATGACTCTAACCAGAGAGCAAAACAAATGTAAAGATATGTACCCTTTTGGTTCCCCACATTTTACCAGTCCTTGTCTCAGTTGATTTACTCCCACAGAAGAGTTCAGAAATGTAGCAGCAAACTCTGAGATGCTTTCTCCGTCATACAGCATTTAATCTGTTAGTGCTAGATAGGAGTGTTTCAATTTGAAATGTGTTTATCTAAAAAACCCAACAAAATCACTGATTTGTGAAGAATTCCAGTTTTCTTGTTTTAAGGGACACACACAAGAGCAATCTAAGGAAACAGCTGAAGATTTGCTTGTCTTCGCAGAACAAGATTTTAATTTCAGGAAGAATTTGCTTTGTGATTGAGTGGCAATTTAATTCAGTAAGAACTGTTGGGCTTGAGTTAAAAAAAAAAAAGAAACCAAAAGGCTTCATTAATTATACAAACAACTGATGGGCCTGCCAAATTGGAAAGTAAGCTCGCTGATCTTAAATTTAAGCTGAAAATAAACAAAGACGCTCATACTACAATGGAAATATAATTAGAGATACATAATAATTGTGAAAGGATGGCAGATACTGTAAAGAAGGGGAAGATGTCTATATGGTCACAGTCTGAAAAATATTGTACTGAAAGAAAAAGACAGTTTCAGACACCAGCATGTTGCTCCAGTCAGAGGAAGTCAGCCTCACCTCTGAGTCTGCTATATATTATGGAGCATATCCTTCTGGAAGATCTGCCAGGTCATATGGATGACAGGGAGGTGATGAGACATGGTCACATGGTGTGACATCCCACACTAGGACAGGTTAGTCAGGCACAATTGCCTTTCGTGAAGGCTGATGGCATTCTACAGTGGAGTGACTGCATTGGTGGATTAAGGGCAAATGATGTAATCTGTTTCTGTTTCTGCAAGGCTTTGACATGGTCCCTCACAATATTATTGTCTCTAAATTTGCAAGATATGTATTTAAGAGATCGATTATTGCAAGGCTAAGGGGTTGGATGAGTGGCTGCATCCAAAGAGCTGCAGTCAATAGCTCAATATCCAGGTGGAGGCTGGCAATGAGTGGCCTTCCCTAGGCAGACACAGTACTGGGATGAGTACCACTCAGTGCCTTTATTACTAACACAGACCACTGGATCCATCAGCAATTTTGCAGATGATGCTGCAAAACTGGCACTGAGTGGTGCTGCTGAGTACACCTGGGGGGTAGAGCTGCAATCCAGAGGGACCCTGAGAGGCCAGAGATGTAGTCCCATGCAAGCTACATGAAATTCAACCAGGCCGAATATGAGGACTTGTGCCTGTGTTGGGACAGCATGCAATATCAGACTGGGAGATTAATGTTTTCAGAGCAGCCTTGAGAAGAAGGGCCTGGGGATGTGGGTCTGTGTCAAATTTAGCATGAGCTGGCAATGTGTCCTTGCAGCCCAGAAAAATGGCTGCAGAAGAACTGTGGCCAACACATTGAAGGAAGTGATTTTGCCCCTCTACTCTGCTCTCCTAAGCCCTCAGCTGGAATTCTGTGTCCAGCTCTGGAGTTCTCAGCCCAAAAATATGTGGACCTGTCAGAACAAATCCAAAAATGGCTGCAAAACTCATCAGAGGGTTGGAACACCTCTTCTGTGAGAAAAAGACTGAGGGAGTTGGGATTGTTCAGGCTGGAGAAGAGAAGGTTTCAGGGAGACCTTATTGCAGACTTTCAATACGTAAAGGGAACTTTTAGATGGAGAAAGACCAGCTCTTGTACTGACAGGAAAAGTGGCAACATTATAAGACTGAAAGATGCTAGTTTTAGGCTGGACCTAAAGAGAATTTTTTTTTTATTATGATAAGGGTGGTGAAACACTGCATCAGGTTTCTCGGAGATGCTGTGGATGCTGCATCATTTCAAGTGTTCAAGATTGGGATGATTTGCTCTTTGAGAAACCTCATCTATTGAATGATCCATGGTGGAGGGATTAGAACTAGATGATCTTAATGGAGCCTTCAGAACCCAAACAATTCAGCGATTCCACAATGATACAATGCTATGGTTCTATGTTACAAAAAGCACATTGAAATGAAAATATTTTTTGTAACTGTTTTATGAACCATGCCAGTAGGCGTGAGGATGATGCACAAAAGAAAAGGAAACAATGCTAAAAAAGCAAAGAAATCACTATTTTTGTATTTCATCCTGTTTGTTATACTTACGTGGTAGCTGATTTTATTCAAGTGAAGCAAGAACACTGCCTTCTCCTTAAACTTTTGAATTCCATTTGGGAAGAGGCCTTCCACCACAGAAGATTGATGTGCAGCACTTTATTTGCCTAAGTGGACTTGTTTTGACCATTTTTTTCCCCATGACTCTTTGTAGAGTCACAGCCAGTTTATCCAACTCCTTGAGATTACGAAACATATTGTTGACTGTGATGTGCTAAAAGCGAAATTTAAAAAGAATTAAAAAGTGAATTTTTCATCTACTAGTGCATAGATTACCTAAACCTTAAATCTAATGGACTAAATGACATATATGTGATTTGTACCCACAGCTTTAGCAAATAATGCAATTATCATGTGAAAATCCAGGCTGGCAGGGAACTGGAGAGGTCTCCAGCCCCAGACTGTGCCCGGAGCATGCTCAGATATGTGCTTAGGGGGGGTTGCTCAGTATTAACTCAGTCAAGGTGTCAAAGTTCCCAGGTCAAGGCTGTACTAATCACCCTGGGCTCTGGTTCCACCGCTGGACAGTCTGCACTGGGGAAAGGCTTCTTGTTGTCCCCACCCTGAGAATTCCATGTTTCAACTCGTGCCACTGCATCTTGCCCTCCCAAAACTGCTGTGAAGAGCTTTGCCTTTGTCTACTCCATCCCCTCCCATCCCCTCTGGTCTGTGCCAGGGATGCTCCCAAAGCCATCCCTTCTCCTGGCTGAGTCAGCCCCAGTCCCTTGGCCTCTTCACAAAGGATAAGGGCTTCAACCTTGCCTTCTCAGTGGCCTCCCCTGAACCCAGCCCAGATTCCCAATGTTTATAAGTATTGTATATGCTGTTATCTTCTATATGCCCTGTGCATCACCAAATTCCTCAAGCTTCCTTCAGAGAAACAATCTATTTGTGACATCAGATTGTCAAATGGAAAAAAAAATAAGCAGACTTTTAATTTTTGAGCCCATTGATCATAAGGCTATGGTTGAGAAAGTGCCCAGAACAAATAACATGCTACCCAAATACGCAAAAACTACCTGTGCAAAAGTTTACTTAAGCCCTGCTTTAGGTGTTTCACTGTGCTCTGCCTGGTATTGTTTGAAATTATATTAAATTAAATTTGTGTAAGATGTAAAAGAAAGGCCTAAGATCTTAAAAGTGAGTGTAAGGCCCAAAACAACTTACTCAATAAGAATTTTGAAAGGGTTTACAGTGGGTCATGGACTCTGAGTTGGACGCACGGGAGAAATACTAACAAGATAGTCTCAAGAGGAACAAACAACTTTACTGGCAATCATTAGAAAATCAGGGAATTTTGGCAAAAGGTTTAGTACAACATCCAACCAACATAAAGCACTCTTCACAGCATCAACTTGGCTCATCCCATTTAGCAAACTTTAAACCTATGTGATATTAAGTCACTCAAAATATTGCAAGAAGAGGGAACTAGAAGAAGGAGAAAGATGGGAAGAAACTATATAGGAAAACAATAATGTAGCTACCAAATCCTGGGTTTCCAGCAGTGTTCAAGTAGAAACACCAATAGGAAGGTAGGGGCAAGAAAAATGTAAAGGCCTCCTGCTGACCCTTAAATCCCCCTTGGCTTTCATGGCTCTCCCTCCAGGTGGGACTTCTGGTCATTTGGCCACTCAGGAGCTGGGCTAGGGCAGAGTGGAGCCCTGCCTCTGGTGTGCCAAGGATTGGCAGCCTCTGCAGAGCTGGGATACAGGCTGTGGGGCTGGGGGGATGTGTTATGATCCAATTATTAAGGTCCTTTGGAAATACCTCTGNAAGATATCCCCTCAGCTGCCTCTCACGTGAAAGTCCCATGGATGTGGTCTGTGGGGTTGGGGGTTCCACAGCTGGGCCAGTTTGTGTAAACCTGGCTTCTGTGAGCTGTGCTCTCCCCCACGCCAATACTCGGCCAGGGATGATCCTCAGTGCAGCTTGTGGCTTTGGCCTTTGTGGATGCATTCCTTTCCCTCAGCCTGAGATGACTGAACAATAGGTTTCCCTTCATCTAATCTCAGCAGTTTGACTCAGTCTAAAGTCCCAGTCAGGTATCTTCAGGGAGGCTTCTTTATACACTCTTTGTTATAATGAGCAAAACTTTATATCAATGTTTGAGGCATGAACTATTTCAGTCTCTGACAGGATGCAAGGCAGTTCACTGTCTCGCCAGGGGAAAGCCTTACCCTTTCCCCCCCACACATGCATCCCAAAATGTCTTGAGACATCAATCCTTCCCGTCTCTGACAGCAAGACATCATGAGAGTTCTTTCTACACACGGCTACAAGAAAAGAGTTGCAGTGGTCAAAATTATTAAGGATGAAATGGAATATTTAGTTTGATCTGAAACTGAATTAGTCTCTCTTGGATGCATATTTGGAGACAGTTCTTTAAAAATTAAATGTAGTTTAAATTAAGAAAGAAAAAAGTTTTGTATTAAACATCCATGGTTTTCACTTGATTATAAACATTTCATAATTAAAGTTATTTGTCTGAACAAGTATTAGCAGCCCTAAAGTCCATGTCATAGAGTTAACATTTGTAGCATTTTTCCTGGCCTCTATCACGAATAGTGTGGCTGACAGGACTGGGGAAACCACCAGGCGTAGGTTAGCTTGCATTTTGAGTGCTGTGTTCAGTTATGGGCTCCCCCAATTCTAGAAGGATGTTGAGATGCTTAAACATGTCCAGAGAAGGGAAACAAGTTTGGTGAAGGGCCTGGAGCACAAGCCCTGTGAGGAACAGCTGAGGGAGCTGGGGCTGTTTAGCCTGGAGAAAGGGAGTCTCAGGAGTGACCTCATCACTCTCTACAGCTGCCTGTAAGGAGGTTGTAGCCCGATGAGGGCTGGTCTCTTCTCCCAGGCAACAACCAATAGGACAAGAGGACACAGCCTTAAGCTGTGCTAGGGTAAGTTTAGGCTGGACATGAGGAAGAAGTTGTTCACAGAAAGAGTGATTGGGCATTGGAAAGTGTGTCCCAGGAGGTGTTTGAGAAAAGACTGAATCTGGCAATTTCGTGCTGTGGTGTGGTTGATAATATGTTTTTCAGTCAGAGGTTGGACTTGATGATCTCAAAGGTCTTTCCCAAGGTAGTTAATTCTGTGATTCTGTCAATGTGAGCTCTGATGTACGTGATTTTTCTGTTATTGCAATGTTGTCTAATTGTAAAATTCCTTATATTCCAAAATGATCAGTTAGGATTTAATTTGAACGCAGTATCACTAGAAGGTCTGAAAGTAAGTCAGACTTTCTCTCACAGCAATTTAAAGGTTTGTTCTTTTCCACAGAAAGGCTACAATTCAGGCTTCTTGGATAAGAAAGCACTTTGGTATATTTTAAGCATGAAAGCATTCCCAGTCACTTCAAGATGAGTGTTATTTTGTCCCTCAAGGACACACAGGGACTTAAATGACTTTACTGATTTAGCATCTAAACTTTTCCTATGAGATGCTAAAGCCCACAAAATTTTCTTATTTGCAGAATATCATTTCAAGTACTGCAGACAGAAGCTGGTGAAAAAGAGATCATAAGTCTCCAAATAGCTTCTTTCATAAGAATACTAAATTGCAGTGTAGCACTTTGAAGACATTAGGTTTACTGTAAGTAAACACACCTGCACCAGTATAAATTTGTGACTCTTTCAGTCAGAAAGAGACTCATGATGTACACCATCAGGCATTATAAATACAGGGTCTAACAACCTAGATATTTCAAGAAAAACTAATTTCATATCTGTTAACAGAAATTATATATTATATATCAGATTTTACTTTAAATTAGATTAAAACAATCTTTAACTACAGTTGTGAGGACAACACACAAAATAGCCTTTGTTATAATTTTCTAATATTTTGTCTTATTAAATGAAGTTGAAATTCCCCTTTAGTTCTGTCTCTTCTTGATGTTTGAGGCATTATTTGTATGGAGGTGATCACAATACGGTAAGTTATATAGATTCTTCTACAATGTGTCTTGAGTGGCATGCTGCATGTTTATGACTTTTAATAAATCATTTGTATTCTATCTATTCATCCACAAACTTTCTTGCTATTTTATTATTAAAGGAAGAGATGGAGGAGGTGAAACTGCCTATAATATTTTTATTTTGAGGAAAAAACACCTAGTTTTTAGAAAAAAAATGCAAAGTTGTTTGGAAGAGGCATGACAAATGCTAAATAAATAACTTTATTTCCTCTGGATCCCCCCTCTTTTTTTTTTCTTGCATTTACTGAGATATGAAGAGTACAGAGAAGGAGCACATGACATGATGATTGTTTAGATTTTCTTTGACAGGGAAATTTACTGCTTTCTACTTTCCAGTGTGTATCAGGTATTTTGAGTTTATGTGTCATCCTCAAACAGATATGCTTCTTCAGTGTGATTCTTAAATCAGAAAGAAATGTGTGGGCACACATATATACCTCTGTATCTTCAATCTAATCACTATGGAGACTAAATCGACACATTAATAGACAGCAAAGATCAGAATTGCAATGATTGTTGAAGCAAACCATTGATTGTTCCTTTTTACAGGGTAGAATCTTGTTCAAATGTGGGAAGCAGTTTAATAGAAAAAACAGAACAGAGAGAAGAATAGGCAGTTATAAAGTGCATGAATGGTGAGGGAGAAGCTGAAACTGAGATAAAGATCATGTGTTACAAGACCTTGAGGACAAAACTGAACTTCTGAAGTTAATACATATGGGCATACAGATGCAAATGATACTTAACTAAATAGAAACATTGCAAGAAAAAAATTTGAAAATAGTAATATCAAAGCAAAAAAAAAAGGGTTTCAATACTCAAGAAATAATTTCAAACTTCTTGGTACAAAGCAGCTAGTATGCAAGCATACATGTTCATCTGTGTATATATCTCTTTTTTTGGGTTCAACACCCAATGACACATACCTACAAATGAAATGTGTGACACACCCTCTTAGAGTTTTGTTCAGCCTTACATTGTTCAATGCATTCCACCACTTTTTTTTCATCCTTCCAAAACTTTTTGAGCCCACTCCTTCCCAGCTTGGGAAGGGATACATTTATGTTTTTGCAGCAATCTGTCCATGTCAAGCCTGCTGACTACATAAATTTTCTGTCATATGAAAAGGGAGATTTTCCCCAACCCTTTATAGTTGACTAGTCTATCAGTGCCCCAAGTTAGTCAAGATCTTTGTGTCCCACCAATCTATGGGGACCCTCCACTGAACAGTCTGCTGGATTGGAGGGCAGTTTGACTAGCACTTCCGCAGTCACATGCAAAACAGAAAGACCCCCTCACAAACCCCCACACCTTTAATTTTCAGTGCCTCAGGAAAGATCCGACACACACCAAAAACATGAGAGAGACCGCCTTACGGGCAGCCATAATCAGCTACATTACCCACTGCTGGCAACAGTTAGTGGCCTTGTAGAACTCACACGTAGCAGTTTATGGAGTAACACTCTTTATTGATATCACAGGAAATTGTGACCAGTTGGGGTTTGAAGATTGCCAGCGATAGTGCCTGATTGAAAAAGTATAATCAAAACAATGTAATAAAAAGGCCTAATTCCTAACAAAAGCTAGCTCAAAATGATCATTCAGCCTGCATAGAGTATGGTTCTTACCCAGTAATTGTTGCTAAGGGGGAAAAGAGAGGTTCAGCCTGTCAAATTATTCCAGAAGTTACAACGGAGTCTTCTCTATCTTCTTCCTATTTTTAACTTACTTTTGTATTCATTTTTATGTTTAGGTGGAGTTTGAATGATTCTAGTAATGCATCATGTTCAGTGGGGAGTGGTCATACCTCAAAGATAGGTAATGTCAGTATTACATTGGAGGTAACCTTTGGGGATGGAGGTGAACATCTGTGATCTTGGCTAGGTTGCTGGTTCAACAGCAAGAAATCTTTCTTCTCCCTCTGCTGACAGCTGTTATGTGGCTTATCAGCTACAACCTTCCCCCTCTTGCAAGGTTTTTAACTGATGTCTGTGATGTCTCCACTCCATCCTCCATTTAGGCCCCCTTAGCATGTGTAGTGTGTAGAATGCTGGCCATGCTGACCTCATTCCATTCAGGGAGTAGCAACCTCATTTTCTTCCTATATTTTTCTATATTGTTATAATTGTAACTTTCCACCCCCTCCATCCTCCATTTTCACCCTGTCATAACATGCATGCTGGCTGCAATTTTATCCCTGGTCTTTTCCCCATGGGTGGTCACATTAATTATTTGCATCTGTTTGCATTCCAGTAGACAACTTTCTTCTCCATCACTGTTCTTTTCTCTGGAAATAAATCAATACCATCCCTCCCCTTCTCCCCCCATCCTCTCCCCCCCAACAAAAAAACCTCAGCAAAATACATCATCAAAAACCCCACCAAAATCACCATAAAACCAATCAACCAACCCCAAACAAAACCCCCAGAAAACAAAACCAACCAATCCCCCAAGAAACAAGCAAAAAAACTTCACCAAACAAACCAAAGCAAACGCCTTGCTTCTAGATATGATCCTGTACAAAAAAATGGGATAAACTGGTAATAATGTTATTCTTACACACCTACGAGTTCAATGAAGGGAATCCATACTGTAAGATCTGAATATGAAATTATACTTTTGACGACCTATTATAAATATGATTTATTTAAAACTGGATTTAGAAGCCTTTAAGACAGATACATATGGAAGGTTCTTTCTTTATTACATATAGACTTAACCATACTTTTTTTAATGGCTAGTAGGCATTATCTGAAAGCTGTCTCTAAAACAAATAAGCAAGAAAACAAAGAAAAACCCACAATCAGTTTCACTAAAATGTGGGCATGCAGTTTTACCCAGAAGCAATTTGAAAAATAAAGTGCAATGCATTTTTTTTGCAATCATTACACTGATGCAGAGAGCAAGAGCCCTGAGGTCTTGCAGGAATCTAATGTTTACGGTGTGTATCTGTGCAGCACAACTGCCAAATCATTAAACCACCTTCAAACAGAAGTCCTAGCTGAGACAGGTGTTAGCACAGTGGGTACCGAGGGGGATAGAGGTGGTGTTGGATGCTGTAAAAGACAAATACTTTACAACTCAAATTATGAGTGGACTACTACAGATCTCGCTACAGCTGAGCAAGGCTGATGCCAGCCATTGATTTAATGTTTGCACACACCAACCCTCACTAATTCAAAGAGGCAAGGTCATTTTAATTCTCTTTGTCTACTTTTTTTTTTATTAAAGCAGCAAGTACTCCCAGGAAGTCCGCAAAAATGTTAAGTATTTTGTTAATATTTTAGTTTATCTGCCACAACTAGAGGACAGATTTCCTAACAGGATGGGTGTTGCACAAGAGTCCTTTGACTTACGAAGCCTTTGAAATAATCACAAGATTGTTTAAGTGAGGACTTGTCCATAATACACTAAGAAAATAGATTAGTTTATTCATTTGATTTCCAGAAAAGAAGAGACTAATAATACTGAGAGTTCTCAGGCTTCACTGTGTCACTCTGTTTTTCTGTCCAAACTATTTCTATTCTTACTAAAGCTCCCATCTTCCCCCATGGGTATAGAATGGCAACAGATTTGTACATGGAGTCTATATATACACAAAGTTTAACCTGGGAATGTGAATAAGATTAAATGGAGGAAAATCTTTTGAACATTGGAATGTGTGCTGAAAACAAAATTTCTGTTTTCTCACTTTTTGGAATGGAATCATCAGCAAGGGGAGAACCAGCACAACAAAAGTTTGGGTTTTTAAAATCGGATGCCATACTAAAAGCCAACGTTATAAGCATTCATCATGCACTGGAATATGATGGAGTGTATGACATAAAATAATCTCAAAATTATGTATGATAAATATTTTTCTCTTCTCCCGATGCGTTTCATTGCATTGTATTTTGCCCTAAAGGAAGAGATCTTTCAACTGGGTCTGTATGCATGTAGGGATCAGAGAAGTGTACAAAACTAATCTATATTTCAAATATAGAATTTTAACATTGAATTACTAGAATGCTAAAACAACATACTAGACTTCTTTACCTCTTGCCTGGTTATCTAGGATTTCACCTTTAGAAAATGTGCATAAATAAATAATAAAGATGTTATATGGGAGTAAAGATATTTGGAGTGAATTATTACAATATTTCAGTATTTCCTGGGCCAAATACCACTCTTCTTACAGAAGTTTATTATCCATGAGTCAACAGAAAATTAGAAATCCAACCCATTGCATTGGTGTAAATGGTTAAGAGGAACTGGAAGCAAGGAATATAAGGCTACCTTCGTGGAAGTGCACAGACAAAAGTCACAGGTCATGATTTCAATTCAGTGCCAAATACAGTCAGCATTCTTCATCCTCCAGTCTTGGACTGTGATATCTCATGTTGTTTCTGGATCGTATGTATAAGGGTCTTTTTGGATGTGGCTTTAACAGAGGTAGGATCTACCCCTAAGAACTTCCATCTTTTAGAGGAAAGTAGTGCCCCTCTAGAGTAGTAGGCAGACTGTATTCCATGAAGTGCTGGAGAGAAGAAAAGATATGTTCCATGAAAATATGACAACAACCCTTGTCTCCATAGATTTGTCAAAAGGACCCATCAGCCTGCCTCAGGAATTTACTTATTTTGGTTTTTAACAGAACCCAGTCATAAAGGTGTTATAGCTACATATTTGTTTTATGCAAATATGCAAACCATGTCCCTGTAGAAAGGGATGTGTATGATTTTTGTAGGCTCATTTTTTATTATTCAAGCTGGAAAATATAAGTTTCATACATTGAGCTTGGCAGATCATAACCCACAGACTAATTCTGATATATTAAGGAAGGCCAGAAATAGTAGTTAACCTGACAACATCAAGCAAAATTAATGTTGTATGTGGAGAAACTTATGTTTTGAAGAGGGATCTCAGAAGTGGAGTTCACAAAGGCATTGAGAAAAGAGCCTGTTAAAATTACCTGATTAAAAGAGTCTCTAAGATTATGTAATTGCTAGTAATTGCTAGTTGCTGATCACACTAGTTTAGAAAATAATATTAAGACAGAGATAATCTTAACTCTTCTCAAGGAAGGAGGCATATGGACACTTCCTCCCCAAAACCCAACTCAGTTTTCCAAACTAATTTGTGAAACTTGAAGTTTGCATAACATGCACTTGCATAGACTTAAAAATTGTTACAAGGGGAATTCTTCATCAGAATTTTGATGGAAGCACCTATAAATTTCATCAATCCCACTGCCATAGCAAAGTCAATAGTAATTTACCAAGAATTTCAGTAATTTTTAAACCAAAGATAATAGACCTCTACAAAATTATCTAAAGTTAATATTCATTTCATATTAATCTACAGCACTTTTCCAGAAAAGGATTTTCACACTGTATCTTCTGCCTTGCTCAAACTGCTTTAGTTCCTGTCTTATACAGCAAATGGTCTGTCTGTCTTATATTTCTGCAGTCTAACACACCTAGACTTCAGTCTCAACAGAATGCCAGTATAGAGGAAAAAATTGACTACATGAATGATAAACAGTGGAAGCTGAAATAAGTTAGCAAAAAGAGAGAAGACAGTTTGTTCTTTTTTTGTGTTTGATTTTCTTTCCATTAAAAAGTTACTGGCACCACCTCTCTTCATGATTTCAAGATGCATCTGTAAGAGTTTGCTACAAAAGATATGCAGATAAAGTGCAATTAGGAAACACACTGTCCAGCTACCCAGTGAACCACATTCAGACTACAAATAATAAATCCTTTCTTGCTTGTTGAAAATTTGGAATCGAATAGAATAGATTAGACTATTTTATAAAGTTGTTTCCCACCTTATATAGATAAAGTTGACTGTGCTCATGTTTATATCTACTCACCTTCATTCTTATTTGAATTCATTCGGTATTTTCCAACCTACTCACATTCCACCATCCTTTCAAATTTCAGCATACTTGAAACACTTTCCTGCATGTTACCTGCACATTTAGGAAATTTATTCTTTCTTATTCAGCTTGTTGATGAAAATAACAAGTATTATTAGACATATGGAGGATCAAATTCCTTCTTTGACATCAGACCACCTAATATGATTCTCCTGTATCATTATTTTCAATATATTTTACAGTTGTTACACAAACGTTATATTTTTCTTTCTTATGGCACAGTGTCAGAATAACTAGCAAACAATAAAGACACCAAACTGAGTGATGCAGTTGACATACTTGAAGGATGTGATGCCATCCGGAGGAATATAAACAAGCTTGAGAAGTGGACCATAGGAATCTCGTGAGGCTTGACAAGAGCAAGTGCTGGTGCTGCACCTGAGTCGGGGCAACTCCCAGTATCGATACAGGCTGGGGGATGAACAGATTGAGAGCAGTCCTGCTGAGAAGGACTTGGGGGTGCTGATGGATGAGAGGCTGGACATGACCCAGCCATGAGCGCTCACAGCCCAGAAAGCCAAATGTGTCCTGGGCTGCATCCAAAGCAGTGTGGGCAGCAGGGCCAGGGAGGGGATTCTGCCCCTCTGCTCTGCTCTGCTCTGCTCTGCTCTGCTCTGCTCTGCTCTGCTCTGCTCAGCTCTGGTGAGACCCACCTGCAGTGCTGCATCAGCTCTGGGCTCCCTGCACAGGAAGGACATGGAACTGTTGGAGTAAGTCCAGAGAATGCCAACAAGATGATAAGAGAGATGGAGCACTTCTCCTATGAGGAAAGGCTAAGGGAATTGGTATTGTTCAGCCTCAAAAAGAGAAGGCTGATCTAATTGTGACCTTCCAATACCTAAGGGGAACCTACAAGAAAGATGGAGAGAGGCTTTTTACGACATGTAGTGACAGGACAAGGGGGAATGACTTTAAAATCAGTGTAGTTTAAATTCGATATCAGTTAAAACTTCTAGGGTGGTGAGGTGCTGGAATAGATTGCCCAGAGAATCTGTGAATGCCCCATCCTTGGAAGTGCTCAAGCCAGGTTGGGTGGGGCACAGAGTAACCTGGTCTAGTGGAAGATGTCCCTGTCGAGAGTAACTAAATTATCTTTAAACTCCCTTCCAACTGAAACCATTCTATGTTTCTATGACATGGGACATCTACTGGTTCTATTTAGTCTAGAAGGAATGACAGTTTGTTGATTCAGTTTTAATCCAACATGTCTGTTTTGAAGTAATTCTCAGTTTTCACTATGCATTACATGTTGTCTTCTAGTTATTTACAAATTATTCAAAATTTTGTTCTAATTTTTCTAGGAAGAAAAACTTCGGCAAAATAAGCTGTAACACTACTGCTGTTCTTTGTGAGAAAGAAACATGAAGGATAATTTTAAAACAAATTAAACAATGTTGGACCCAGTATTGAATGTTTGGGGACACCACTAGTGATAGGCTTCCAGTCAGACCCTGTGCCACTGATAATGACCCTCTGAGATCTGCCATTAAGCCAGTTCTCAAACCAGCTCACTGTCCACTCATCCAATCCACATTTCCTGGGTTTGCCTAGGAGAATGTTGTGAGAATCACAGAATCATAGGTTGGAAAAATCCTTCAAGGTCATCGTGTCCAACCTTTGACTGAATACCACCATGTTACCTAAACCACACCACCAAGTGCCATGTCTAATAATTTCGTGAACACTTCCAGGAGTGGTGACTCCACCACATCCCTGGGCACCCTGTTTCAAAGCTCAATCACTCTTTCCATGAAGAAATTCTTCCTGATGTCCAACTTGGACTTCCCCTGGCACAGATTGAAGCCATTTCCTCTTGTTCAGTAGCTGGTTACCTGGAAGAAGAGGCAGCTACAACCTCCTTTCAGGTGGTTGTGGAGGTTGATAAGGTTTCCTGAGACTCCTTTTCGCCAGTCTGAACAACCCCAACCACTCAGCCACTCTTTAAACCCTTCCGCAGCTTTATTGCCCTTCTCTGGACACACACCAGCACCTCAATGTCTTTTCCTTAGTTAGGGGCCCAAAACTGTGTTAGAGTGACAGCTTCATCAGTGCTGAGTACAGAGGGACAATCACTTCTATAGTTCTGCTGGCCACACTACTGCTGATGCAAGCCAGGGTGCCATTGGCCTTTGTGGCCACTTGGGCATGCTCTGGCTCTAGTTCAGATGGCTGTCAACCAACAACAGTCCTTTTCTGCCAGGGAGCTTTCCAGCCACTCTGCCCCAAGTACTGCCTGGGGTTGTTCTCACCCAAGGGCAGGACCCAGCACTTTGCTTTGTTGAACCTTTTATTACCTTGGCTACCAATTCAGGCTGTCCAGAACCCTCTGTGGAGCCTTCTTACCCTCCAGCAGATCGACACTCTGACCCAATTTAGAATCATCTGTGAACTTGCTGAGGGTGATCCTTTTGTCCAGATCATCAGTAAAAACACTACAAAGGACTGGCTGGTCCCATTACTGAGCCTTAGGAAACACCACTGGTGACCAGCCAACAGCTGGATGTAACTCCTTTCATGGCCACTCTCTGGGCCTGCCCATCCAGACAGTTCTTAACCCAGCCAAGTGCACCTGTCCAAACTGTGAGCTGCCAGCTTCTCCAGGAAAATACTGCGGGAGATGGTGTCAAATAAGCTATAAACCAGGTTGGTTACATCCATAACCTTTCCCTAATCCACTAGATGAGTCATCTGATCATAAATGGAGACCAGGGTGGTCAAGCACAGAGTGACTGTCAAAAGCCTTGCCCAAAACTGATGTACCCAATATCCACTAATCTCCCTCTTAGTAGCAGAAGGACTGCACAGGCACTGAAAAATTTAGTACAGATCCTGCTACCACTCACTAAGAACTGTGTGTTAGAAGTTGTAACTATTCTTATCAACTCCTCTTTTGTAATAGTATTCTTATTTTTTCTCTCTAAACATTACATCTTCATATCTGGGATAACAGCAATTATTTGATTAGATGTTTTGATTTGATTTTGGATAGGAATACATTTTTGGCTTTGTGTAGAAATTATGTTTCTTAGGTCTGCAAATTGAAAAGGTGCACTCCAACAAATCAGTGGAGAATGATGGTAAAAAGATTTATTTTTAAATTGTTGAGAGAATGAATACTTGTGGTATTTTTTGTGAGCAGACTTCTGCAAAAGACTATTTTGAGCAGTAGGCTATGGTAATCAAAGACCAAGACTGCTGTTAAAATGCATGTGTTCATATGGTATTTCTTTATTGCTTAACATATTTAAACATTTCTGGTTCTTCTGCTTCTACAGATATATTTATAGAGTAATTTCTTATTAGTAATATTAATCGCACATATTGCATTTTATATGTTGGCATTTCAGATTTTATCCTTATGCTATTAAGCTAATGCTCCTGATTGATATAACTGTACTGGAGGTGTCACTATGCTGACAGAAGCAGATTCTGGACAGCAGAAATGAATTAATATAACTCCATAAATACCTGATAGGTCATGTGAGACATGAAAAATAGCCTAGGACAGCTTGTGATCTATTGAAGAAACCCTGTTTATATCCTCAAGCTTTAGAATTCTCTGATTTAAGTACTAATGTTAAATTTTTCACGGAGATATACTATGTCAAAAATAACTCATAAAGAGCTAATAATTTTTTTGCAGTAACCTGCAACCCAATCTTGTACTTGAAGGTACCTTTTCTTCTTTCTTCTGCTCTTTTTAGCAGCAACAGACAATAACACACAAAATACTTCTTCGTCAGTACATTGTGTCACTTAAAAACATTTATACATGCTATTTCTTACTGGCTTATTGTTAAGACTGACAATGTGGTACTTACAGGATAGAGAGAATTACAGCAATGAGACCAAGTAATCTTTGCCTTCATCTCAATAAAGCTCCTGTGAAATACAAAACCTGATTCACATTTCAAAAACTCCCACTGAATCTATCAGAAACATGCATTAGTTGAAAACTTGAGTGCTCTGGAAAGATCTCTATAAAAAATCCCAGAATATCTGGTGTTGGAAGGGATCTCTGGAAGCATCTAGTCCAACATGCCCTGCTAAAGCAGGTCCACCTAGAGCACTCTGCACAAAATCAAATCTATATAGGTTATGAGTACCTCCTAGGGAAAAGGACTCCACTATGTACATGGGTAGCTTGTTCCAGTAATTGATCACCTTCAAAAGGAAGAATTTTTCCTCCTATTTAGATGGAACTTCCTTTATTTCAGTTTGTTCCAGTTGTCCCTTGTCCTCTCTTTGGGCATCACTGAGGACAGTCTGGTCCCATCCTCTTGACATCCATCCTTAAAATATTTGTACACATTGATAACATCCCTGTTCAGTGGTCTCTTTTCTAGGCTAAACTGGCCCAGGTCCCTCAACATTTCCTCATAAGAAATGATGCTCCAGTCCCCCAATAATCTTTGTAGTTCTCCACTGGACCCTCTCTGGTAGTTTCTTGTCCTTGAACTGGACACAGTATTCTGGTGGTGGCTCACCAGTGCAGAGTAAAGGGACAGGATCTCCTCCCTCAACCTGCTGTCAGTGCTCTTCCTAATGCACCCCAGGACACCATTGGCCTTCTTGACTACAAGGCCATACTGCTGGCTCATGGACAGCTTGCTGTCCACCAGGACAACCAGGTCCTTCCCCTCACAGTTCCTTCCTAGCACATCAGCCCCCAGCCTGTGCTGGTGCATATGGGGTTATTCTTCCCCAGGTGCAGGACCCTGCACTTGCCTTGGTCAAAATTCATTAGGTTCCTCTCTGCCCAGCTCTCCATCCAGCCCGGGTCTCACTAAATGGCAGCACAGCTCTCTAGGGTATCACCCATTTCTCAGAGTTTTGTGTCATCTGCAAACTTTCTGGGGGCAGCTCTGTCCCTACTTCCAGGTCACTGATAAATGAGCTGAACAAGACTGTACCCAGTACAGACTCCCAGGGAACACTATTTGCTATGTGCCTCCAACTGTACTCTACAACCAGCCTTCAAGCTCTGCCTTCAGCCAGTCCTTGATCTGCCTCACTGTCCACTCATCTAACACCCACCTGCTGAGCTGACTTGTGAGTTTGGGTGACAAGGTCAAACGCCTTGCTGAAGTCCAGGTAGACAGCACCCACTGTCCTCTCCTCATCTGCCCTGACAGTCATGCCATCAATAGAAGGCAATTAGCTTGGTCAAGCATAATTTCAAAATCTTATGTTTCACTTTAAAGCAGGTTATTCTTACAGATTGTACACTAGTGGCTTCGATAGATTATCTTCCTCGTTGCCTTTGCTTTTTTGCTACACTTAATATCTTAAAGGCAGATATTTCTGGTGGTTTTATTTAATTCCTTCAGAATAGTGTTTTGATGATATAAATATTAGCATAATTATCCAGAGCCTTGTAATAAAATCAATAAAAACATTGTGAAAAATGAGAAAAGGATAGAGAAAATAATGCTGTCATTTCATTAGCAAAGCACAAACCACAGAAATTAGAACAGTTGCTATTCTGAAATGTTCTTTAAATAAATTTCTTATCCTACATGTTTGTGAATAATTAAGCCAGTTCCTTTGAGTAATAACACAGGACTTGAAGAGTCTATGGGTTTTAATTTAGTATTATTAGGATTATGGAAGAAAAATACTGATGATAATTCCTTAAACTGTCCTATCAACTTTCAGGAAAATATTGTATGTCCAAAAAAAAGGATATTTGTATCTGCGGATTAGAACAATTTCCTCCTTTTTTCCTTTTCCTTTTCCTTTTCCTTTTCCTTTTCCTTTTCCTTTTCCTTTTCCTTTTCCTTTTCCTTTTCCTTTTCCTTCTCCTAGAATAATCTATTGTCATATTTTATTTTCTTTTAAAATAAGGTATGGAACTGTTCACTTACTGACTGCATGTGTCACTTAGTGCTATGTTGTAGTTGACAAGGTGGTCAAACTCAAAGGTTGAACTCACTGACCTAAATGTCTTTTCTAACCTAAATGTCTTTTCCAACCTAAATGATTCTGTGATTCTCTGAAGCAGTAGAGAAGTAGTCTTTTTGAGTCCATTTGCACAAAAATACTTATAGATTCCTTGGCAGGTTCTTTCTTTTTTCAGACATTTTAGGTATACTTTGAAGAGTATCTTTAACTAAATTCAAGACAAGCAAAATATCAAAAAAGAGCAAAGAACAGGTTATGGTGTTATTTATGGCTGCAGCATCTGCTCATCCCAAGACAGAATGGAAAGCACACACTGTGCTCAGAGGTGGTCTCTTTAACACAATGCATTTAACACTGGGGGTCTTGAAAATGTCTTTCTTGTGTTTGTGTAAGTATGTTTAACACTCTACCTACAGTATCTTTAAATGTCATTTGACTGTGGCCAAAGTACAGACATAATATTCCACTGCTACAAAGATATGATAGAATTGAAAGTTTTCCTTCCTGGATGTGCCAGTTTGGTTCTATCACCATATAGACAAGCCACAGAGGAAAGAGTTTTATAAAGACGATAAAGGTGGTTTGGCCCATTTCAATTTCATGAGAGTAATTTTTTTTTCTCTTGTCCAGTTTAAGTCCTTGTTTTCTGGACATCAGTAAATATTTTATTCTCACCTTAATAAAAGCATTTTTTTGTTTCTTCTTTTTTTTTGTTCCTTATTATGTCAAGTAAATGGGATCAAATTCTTCTGCATTGTCTACATGCTTTGAAACTGCTCCTTTTACACACACCTATGTGAATTTACATATGGTCACACGTACATATGTCTTACGGCAGGTTCTGTGATCTGCACTGAAGAAAAGTTTATGAGAAGCTTGAATGCACGTAGACCTTTTCCACTGCTCTTGAGTTGCATAGATTTATGAAAAAATGCTTTGATATCTTATCCTTAAAAGCAATCACACAAATAATCTAAGTCAGGATGAGAGTTTTCCCAGTTCCACATTTTCTCAAAGTTAAGGTACTGTACTTGATGCATTGACTTCAGCAGCACAGTGAGATCCTCTGTTACAGCTTTGGAGGATATAAGGGAACAATAATTAATTAAATTGTCGTAGGTTGCCAGTGTCATGCATGTCACCTGCAGAAACCAAATGTGCAAGGAATCTCATCTAGAAATATTCAGAAAGTGAACAGCTTCTATAGAAAATCAGCATCTCAAATCTATTGCATGTTTCCACTGGGAATCAGAAGTTGATAATTTCTGTACTTTCATCAGAAACAAACATTTTTTGCATTTTCTACCACTTAAGTCTTAATATAGTAAGAACTGCAGTGATGTGACTAACACCAATCCCTCTGACACTCTCTTTCATAAATATATTTCTGTGGTGCTGCAACCTCCACTAGCTTAATATTTTCTTGTTCTTTCTCCTTGATTCTTGGCAGCATACATTAAGTATCTTGATTCAATTGACAATACAAAAACAAAGCAAGTACTCACAAGCATGGAAATGGGCTGCTTTTTACTTTAGGATGGAGTATTGTTTTAGCACACTAAATTGTTTCTCCCTGTCAGTGCCTGGAAAGCACTAGAAAGTATTTTTTTACTTTCACTACTAAAATCCTGCACACATATACCTTTAAATATGAAGTACACTGATTACTGTAATTTATTTGTTTTAAAATATGTTTTTTCAGTCAATAAAAATATATATATTTGCTGTGCAATACACATAATTTTATGGAAGCTGTTTAAGTGACAATAATGTTTTGATGTGATTCAGGCAAAATATTCATACTGGGAGTTTACTTTTTGTTTGAATAAATAAGAAACTTAAAGACAATTAACACTGAAATATAATTACCTTACCTAGAGAATTATTGACCTGACAATCCTATCTTTTAACACCATGCATCATATTTAAAATGAAATGTTTTGTTCAGCACCTACAATCAATCAATTAATGTAAATTATCTACAATACATTACTAGTGCCAACTTTGCAAGGGAACATATTTACTTAGTTTACTTTCCCAGAAGAAAATAAGGGGATTTGTGTTTATATGAAATAAAAAGCCAGAATGGCAAGAGATAAATGAAGTTTAAACTAATAAAAACCTCCTAGAAAGAAGTATTCCTCCAAATAAAATTTGTTTATTATTTATATTATTACTTGGGTCCATCCACTTTTCTTGTTGGTCTTATTCGTGGTATTTGGTCTCACAGTTGTTACTGGATTCAAAATTTTTCATGATACTTTGTGGTAAAGACAGATCAATTACATTTCACAGAAGGAAAAACAAACTGACAAGATTAATCATAACTCCTAGATTTCAGAAGAATTTTCTTTCAGTTTTCATTCCAACATTTTTAGCACTTTTTCCCAGTGACTAACCCACATAAAAAAATGTAGGAAATACTCAAACCAAGAACTTTACTCTTTTTCTGGTGGGTGAAGTTCTTCTTAGTCAAAAGAATACCCATTTGAGAGCTTTGTTGAGATTTGTCTAGGAAATAGGCACTGAGTCGTGCAGCTGTAGCAAGATGTATTTGGCACAAGCATACTAGCTGAACTCCAGAAACCAAAAACACATTTTAAGGCTGGAAATGGAATTCCCCAATTTTGAAGTCTAGGACGTACAGACCTTCTAGGTTAAGATTTCATTAATGATGGAAAATCTAGATTTTACTGGAAAAAGGATAGAAATAACTCAAGTAATAGACCCTCTGAACTAGACAATTGCTAGTAAAAATTCTGTTTATTAATTATTCAGTTTATAGATTATCTTATTAATTTGACATATATTCATATTTTCATATTATTAATAAATATAAGCATAATATTTATGTTTCTTTAAATTCTCAGCAACTAACATTCTTTATAATGTTAACCTCTTCCAGCAGTTGTACTTTATTCATATTAAGGAAAATTATTCATGTCTTATGGAAAATTCTTCTAAATGTAAGGTAACTATATAATGTAAGTCATCACTGCTAGTGAACTTTGATCAAAAAACAGCAATTATTAGCAAACTGTCTCATAAAATGGCTAAGGAAGTGGTCTGTTGTTATTTCAGTTAAATATGTTTATAATATGCACAATGTTGTCCACATGAAAATAAAGCCCAGATGTCTGAAATCCGGCATGATTTATGGCACATTATTAATAATGAATTTAGCTCTAAACAGGCAGAGCAGGATGGCAAGGTACTGATGGAAAGCTTCTGGTTTTAGCAAGCACATAAGACAGCTGGCTATGGGCACAAAGATTTAGCATTTCATCTCTGTTCTAAAATCCTACCACAAGTTGCTTATTCACCCAAAATGTGCATGTATCTTTTTACTTGATCTGGAAACTCATAAACAACTGGATGTGATATAGGTCACATCATGACGAAAGAGCTTCTTGCCACAGAGACAGATAATGCTTCAGCAGACTAGTTCAAGGAGTCCACTAAATGGTCATGCCTTATTCCTTGCATGAAAAACACAGATATCCTGGCTTCCAGGTTTTTACTTCCACCCGAAGGCCTTATACATCTAACACAGAAATACATGTCTATAATTGTCTCCCTATTGCTGGAAAACACTTTTATTTCAAGGGATGTGCGGTTTTATCTCGTGTGCTTTTATCAATATGTAATTGAACATAATTTTGTTGCTAAAATCAAGATTTCAAAATAAATTACTACTACACAACAGCAGCCTGAAAAAAAGCATGTGAAAACGAAAAATCTTGTAATAATTGAATACATTGTTAAATAGATTTGAAATCAGCAAAAATAAAGCAAAAAATAGTTTATTTTGTCAACATGCTGAGGAAGTTTTTATTGAAACTCAATCCTGACTTTTGCAAACAAAATTAAAGACAGATAACAGTACAACTTTGAATTTAAAACCTTTGTCTTACACAACACTCAGATACACATTTTTACATTTTTGTCCCCTGAGAAACTATAAAGGCTTTCGTGGTTCAGTTTTAGCTGTATTTCCTTCTTTTTAGTGTTGATTCTGGGAAAAAGAGAAAGGAAAAATGTCTCAGTAAAATGTTCCACTATAAAGGGTAGGTGAAATAAATTTGTTAGAAAAAGATAAAAAGTGGGGTCAGTTTCTAAGAAGTCACATTGATGTGTCTTTTAGGCACTGTACTTCCTATTTTTGTTATAAGAGTTGCACAGACATTTCATACTAACCAACAGTATAAAATCAATCTAAATAATAATATGATGTCCCATCAATGAGGAACACATTATGGAACCTGTATTTCTGTGAGCATGCGGTTTTGGATTTTTTCTTTTCAAGGTTTTTTAGATGCTATCATAAAATATAGAGTCAAGTATTATTGTCTGTAACCCTTGCACTATATGCTAACTATTAAATAAGAAGATGATTGTCTAAAAATAAATATTACAGACTACAACCTATATATATCATCAAGAAACTGTGCCCTAGAGTTCTTCAAATCTCTGTCTGTGATCACGCTCTTTGTAGCAGACATTGAAGCTTCCTGTTAATGTTCCTGTGCAGAAAAAGAAAGTTATCAGTTAATTCTCCTTTAAATACTATAGTATTCTTATGTTAATGGTTTTTTATTGAAATTAATTTTAAGAAAAGTTTACATAATGGATTTCTCAAGTGTTTTTGTCAACATTTGTTGACTCATGATCCATGTGATGCACAGCTTCCATAAATAAGTTATACCCACAGTTCACTGTAATTGCACTGAAAATTGACTGCTGTGGCTTTCTATGCTATTACATTCATAATAGAGTAACTCACAACAATTTTATTCTAGGCAGAGGACTTAGTGGGGAAATAAAAAGAGGAAAGAAGCATGTGGAACCAGACACGCTCAACCAAGCACTGACTAATTTACCAAAAGCTGTAGAAGGAAATGGGTCAGAAGCATGAGTAGAATGGAAATCTGATGATTCCCACTGCCTCCCACTAGCCACTACAATTTTTTGCCTCACACTTTTGATGGCTGAAATAGTGCGGGTTCTCAGTAAGATACCAGGACACTAATCCTTCAGTTCCTATTTCTTAATTTAAAATTGGTTTTTGTAGTACAATGAAACCAGAAGAAAACAGATAATTCTTAAAATATACAGAAATGTCTTCCACATGTTAAGCTTGTTTGTTTGTTTGTTAACTTTCCTGAACAGTTATGTGAGATCTATTGTGTTCTACACTTGTGCGTCAACTTTTAGAAACATTACAAGGAAATGCCTAATGTAATAAAAGAATACATATCAAAGTCTGGATTGCTTCAGAAAACGTGAATGATGATTAGTTTTGTTAATATTAAGAAAAGGGACATAGAAGAAAAACATTAGGTAGGGAAGAGGTGAGGAGGCAAAGAAAGATATGAGGAGGAGGATATATAGAAAGATATATATGAGGAGGAAACAGAGACCTTAATAAAAACAAATGAAAATGAAGGGGAAAAAAAAGCAATTTAGAGACAACTTAATCAAGAAGCAATAAATAGAACGAACATAAAGACAAAAGAAGTGATGTGAAAACTTGAGAACAAAATTAAGTTTAGTTCATATATAGTCATAAACTTTTCAACTTCCTATTGTTAAATGGCACGGTACAAATTTGCTTTGCATTACATCTTTATAACATTAATAGTACTTACACAATGCAAAGAATGTTTGTATATAGACAAAATATATGACATTTCTCAGTCCCATTTTACCAACACTTTTTATTCAGCAGCTTCTTAGAAACTGGCATCAAAGTGATATGTGCTTTTGTGTGATCAGCTTAGAAAAGTTGATTGCTGACAAAAAGATCATCCAAAATTCCACTTCAAACAAGGACTACTGAGTAAAGAAAAATAAATTTTCATTTAAAGGTGGCCTTGGGTTTTGGAGGAGAGGAGAACATACATTTTATAACATAATCCGACAGCAAACCAGCCTCACGACTTAGAAAAAACAAGTAAAAAATCTTTCCCTTGAGAAGTCACATAATACTGCTTTGACTACTGAAGACATTCCTTTAATTTCTTTCTCCAAGTATACCTCTACTCTAGTTGTTGGTAAATAACATCTGCACATCCTTCTCTCTCTTAGCAGAGCCAGGCACAAAGCTTCCCTTGAGAGCATAGTCCAACAAAAGCCATTGCAGAGAAATAGAACTTAGACCTTGTGAAATTTGTGACACTTGGCACTACAATAGATCATTTATCTTCACCTTTCTGATGGCGAGATCTCTGGTTTTGTTAAAGAAGTTTAATAGTTGTGTCATTCTTAAACCAGTGGAGCTCTAAGAGCTCTGAAATTTCCTAGATGACAGCTGCAGTATACCTAATGCAGACTGACAACAGATTTCTTTATTTGAAAAATCTAAACTTTTTCATGAAGTTTTATGAACAATATATTTTAAAAGAAAAACAAAATAGTTAAAATAGGCAAATAAAAAAAAATTAAAAAAGGAAATTAAAAATAGATGCAGCTGGTACTTTTAAGAACCTCTCAGCCTGAATCCAGATTAACAAAGTGATGTTGCCTGCCATTCTTGTCTGCCAGCTCTAAACAGTTATAAACGCATTTGGATGCATAAGCGTAAGACAGAACATCTGTCCAAACTGCCCTCAAAACCCTGCCTGATTCTTAACAATTCCTCTGCTGCTAAATAATTTTTCATCTTGACTGTGCTTTCTAGGAAGGCAGCCCTGGAACAGGATCTAACAAGCTCTTCCTTGTCACCTCTGAGCCACAGCTCATTGATTAAAATGGTCTATAGCCTCCTCCCTTCTGCCATGCTACTTCCCACACAGTCTTTAAAATTACCCTGGGAAAAATCTAAAGGAAGCTGAGTGGGTGAAGTGCTGTTCTGAGGAAGACTTGAATCCTAAACCCTAAAACAGGCTTAGCAATATTAAATTTTCCTTGCAACTTGGATGATTCTGCACTAAAATAAAAGTATTCCTGTAAGGATGTCTAGAACTGAATCTCAAAACTGCTGTTATTCCCTTGCATACTGCATTATGTCTAATCCACTTGCTCGAAGGGACAAAGAGATACCTCAGCAGTTTTCCTCTTCATAAATTCCCATTTCTGCTATGAGTTTGTCTTGAAAGGAAGGAGTATGTGTAGATACAAAGGGTGACACTGCAAACATTGCTGACACTGCAAGAGGAGGATAAAGCATTATATATATATTTTATATATATGTATATATACACACACATATATATAAATAAATTAATTCTATAGTTAATTGTATAATTCTATATATTATATATTTCAATCTGAAATTTTGAAAGATAACTCATACGCAGTACGCACTGCAAAAAAGGAACATAAAGATGTCAAAACAGATTTAAAGCTGCATTCTAATATTTTAGATACTTACTTATTTTGCACATTTGTCCTTTTATAAACTGTAAGTTCTTTATATCATTAAGATTAGCTCTATCATGTTAAACACTGAAGGTCAAGTAAGATTAAACCACAAAACTGTCCTTTTAATCTACATAAAAAATACACAGAGTTCTACTTAGATATGCCTTGTTTCTCTTTATTTCTCTTTATTAATCAGCATTCTACTTTCCTGTGTTTGAAAGATTCTGAAAATCTACTAAATAAAAAGATAGGAAAAACAGAATAAAATATTGACTGTCAAAATGTAAACATATAAGTAGGCTTAGTTCATAGCAGTTTTCATATTATGAGTATCAGAGGGTGGTTGAGATATGATTCAGCCAGGCTTCCATGGGCAGAAGGTGACACAAACACACAAAATTTTTCTCCAACCGTAAAAAGCCATTAAAGAAATCCTGCAACTGCAGTGTGAGTTCCAAAGACTTCAAGAAAGGAAGACAGGAATTTTACTCAGGTCCCAAAGATGCGCTAATTCTCACTGATGACAGATGCAGCCCACAGAAACACAGCCTGCATTGCACTCTTATCTATAATTTAGTTCCAGAATGTGGGGACACCAGAAGTTCTCCCCACTTGTCCAGGGACACCAAATGAGAATCTGAGATACTGAGTGTCTTGAAACTAAATGTTTTCATATGATGAGAACAGTGGAAGACATGTAAAATGTTTCCTTACTGTAAGGAAAGAGTAAAATGTTTCCTTACTGTAAGGTCTCACACTGCCCTGAAACCCAGTTTTACCTTAATTCACAGGCAATGTATTTGCATTCAATAAATGTGTAACAAATGTCTCAAGAAGATACTATGTCAGTCTTCTAAGAGTCCAGGCACCTCTATTTCCACAAATGTAATTCACTTCCAGGTGCCACGAGACAGATTTCCAGAAACCTATTTTGGTAGGAGGCTTCTGGATGAGAGTTTGAGAACACAGCTGTTGTTGCTGCCAGCCCAGCTGCTTGCTTTTGCATATACTCCCATGAACCACAGGAGGCTCACAAATGTAGATTTTGCAGCCAATGATCCACAGACAGATTGTTGGCAGTTTTGCAGCTACAAGGCAGAGGGGACCACATGTAGGGATACAACAAAGATTATCGTTATTTAGGCTTACAAAGGATTTTTAGACTAGTATTAGAATATGACCAGAATTCACCTGCTCTTTGCTTTGTGCACAATTACTCTTCTTTCCTAGTCTCACACAAAACATAAATAGCTCAAACTCTGATCTCTACAACCCTTCTCTTTCTTCTGGATCCTTTCCAGACCATCATTCTTTAGACACTGGCCATGCTTCATAGGTAGACCACAAAGGAGAAGATTGGAAGACTAAAGTTATATTGCACAGATCAAATTAAGAGAATAATACACTGTGTTAGAGACAGGTGTAATGACACAAAGCATTTTCTTTTTCTATTTCCATTTGAAACTTATGTTCAGGAACTGAGAGATTAGTATTATCTACAGAGCATCTATACCCTATCCACTGACAGAGGGTCACCTATCTTTACAGCTTAGAGGAAATCTTAATATATGTCAGAATTTATAGACATGACAAAACTGCACCGTATGGTGGACCAATCTTGTGCATTCATTGACAGATGAAACATCACTACCATAGAGGAACAGTAAAGATGCTTGAGTTAAAAGATGATTAAAAATCAAAATACCAAATATGCTGATTAAATTAACACCTTAGAAAAGCACCCACATGTTTGAACTCTACAGTGGCAGGTCACAGAAATCTATTGATGCACTTGATCCTCAGTTTGTCTTCATTTCAAATGCAATTTAATTACTGACAGAAAGAAAGAATTGATTTCAAGGTACAAAAATGTAGATGTCAATGCTACTCTGTTTTTTAGAGAATCTAGAGAATGGGCTCTTATTTCCATGTTATTTTCATAGGCTTGGTACTGACATTTTCAGAATCTTGCTTGTTATATTCCATTACCAGACAGCAGCAGCAAAAGGAGAAAAGTGTATGAAATCAGGCTTGCACTCAGATATTGATCAGTGCTTTAGTTTTCCATCAAGGGCTTAGTATGCTGACTGATGGAAAAGGAGATGCAACTGCTGGATATTGATAGTAATAGGCTTTGCATCAGCTTGTAGTAAGAGAGGAGTCTGCGGGTTTTGATCAAAATATTCAGTTATGGCTTTGTCTGAACAGTATGACGTTTCCCTCAGTTACTGATGAGGTGTTTTGAGAGCATTTATTTGCAATACAACCTGAAAATAGTACACTAATTTTACCATATAAATACTAGTCTTTGGGCAACTATCTTTCATATGTTTTTATTAGTATTAGACTATATGCATTTATTTTAACATATTTACTAATTATTTTAGGAACCTTGAGTTGCAGTTTTATGTTTGTGCATGCTTGCATAGTGTATCTGGTATGTTTTGCACATGCATGATTTTATATGTATTCACAATTGCTGCACATTGCAATTCACTAATGCATACATATATTTTCAGTCATATATTAGTTATGCCCATACGAGTAAATAACTGGGGGGGGAAATCCAAAACCTAAGAAAACACAGATTGATCAGTTGATCTCCCTGCCAGAGAACTACAAAAAATAAAACAAAATAAAGATGCATATGAATCAAAAAGGAAGAAAAGATTAATAAATATAAAGCCCAAACCTTTAAAACCTCTCTCTATACAGTCTATACTTGACCATTTCTCAAAATAGCATTGAGCTATTTCCTTAGGGGAAAATGCTTGTATTAGCAGTTGCAGTTAATAATTTAAGTTCTAAGAAGAGCAAATTACCTAAGTTAAAGAAACTGTAATAGTTCCATATTCTCCTGATTTTAAAATTTATCAAATATTTTAAAAAGTTAAAATCTTCTGCTTATTCTACAAGTCCTCCAGTTAGTTCCAATACCTAATTACAAAGAATCTTACAGAAGAAGCTCTTCATTTGTGCAAAATATATTCTGTGACATGTCCACAACTCTTGAACAAGATTTATGTCAGTCACAAAATTTCATCAAGCAGAGCTGCAGGCAGGAATATTTGTGGTTACATAAATACCACAAAGATTATATTACGATGTGACTAAAAGAAATATGTTCTCAAATTTCTTTTTAGTTTAAAATGCAAACTTTATTTAGAAATAAACTCGCACAAAAAAAGACGGATTTCAAAAGTATACAGGTACTCATGCCCATATATGTATCTGTGTGCACTTTACCACATCTGTGTGCACTTTACCATATAGAATTTATAAGTGTTTATTGATGCTAAAATAGTGACTTACAGCTCACCTGTAGATAAGCTACAGCATCCAGATTACACAGACTTCATACACCCCAGTTCCTTCCTCTGTAGAAATCTTACTTTCCTCATGCAGTGTTGTGAAGTTGATTAAGCACTTGTGATCATCTGATAAGTGTAAGAATTTTTGAAAGATAAATATTTGTAACTATAAGTCACATACTTTTTCTCTAACTAACAATGTACTACCAGAGTTAAGTTAATAATGTAACACTAAAAATGAGTTCATTAAAATTATGTTCAGGTAGATTTAAAGTGGAAGCATTTTTCTACAAATGGAGGTGAAGTGTATTTCATAACAGTCCACAGTGAATGACATAAAATGGATTTAATATCTTAAGACTTAGAAACAACATTTTCAACAAACATCCTCTGAGGCAAAGACCTCTTTTTAATGAATGAGAGTGGGAAAAATACTCTAGATTGGATTTCTTTTCTGTATTTTTCAGTCTGTATTTTACATTGTGCAATTAATTTGTAAACAGTCAGAACTTTGGTTTGAGAAAAAAATGGGCCAGGTATGTTGCTGGTCTATTCTAATGTAGCAAAGTCTATATTCCTATGAAATTACGAAAATTAAGAAAAACTTCATTAAGACACTTGAAATGTAACATATTCATGCAAATATAGCTAGCAAGACAGTAAATTATTCTTGAGGAGAATAAAAGAAAGTGAAATAATTTAAAAATAACCACCGGTATCACTATGAAACACAGTCTGTACTGAATACACCGACAATGATAGCCACATTTTCCTTAATATCATTGGCAGTACTAGCATATCTGTTGAAATGCATGTGACCAAATGTGCAAACCAAGCTGCCAAACCACACAGAGATTGGTGAACCAAGAGGAATATTCTCTCTTGTTCTCTGGCTACCAACATAATTTAATTTTCTTACTGAAAGACCTCAGGCCATTTTACAGGGATTTGATTTCTAAAATTCTTTTGCCCTCCCAGCTGCTACTCAAAGTGTTAAGACAAACACTCTTTTTAAGACACAGTTTGATGAAAACAAAGTGTAAAGTTTCTTAGTAAATTGTAAGCTAGGTTTCCAGAGTTTTTTTACCACTACTCACAACTAAACTGGTTTATCTTTTTCAGAAACTAGGAAGATGTTCCAAATCACTCTATTAATCCTACCTCTCATGGATGGTATGGACATAGGGATAATACATCAAGCACTACAGGTTGGGAACAGAGTGGCTTGACAGGCCAGGCAGAAAGGCCCCTGAGGGTACATATTGACAGCAGCTGAACATGAGCCAGGGTGTGCCCAGGTGGCCAAGAAGGCCAATGGCATCCTGGCCTGGATCAGCAACAGTGGCCAGAAGGACCAGGGGTGTCATCATTCCCCTGACCTTGGCATTGGTGAAGTTGCACCTCACATCTTGTATTCAGTTTTGGGCCTTTCACAAAAGGAAAGACTAAAGGTGCTAAAGTGTGTCCAGCGAAGGGCAACAAAGCTGATGCAGGGTCGGTAGAAAAAGTCCCGTGAGGAGTGGCTGAGGGGGATGTCTTTGTTTAACCTGGGAGAAAGGAGGCTTGGGCTAGACCTTATTACTCTCTAAAAACTACCTGAAAGGAGGTTGTAGTGAAGTGGAAGTCAATCCCTTCTCTCATGTAACAAGCAACAGGACAAGAGGAAATGGTCTGAAGTTGCACGGGCGGAGGTTTAGATACAATATTGTAGAAAACTTTCCTTCACTGAAAGGGTTGTCAAGCACTGGAACAGGCTGCCAGGGAAGTGGTTGGATTACTGACCCTGAAAGCATTTAAAAGATGGGTAGATGTGGCACTTATGGACATGCTTTAATGGTGACCTTGGCAGCATTAAGTTTACATTTGGACTCAATGATCTTAGAAGTCTTTTCCAATCTAGGATTTGAATATTCTAATTAATTGTGTTTATGCTCTGTGTCACTATATCACATTAATGCTGCATCATCTGAGCTCCACAACCAGCCTCAACACTAGTTTATTTACAGATTTTACAGTCATTTATATCTAGCTTTGGAACCCTGGAATTTCTGGACTTATTTAAGGCATGGTTATTTCATACTCCCTTCTGTCAGAAAAGAAGATTGAGGCTGAATATGCAGGATTGCCAAGTTTCTGTTACACCTTTTGAGGGTACCACTCAGAATAACTTTCTACCAATTTTCCTATGCATTAGAAAAACTGCATTGCAAAATGGTCAGCAACTTCTACTGAAATCATTCTTAGCATTATGCTTTCAGAATAAGCAACTTTGTAGAGACTGGGAAGTAGACTTTTTAGATCTATAGAAAACTACATTGTTTCACACTTGTGCATGTATTTTCTGAAAATTTCGCAAACTAAAATCAAATATACACTTTCTTTTTCCTGAGTTCTTGAAAAAATCCTTGTATGCCAAATACCATCTCTTTATTTTTCTTTTGACAAGTAGAGGGAGAAAGGGAAGCAGCTTGAAAACTGTAGATTAAAAAAATACAGTTTGTTTTGATTTTTTATAAGGTACACATTTATTTGTAGGTATTCTGTTAAAAAGGTCTGTGTGAAATTTGAGACTGTATTGTTGAATTTGAATTTAAAAAAAAATTAAATTTATAGTTTGCTTTTTAAAAGATAATGAAATACAGTAGAGAAACCTATGGTTCTATAGTGGATGTTAGATTGGTGGAGAATTAAAATGGGATCTTCCTGTCTAATACTCAAAACAAACACAGCAAAGTAAAAGATACCAGTGATCTTCTGAAAAGCTAAAAAAACAGAGATCTTCGTGACTTGTCATCATTAAAAACCCACTGGCAGTCCTCTCAAGATTAACCAAGGTTAGCTTTGGAAAAAATCCAATTTAGGTAGTTGCAATCTGTTCACATAAATTATTACTGCATTCTCATGTTCTGTATTTTGTTGTTATTGTTATTTTGTCAGTTGATTTTTCAAATATTTCTTCTGCACTGTTTAAGTGGTAACCATTCTATTCTTCATATAGAGTACTTCATTAATTAATACTTTTTAGAAAGCTTTCCAAATAAACATGTTGTAGAAATGTAATCTATTTCTCTTTATGTGAGAAATGAATGAGATATAATATCAGTCAACCACAAGAAAAGACAATGAGCGAGGTCATTCAATTAGGCCATAATTTTATTAACTTCTCTGGGAATTTCACATCAATAGGTCATACAACATGGATAGTTATTTCTCTATTAATAATTTGACTTTGTGAGGGTTGCTATCAGTTGTTGTCAACATCCTACTGCCATCCTACTCTTACAAAGGTTAAAGATTAAAACAAATTTAGTCCTTCTTTTACTGGGTCTATGCTTCTGGTATCTACTCATTGACTTTCATTCCTGCTTTTTATTAAGGGTTTTTTTCCTCCAAGATCATGTTAGAGAATTGGACACATTCTTCTCACAGTTCAGTGTCTGCAGAGTATACATATCACTGGCTAATAACTGAACCCCCTCAGCCTTTACAGACTTTGAGAGCAGAGTTTGTCCTAGCATGCAACAAGTCTGCTGGTAAAATTGGATCCTAATCTGATGCCAGTAATCAACCAGGAAGTCTGAATGGCCTGTCTAGGAGTTCGTCTGTCCTCCTTTAAGGGCTTCCAAGTTAAGTGATGGACTTGAACCCTTTAAATTTACCTCTTCATCTGTTGTGAAAGCGTTTCATTTCTCATTCTTTTTAATATGAAAATATTCAGAAGGGAACTTAAAGGCCAGAGTGTCTACCTTTTCTTAACCAGAGGCATTTTTGTAAATATGCTACATTTGATCTAGTTGTGTGCCATGGCGTTATTATGGATCTGCAACTACACCAGTAAGTTAATATTCCTGGAATCACAAATATGTGACAGTTGTTCATGAGATAATTTAATAGCAAGTAACAATAAAAAAATTGATTTTGCTCCTTCCACAACAAGTGATTTTTTGTTTGTTTTAATAATAATTACTCTCTTGTATGTTTCTTAATCTCTGTTTTGAAGAGCTGATTCAGTAAGAGTCTTCTATCAGACAAAAACATTGTGTATTTGCACCTCTGAGGAAAAGTAAGCAGTAACACTATTGCTTGGTGTTTATATTAGAATATAGATGCCTTGCAAAAATGCAAAATTGTTTACAAGATGCCTGCAGCAGTGCAGAATCCTTGGTCAGCCCTCCCCTGCTGCGGGGGGTGTGGGCTGCCCCAGAGCTGGAACATGCAGGTTGGTCTCTCCATGGCCACGAGTGGTGGGACTGGTCAGACGCGGTCCTTGTAGAAGCGTCGCAGGTTTAGAAAGGCAGCTGTTTTGTTCCAGGTCTCCATGGTGTTTTTATTGTGGAAAACAGGGGAGGGATTGGGAGACTGAGGAGGGGGGGTGGGAATACAAGGGAGGGTGCAAGTTCCATACGAGCCCAGAACCAAAGAGACCATTCCAGAGCTTGCTGGGGTTTTTATCTCTAGGGAGGGAGGGGGGGCGGTCCTGACTCACATCCAGTCAGGAGGGGTCAGGGGGGTGGGGTCAGGGACAGGAAGGACACAGTAACAAATCAGGAAGCACACAACAACAGATGCCTTTTTCCCAATTGTACATATATGGTTATCTAAGCAAATCCATACTGGTCACTCAATTATTTTTTCCAAAATAAATGCCCTTATGTTGTGCATTACAGTAAGACTCCCGAATATTCCAAGATAGCATTGGGTACCTGCCATGTCAGAAACAATATCATAAATACTTACTCTTGACATTTTCATGTTTTCACTTTTCTTAAATCAGAAAGGACAGATCCATCATAAAATATTTGAGGATTGTAGTATAAAATATATTAATGATGCTTTAAATCATAGCCATACTAACAAAAACTGCTCTTGAACTGAACAACACTATGATAAAAGGAGAACAGAACAGGGGTCCTAAAAGCTAATTAACCAAAGCTGTAGAAAACAAAATGAGGTCACTCATAGCACAGTCACTTTGTGCCTGGACCCTGTTTGCACATGAGTATTCTGAGTGAAAACCAGTTATGGAAGTATTCATGCTTCTTGCAATCCTTCATACTCAAAGAATTCAGGACTGAGATTATTGAAGTAGATTTTTTCCTTCTAAATTATTAGTATTAAATATGCTAATTTTTACAATATATTTTTACAGAGTGTCTCTGATTTATCCTCCCTGAAATTTAATAAAAGAGATTCTAAAATAATCCCTTGGAAGAAGCTCACTATCCTTATTTTTCTCCAAAATACGTAAGTACTAGATGACACCAAATTTATATAATATAAAGAGCTGGGAGGCTTTGAGAACATTTCTGGACCAAAAATGATATAGATTAGGTAGCATGACAGAGGGTAGTTCTTTCATATGATTTCATAGTGAGCCAGTTTGTATCATTTCATGGAAGAAAATTATATCTGAGTTAGAAAATAATGTATCATCAGGCTTTTCATTTCAATTGTACTTTATTTTATGTTTTCCCTCTAGAAATCTATTCTAATAAATTCAAAAAGTGAAATATTTCCACTTAATACTTTCTAAGATTTATGAGGAATTCTTCCTGATTACATAATTTTAAATTACACACATTCAATAATAGAAAAAAATAGAGGATTCAACAATGAAAATGTTGTTTTCCTAAAAAGTCCTTCACTTTTTGCTTTTTATAAACCTAATAATTTCCAGCATCTCTGAAATTTTCCTTTTGTCCCACCATATGAAAAAAGAGAAACTTGGGAACCAAAATAATGGTTGTCAACTTTATGTTACCCATGCTACCAACTTTAACTATTTTAAAGCAAATCTGTATGCTTTTATATCTCTCTAGGTCATGTCCTCATCTCAGTCATAATTATTTCAAAGAAAACAGGTTTAGAGTCACTCAGTATTTGTTCCAGGAAAAAAAAAATATGTGAAGAGATTGAATGGGGCTAACTTTTTAAAAAACCCTGTTTTTTATATTAATTACATTTTGGAGTTCTGGTTCTCTTCAGTGCCATTTTAAATTTTTTGGTGTTTCAGTAAGAGATAATTTTCTATGGATAAGTTGCCCATGATAATTAGAATTATAGCTGTGCTATTTTCATGGACACAGTTTACATTTTTTAGTGAAACTCGGTAAAGATTCTGTCACAAGAAATCACTTGGGATTCTCTACTATGGAAAAAGGGAAAAGAAATTCTAGGGGTTTTCTGAAACCCAGCAAATATTTACTTTTCTTCTGATAGTGTATTTTGTGCAAAGTTTGGTTTTACTGAAAACAGTAAAAGGAACAAATATTAAGATCAGAATTCTGTTAATTGTTTATGTTTCATTTAAGGTGTGACTACAGTGTATGCAAGCCAAATTTTTCTCACATTTAAGTCATAATTAACTTAATGGATGCCATTGATTTGAACAGGATTAATGTAGATTTATAGCTCTGTAACAGCACGTGACTGGCTTGTCATAATGTCCTTGATAACGTCCTATAAAGGATATTACAATGACTGCTTGCAATATTGTCATTCATCTTGACTGGAGCAAAAAACCCACATCATTGAAGACAAATCATATTAAATCCATTCTCACACCAGTTAATACTATCTTATTCTAGTCTCTCTAACTATATCACTTTGCGGGTTTAGTTTGGACATTATGAAAAATTTCTTCATGGAAGGAACATTGGAAAAAGCTGCCCAGGGAAGTGTTTAAATCACCACCCCTGGAGCTATTTAAAAGAAGCATAGATGTTGTGTTAGGGACATAGTTTAGTGGGACTATGTAGTGGTAGGTTAACAGCTGGACTCTATGCTATTAGAGTTCTTTTCCAACATTTCCTACTTTTGTAGGAAAATGTAGCTTAGGCAATGGCAGGTTTTGACTCAGCTGGATCACTGCATGGCTCTATCTCACGGGGCCATTGTTCTGTTATGCAGTAAAATCACTTTTTCTTAAAACACTCAAGTATCAGGAAGTGGCAAAGGACACCATAGTTGGCTTAGTGAAGAAGTCCTCATTCCATACAAGGTCTCTCATCCTTTCCTGTGAAATAATTTTCTTGAGACTCATGATTTTATGTTAGCAGTGCACTGCACAAAGGAATTCAGCCAATTCTTTTCTATGCTAGCAAAATATGTCTGAAAGTGACAAGCAAGCACTATTTTAATTTGCTTTTCAGTACAAACTAAGATCGAAAGTCTAACCTCAGTAAAGCTAATGACAGTAAATGTATTTAGCAAAGAAACACAGAATTGTGGAATGGTTTGGGTGGGAAAGGACCTTAAGATTAATTTCATTTCAACCACCAAGGGCAGGGGTGTCACCCACTAGATCATGTTGCTCAGGGCCCCATCCAACCATACCTTGAAGACTTACAGGAATGGAGCACCCACATCATCTCTGGGCAAGTTGTTCCTGTGCCTTATTGCCCTCTGAATAAAGAATTTCTTCCTAATCTAATTTAAGTCTCTATTCCTCTAGTTTAAAAACATTCCTCCTTTTTTTATCTCTGTGGACCTATGTAAAAAGACACTCTCCCTCCTTTTTAAAAGCTGCCTTTAATTACTGGAAGGTTGCAATAGGGTATCACCAAAGCCTTCTCTGCTTCAGGCTGAACAACTCCAGCTCTCTCAGCCTACTTTTATATGAAAATTCAGCTCACTGATCATCTTCATGGGCATTTGGGCTCTCTCCTGCAAGTCCATGTCATTCTTATGTTGGGAGCCTCAGAGCTACTGTACTCTCAGTAGCCTGAGTACCTTCTGTACTCCAGGTAGGAACTTAGGATAGGGAGAATCACCTTCCTCAGCTTGCTGGCCACACTCCTTTTGATGTAGCCCAGGATGTGGTTGGCTTTCTAGACTGCAAGTACACATTGCCGGCTCATTTTCAGCATTTCATCCATGAGAACTCCCAAGTCCTTCTCTGCAGGGCAGCACCTTGTACTTGGTCCTGTCGAACTTCATGACGCTCTCATGGAACCACTTCTCAAGCCAGTCCAGGTCCCCTTGCACGTGCAATAACACTTCTTCCATAAGAACTTGGTCTATTCAGTTCAGATTAACAGCCAAAGGTGTGATATAAATTTACTAAAAGGATTGCAAAGACCAAGACTTTCCCTAAACAGATGTATTATGCACATTGCATGTTTGTTGCTTTTTTCCTTTCACATTCCACTAACATTTTTCTACCTATTGTGCTTTGAACTACTTACCCTATCCAGTTTTTTTTAAATTCTATCCACCAAATGTGATGCATGTTTGATTGGATTTTAATAGGATGGTAACTCCTTGTTCAGCAGTAAGTTTAACAGGAGTGTAATTTATTCTCAATGAAGTATGGGGTGCTGGATCAAGGTACTAAATAAGTACTAGAAATGCATTTGAAACTCATGTCCTGAGTAGCATTCATATTCAGAAAGCAGATGCATTTAAAGCAAAATAGAGGATAGTTTTGTACTTGTATACAATAAGGAAGAAACATGTATTGTAATGTTCAGTATGTCCTAATTATGAATTTTTTTGTGGTAGTGTGGTGGTTTTGCTTAGAACAGAATATCAGCAAGATATCTTTAACATCTAGGAGAAATTTAAACTCTCAAAAGCTGTTGTAGTAAGCCTGAAGAAATGTCTGAGGGGTGGGGAGTGGCACAAAGATGGCTCCTGTGGGTCCTGTGTGGGGGTTCTGGAAGTTTTTCACCAAGTCCAGCAAAGCCAATCTCTGATGGCTCTGAAGGTGATGGACATGCTGCCGGCCAAGTTTGGGCCAATTAGAGATGTTAGTTAAGCCTCTGTGAAAACATATTCAACAAGAAATCAAAACAAAGTAAGCATGCACTTCTTTTTAGCTAGAAGAGGAGGAGGAGGAGGAGGTGAAAATATGTAAAGGGAGAACAGCATGGAGACGCCAAGGTCAGTGAAGAACGTGGGGGAGGAGGTGCTCCAGGCGCTGGAGCTGAAAACCCTCTGCTAGCTGTGGTGAAGACTATGGGGGAGCAGGAGATCCCCCTGCAGCCCATGGAGTCCACAAGAATGCAGAAATCAACCCACAGCCCATGCCAGAGGAGCAGGTGGATGCCTGCAGGAAGCTGTGTATCACTGTGAGTCTCATCTAAAGAGTTAAATCTCCAAAGGCCTTGCAAGGGAGAGAAAGGCCTTTTCCTTGCTCCTGGGATGGAAACAGCCTGGCCTCAGCTCAGGAGAGTCTGCATCCTATGGACAAGAGGACTCATGTTGGAGCAGAATTTGGGTGGGATGTTGCTCGTGAGATTGGACTCATGCCAAAGATGTTCCCAGAGGACTTCCCAGAGGACTGTCTCTCATGGGAGGGATCCCATGGCTAAGTAGAGGACCCCTCTCCCTGACGGACTGACCAGAGAACAAACCCCTTACCCTGTCCCCTGCCCGTGCTGTTGTTTGGAAAGAGGGAGTGGGGTAAGCAGAGAAACTGTCTTGAGAGAAAGAGAGATGAGCATAGAGACAGTCTGCGTAATAGAAGAATTGCAGTGATGAATATATATATAGACTAAGAAAATACCCCACTCCTTGCCCCCTGCTCAAGCTGTTGGTTGGAAGGAGGCAGGAGGGTGAGTAGAAAAATGGTGTCCTAAGAGGGAGGAGGGTGACTGAACAAATGATGTCTGAAAAGATTATTTTTACCTCTCATTTATCCTCCAACTCTGTTAGGTAATTAAATCACTTTGCAACTCNAAAACATTCCTCCTTTTTTTATCTCTGTGGACCTATGTAAAAAGACACTCTCCCTCCTTTTTAAAAGCTGCCTTTAATTACTGGAAGGTTGCAATAGGGTATCACCAAAGCCTTCTCTGCTTCAGGCTGAACAACTCCAGCTCTCTCAGCCTACTTTTATATGAAAATTCAGCTCACTGATCATCTTCATGGGCATTTGGGCTCTCTCCTGCAAGTCCATGTCATTCTTATGTTGGGAGCCTCAGAGCTACTGTACTCTCAGTAGCCTGAGTACCTTCTGTACTCCAGGTAGGAACTTAGGATAGGGAGAATCACCTTCCTCAGCTTGCTGGCCACACTCCTTTTGATGTAGCCCAGGATGTGGTTGGCTTTCTAGACTGCAAGTACACATTGCCGGCTCATTTTCAGCATTTCATCCATGAGAACTCCCAAGTCCTTCTCTGCAGGGCAGCACCTTGTACTTGGTCCTGTCGAACTTCATGACGCTCTCATGGAACCACTTCTCAAGCCAGTCCAGGTCCCCTTGCACGTGCAATAACATTTCTTCCATAAGAACTTGGTCTATTCAGTTCAGATTAACAGCCAAAGGTGTGATATAAATTTACTAAAAGGATTGCAAAGACCAAGACTTTCCCTAAACAGATGTATTATGCACATTGCATGTTTGTTGCTTTTTTCCTTTCACATTCCACTAACATTTTTCTACCTATTGTGCTTTGAACTACTTACCCTATCCAGTTTTTTTTAAATTCTATCCACCAAATGTGATGCATGTTTGATTGGTTTTTAATAGGATGGTAACTCCTTGTTCAGCAGTAAGTTTAACAGGAGTGTAATTTATTCTCAATGAAGTATGGGGTGCTGGATCAAGGTACTAAATAAGTACTAGAAATGCATTTGAAACTCATGTCCTGAGTAGCATTCATATTCAGAAAGCAGATGCATTTAAAGCAAAATAGAGGATAGTTTTGTACTTGTATACAATAAGGAAGAAACATGTATTGTAATGTTCAGTATGTCCTAATTATGAATTTTTTTGTGGTAGTGTGGTGGTTTTGCTTAGAACAGAATATCAGCAAGATATCTTTAACATCTAGGAGAAATTTAAACTCTCAAAAGCTGTTGTAGTAAGCCTGAAGAAATGTCTGAGGGGTGGGGAGTGGCACAAAGATGGCTCCTGTGGGTCCTGTGTGGAGGTTCTGGAAGTTTTTCACCAAGTCCAGCAAAGCCAATCTCTGATGGCTCTGAAGGTGATGGACATGCTGCCGGCCAAGTTTGGGCCAATTAGAGATGTTAGTTAAGCCTCTGTGAAAACATATTCAACAAGAAATCAAAACAAAGTAAGCATGCACTTCTTTTTAGCTAGAAGAGGAGGAGGAGGAGGTGAAAATATGTAAAGGGAGAACAGCATGGAGACGCCAAGGTCAGTGAAGAACGTGGGGGAGGAGGTGCTCCAGGCGCTGGAGCTGAAAACCCTCTGCTAGCTGTGGTGAAGACTATGGGGGAGCAGGAGATCCCCCTGCAGCCCATGGAGTCCACAAGAATGCAGAAATCAACCCACAGCCCATGCCAGAGGAGCAGGTGGATGCCTGCAGGAAGCTGTGATTCACTGTGAGTCTCATCTAAAGAGTTAAATCTCCAAAGGCCTTGCAAGGGAGAGAAAGGCCTTTTCCTTGCTCCTGGGATGGAAACAGCCTGGCCTCAGCTCAGGAGAGTCTGCATCCTATGGACAAGAGGACTCATGTTGGAGCAGAATTTGGGTGGGATGTTGCTCGTGAGATTGGACTCATGCCAAAGATGTTCCCAGAGGACTTCCCAGAGGACTGTCTCTCATGGGAGGGATCCCATGGCTAAGTAGAGGACCCCTCTCCCTGACGGACTGACCAGAGAACAAACCCCTTACCCTGTCCCCTGCCCGTGCTGTTGTTTGGAAAGAGGGAGTGGGGTAAGCAGAGAAACTGTCTTGAGAGAAAGAGAGATGAGCATAGAGACAGTCTGCGTAATAGAAGAATTGCAGTGATGAATATATATATAGACTAAGAAAATACCCCACTCCTTGCCCCCTGCTCAAGCTGTTGGTTGGAAGGAGGCAGGAGGGTGAGTAGAAAAATGGTGTCCTAAGAGGGAGGAGGGTGACTGAACAAATGATGTCTGAAAAGATTATTTTTACCTCTCATTTATCCTCCAACTCTGTTAGGTAATTAAATCACTTTGCAACTCCAAGTTTGGAGTCTGTCTGCCCTTTTTCCGTGCATCCTGTCACCAGTGTCCTATCTCAATACTCATGAAGCCGGTGTTATGTTTAACAGTTTTTTCTTTCCCCTGTCCTGCATGTCTGCAGGAGAGAGCAAGGGTGCCTGGCATTTAGTCAGGATCAAACCTCAACAGGTAGAAAAATATATTTTATGTGATCTTGGCACGAATTCTGTATGGGACATGAAGTTTTCAAAGCACTGTCAGGTCAACAAATACATGTTCTGAAAAACAGGTACTGTAATATGTGCTCAAACTCAGTTGATGAAAGAAAAACCATTCTAAACATATTATTGATGGAAAGAACTTCTAAATGATAGCAAAGAGGCTATCAGTTACATAGCCATTATTACATATAACATGGTAGCTATTCCTATTATAAAAGTCCAAAACCGGAAGAAGAACATGCAGCTAAGCCCCATATGACGTGTATGTATACACACACAGGCCCTACCCAAAGACAACACAAACACACAAAGGAAATTTAAGAATGGGAAATAGGAAACACCTACAAAACTGAAAATATAGACCACAATTGCACTGCAAATCACAAGACAGATCTAAGCACATAGCAGAAGTGTCCCAAATCTCAGACCAAACCCTACCCATCATGTGCTCTGTTTTCCAGAGAGCAGAGCTCTAAGTGGGCTCGGTATCCTCTGATTGATAAAGCTGTTAAAAAGACAATGTGAGCAACCAGGGTTCTCTTCAGCACTTAATGGGGAAAATGTAAAAAAATATATTCAAATTAACCCAAACTGTACTAATATTTATTTCTGGTTGCACTCAAGTAAATGAAAAATGCAATTAAAAAAAAATGAAAACAATTTGATAGGGATAAAAATTTAACAAGAATGATTGATTTTGGGCACTTATGGGAAGAACAAAACAAATTAAATTCTCTTTGTATCCAAACATTTCCTGGTGAAGATCATTCATTTTCTGCATATGAACTTGAAATTCAGTAGCTCCGTGTCACTTTGGAGAATGCCACAGTCAACAAAAGGCATGTTTTCTGAAATAGCCAGTATGTATTAATCTTTTCTGTTTGCACTGGAACAAGGAAATATACTCAGCTGCTTCACTTGTGGTGTAGTCTTGCTGTGGAGATAGTTGTGGTACTCAGCATGATGACTCTTCCACAGTGTAAGATTTCAAGGAAGTGGAACTGCTCCAAACAATAACTATTGACTTACTTCAAAGTCTCCTATATTCAAATCACTATGTAATATAGAAGTGTTTCCAGACTTTTGAAATCTGAAAAAAACTACATCAGAAGTGAAAGAAAGCACATCTGTAGTGAATTAGACAAATAAAAAGAATGACAATTTTATCAAAAAACCTCTCAAAATCTTGGGGCTGCATTTTGTTCTAAATAAACATTCTAAAAAATACAATTTTCTAAGAAACTAAACAACTTGATTATTTTGATTTGAATTGGACCCAAATCTAATATCCAACGAACAGCATTCTCGGTGAGCCTACTGTGGTCTATAGCAATTATGAATGAGATTCTTTGTGCAAGACATATTTATGCATAATAATATGTGGCTGCAATTTTCAAAAATACTCAAGGACACTAGAGAACTGATTTCTGCAAGCACACTTCAGCTTGTTATTTTATAATTTTGGAGGGAAAAAATATTTCTTTATACCTTCAGGAACAGAGGGACATGGATTTGGTAAAATCTTTGCCATCAGTAGAGCATGCCAAGTCTGTGTTTTGGTCAAATAAATAAAAGATAAGCAAAGCCTGTCAATCCCATTTCAATCACGCTTTTGTTCATATTAGCATTTCTATTAACATTGAGAACTTTCCAATTTTTCACATCTCTAGAGCTTGTATATTTTGAAAAATATATCTGCACCATTACAAGCATTAATATAATCAAATTCACATTTGATCAAATACCATCAAATCTTGCTTATATCTGTTTGCTGCAATTATATAGGTTTTCAGCTGTAATTTCATATGAGATTAAAACCACCTTTTTATTCTTGAGATTACTTTCCACTATCCTATGCCAATAAACCAATGGTTAAAGTTCAAGACTTTTCAGTATGGACTATAACCTTACAATTAGGTTTTTGTTTTGATATTATGCTGAACTTCTGTCTTGAAGAGATACCTTGCATTCATGGATACTGTTCCTGGAAATTTTCTGTCTGTTCCTGATGTCTTTTGAAACACAATGTGTGAAATGCACGTTCTCTGGATCTTTTCCTGTAGATAACTTTGTTCCTTTCAAATAAATAAGATCTGGGTAAAATTCAGTGTAAATTACCAAGAGTTATTAATCTGAAGGGGCTTAACTGTTTCTCTGGATTTGAAATCAAAGGCTTTAGGTATCTCTTAATAACAGAAGAATCTAGATATCACTGCTGGAGATTGCAGAAAAGTCTTCCATTCATCTCCAAATCCACCTGATAAGAATTTGAGATTAAAATTATATACTAGCCAGCTCTTAAAATATTTTTCTTCATTTCTGAGACCATAATTGCATAAAAACCTGACCTATTCATTAAGGTTAGTAATACCACTACTGTTTCAAAGACACTAACTGCTGATTAAGACAAAAAAATAACAGCTTAGTCTCAATAGGGACTGCATGTTATTCACAACATTAGAAATACAAATAAACTTTCCTGAAACACAGAGAACAAAAACCACTCTTTACAGCATATTTTCTTTCAGCAACATGCTCAATGAATTGTTAGAAAGAAATTTGTTCTTTTTCCACTGCCTCTGCTGGCTGAAATTTGTTTCATTGGCACAACGATGACATTGCTAGTCATTACATGGATCAAGAGAACACAACTTGGCAACATCAAAATTCACTATTCAGTCTCCACGTACTGCTTTGATTAAAGGCTGTAGCCTTCAGTGCCATCTGGAAAGGATGTGAGGGCTATATTCCCTGTTCTCAAACTGCATAGTAAATTGCGAATGTAGATCCTATTCCCAACCTCTGAAAGTGAGCTCAGCTGTATCACTTCAGACAACAAGGCCAGATCTCTGTATTCCTAACCCCAGTTTGTGTAATAAAATCTCTTTCAGAGCAAATGAGGGCCAACACCTACTCACTGTGAATGGATTAACCTTCTAATGTCCTGGTAATTTTTACCACAATATCCTTTTTTTAACCATTGATTTCTTAAAATTATTATAGCAAATTTTTTTGTAAACATATAATCACAGAATAGTTTGGTTCCTAATAATATACCTACCATCTTCTGTTTAAAGCCATTACCCCTTGTCCTATCACTACAGTCCCTTTTAAAAAGTCTGTCTCCAACTTTCTTTCAAGGCCCCTTTAGGTACTAGAATGTGCTATGAGATCTCTGCAGAGACTTGTCCAGGCTAAACAACACAAGCTCCTGCAGTCTGCTGTCATAGCAGAGGTACTTCAGCCCTCTGATCATCTTTGTGGCCCTCCTCTGGACTGTCTTCAACATGTCCATGCCCTTCTTACACAGTGAACTACAAAGCTGGATGCAGTATTCTACAGCGGGCCTTACCAGAGAGGAATAGAGGGGTAAAATCACCACTTTTCACTGCTGGTAACACTTCTTTTGATGCAGCTCAGTGTCAGGTTGTCTTCCTAGGCTGTGCTTCTTGTCCACCAACAACCCTCCTTCTCCCCAACACTGGTCTTGATCCGTTCTCCATGCAGCCTGTTCTTTTGCTTGGGTGTGCCCCAACCCAAGTGCAGAACCTTGCACTTGACCTTGTGGAACGTTATGGTATTCTCATGGGCTGACCTCTCAAGCCTGTTGAGGATGGCATATCAATTACACCACATATGTTGGTGTCACTGACAAACCTGCTGAAGGTGTACTCAATCCCACTGTCCATATCACTGACAAAGATGTTAAACCAAACCACTTCCCATACCAGCTCCTGAGGAATGCCATTTGTCACTTGTCTCCACTTGAACATTGAGCTGTTGACTGCAACTCCAGCCAACTGCTTCCTATGGTCCACTGATTGGACCATATGTCAAATCCCTGTCTCTCCAATTCAAAGACAAATAGGTCCTGTGGGACAGTGTCGAATGCTTTGCATCAGTCCAAACAGATGAATCAGTTGCTCCTCCCTATTCACCAGCAGTGTATCTCCATTGCTATAGACTACTATATTTTTCAGAAACAAATTGCCCTTAGTGAAGCTATGTTGACTGTCACTAATCATCTCCTTATATTCTACGGCTTAACATAATTTCCCGGAGGATCTGACCCATTATTTTAATGGGCAAAGAGGTGACTGACCTGTAATTTCCTGGGTCTTTCTTTTTTGTGTTTTTAAAATGGGGGTTGTAGTTCTCCTTTGCAGTCAATGGGACCTTCACCAGACAGCCATAACTTCTAAAATATGGTGGATAGGTGCTTAGCCTCTGCATTCCCCATTTCTTTGGGAACTCACTGCAGTTTAGAATTTTGCATAGTATAAATACTACTCATGTCAAGCCACAATACACTGAAAAATAACAGTGTTGGTTTTTTTCTTTGAGATTAGGTGAAAACTGAATATGAAAGAATAAAATTCAGAGCTAATGTCTAAGAATTTTTTAAGTTAATTGCACAAAGTCAATATGCTACCTGTTAAAATAGCCACCCATTTTTCCTGCTTTATCTCTTCCTTTCATATTCTTCAGTTCTCAAAAGGAACAAATTTAGCTTTCTTCTCTTGATCCCAGCAGGCATATCTTCATTATAAGGATATAGATAGGCATACAGGTATGTAGATATATGGATAGGCAGGCATAGTGGTATGTACATAGGTGGTTTGGTAGATGATACATAGATAGACAGACAGACAGATAGATAGATAGATAGATAGATGATAGATAGATAATAGATTAGATAGATTGACAGATACATAGATTAAATAAAATATTTTTGTATAAAACACGTATGAAATGGATTAGTCAATCTACGTACTTAGATATTGGTAAAATATATTTACACGCACATTATTTCTTAAATTATTTTTAGGCAACAAATAGGAAAGCAGTATACTTGAGCAGTGCTGTCATACAACAAAAATCAGTTTAGAAAGAATATTTCAAATAAGATTTATGAGCATAAATATATTAACACCTTCATAAAAATGGGCAAAGGATTTTTTCTCATATGATTGACTGGACTATATTTTTTTAACACAGTTTTTCAGAGGTCATTAAATGGAAAAATAGTGGAGGAAAAAAAGTAATAATTCCTACCCAAAAAGTATCCCATACCCACAAAACAAAACAAAGCAAACCTCCCCTCCCCTTTTTTTTCCTCTCATCAAGACACTGGAAATAGAGAAATAACTTCCTGATTCCAGCAAAGTGTAAAATTATTAGATCACAAAAAGTAGTGGTTTTCTTGATGGCAGTGACCTATTTTAGATCTGTCCTATGTAGGGTCACGAAAATACTAGCTTTGTCACTACAGTTAGCATTGAATTCCCATCTTATTCCCTGTTGAAACAGAAGACAGAAGGAAAGATAAATCTTCTCATACATCTTAATCTGACCTGTGTAGAGAGAAATAGCAGCAATACATACACATGGTTTATTTCTAACCTTAAACCAAAAGCCAACTGTTGTGTCTGCTTAAAATTGGTAGTGAGGAGGATTCAGGTTGGATTGAAAGATATGGTCTCCAGAAGGGAAGCATCCTGAGTTAATGAAATATCAAGGCCCCTCCTTATCCCTGTTCTTTGGTTTCAGTCTTCCCAATATTCACATAGGAAAGGAAGAGAACCAATATACAGAACCATAGGAAAGCCAGGGGAACTCAAATGAGTGGATCACACATTTTCTGTAAACAAGCAAAGGAAGGAAAAGCATGCATATTAGCTAGAGACAGTTCCACATCAGAATAATGAGATGTATTCTATGAGATTTTGCAGGAACTCAGCTTGATCTGTTACTATGCAGAATTTCTATTTGGTGGACTAGAGAATTAGATGAAGGATATGCTAACCACATTTACTCAAACTTCAGAAACTTTTCAAAAAACTTGCAAAACAGAATTGAAATTATACTGATAAGAAAGGGAAAGGGAAAGGGAAAGGGAAAGGGAAAGGGAAAGGGAAAAGGGAAAAGGGAAAAGGGACAAGGGAAAAGGGAAAGGGAAAGGGAAATAAAAACAATAGAGGTGCAATAGTTACAAAGGTAAGGGTGGTGTCTGTGTATAAATTCCATCAGATCCAACTATAAATTGTTAGATTTGTAGTTTGGAAAAACAGGAATGTGAATTCAATAAAGTCTGTTGAAGAAAGTCAAACCTCATAATGAATTAACAATTTAAAAGCACAAATTAAAAGTCATGCACATTTAAGCTCTCTCCTCCATAAGCTGAGACACTGAGTCCAATTGTGGAAGTTTGTCTCCTCTCCTCTCCTCGCCTCGCCTCGCCTCGCCTCTCCTCTCCTCTCCTCTCTTTAATTTTCGCTTCAATCATTGTTAGAAAAAAGTCAGAAAGTTTGGGACAGATCTTCTGGTACATCTTTAGAAGTGAACAGGGCTGTTCCATTGGGAGGAAAAGTATTCTTTGTGTCCATCATGCATAAAATGAAACAACACCACAACACTAAGAGAAGTGCAAAAAAGTGAGGAAAAGCTTCTAGTGGTCAAGAGAACTCAAGAAATTTCTTGCAGGGTTTAAGGAAACTTCAGTTATTACTTTAAAAGATTTTAATAATAACAATTGTCTTCTGAAGCATAGTTGATCCTGCTTTGGGACACATAAATGGGCCCACTTTTTGCAAAGTTTATTTCTTAGATATTCCTCAATACTGCTCTTATATTTTTTGGTAAAGTATTTACGTTGAAATAAAAAATAAGGAAATTTTTTTACAAAGAAAAATACCACTACTCTATGGTCCACCACATGGTGTTTGATCACACTGTGCTTTCTATAAATTATTGGAAATCATTGTCACAAAGGATGGCAAGACAGCTTAATGTCCAGTGATTCTGCTCTGTGTTACGCAAATGCAGTAACAATCCCTTGTAACTGACCCCTCATTAGTCTGCAATTTAGTTTACATTACTGAATTTCTATATACTTGTCTCATTCTCATTGTCATAACTGAAAATAAAGAACAAGGTTTAATATACATATGGACTTAGATTGTTCTATCATGTGAAATGTCCCTATGTAATTGCATCCTTCTATGTAATTGCATGTTTCTAATCTTGATGTCTAATTACACTGGTTTTTGTAGAGTTCATTAGCAGATGAAATTGCAAAAGAGATTTATATCAAAATAATTTGCTTTCACATGTCAGTCTGTTGTTGAATTATAGTTGTGGGTGGTTTGTTTGTGTTTGTTTGCTGTTGTGGCAGGGGTTGGTTTAGTTTGGTTTGGGTGGGGTTTTTTTGTTTGTTTGCCTGTTTGTTTTTTAATTTTCTTCTTTATGGCAGACAGAGAAAAAGGGAAAAGGTAAAAAGGGAATCTGAAAGGTATCATCTGGTAGTCCTATTTTGCTCTTGCTATATTACCAATTAGTTATAAAAAAAAAATCTTACAGAAAATTCCTTCTGAGAATTTTCAGTTATAAGAAGATATTTTAAATTCTTCTGAGAATTTTCAGTTATAAGAAGATATTTTAACTTGAGCACAGTAACTAATTTGCCAATACCAAATTAATATTGATTCTCAAAATTATAGATCTAATACATAATACATTCTCAACAGGAAATATGTACTTTGCTAATTTTATAGAGAGGAAGGGAAGAAACTACAAGCATTAAAACAGGGAAAATGCAAACATTTCTGTAATATTTCACTTCTCCTATTTCATTGCCTAATGTAGCTGAGGTCTCTGGTTCAATTTCTCAAGTATGAGAGACTCATGATGCCAGCTCTGCACAAACATACCATCTGAAGAGAACAGAGATGTGTTTGTAACAGATAATCACTGAGATGCAGATACATAATAAAAGGTTATACCACAAAACCCACACATGTAGAATTATGCTGAAGTTATGTCATATACCTTCCTCTTTATTTCTGTCAAAAGAAAAACAGTAGGCATTTTTATACCATGTATAAAATTCAAAATGTAAAATATATTAAGGTAGAAAATTACAAGCCAATTATTTCGTATGAATGTCATTTTCTGACTTTTTCTGACTATTTCTTCCTTTTGCAAAGGAACATGTCATTTCATGCTCTTCTAATGGCAAACAGAATTTGACTGTAAGGTATAATGTTAATAAAAGTTCCTGTTTTCTTCTCCCATGATGGATGAGGAGAGGGAGAGGGAGAGGGAGAGGGAGA